>CM040117.1:196207511-196725084 GCA_022559845.1 Amorphophallus konjac
ATCCTTCTCGGACTCTTCCTACCGAGGATATGGTCGCTCAGGCCCAACGCCAGCTTGATGAGTTACAACGACGAATCAATCCTCAAACTTTTTTGGATGTCCCATTTGCATTCCAGGGTCTTCAACTCCCACCACGTTCACAGATTCCCGCATATCGTCGCTATGGTGGAATTGGTGACCCCTACGTCCATTTGAAAGATTTCTTATATGAGTCGGCCCAGTTCTAGCATGATCAACGCTTGATGGCCTATTTGTTTGGCCTATCTTTAGAGGGCTCAGCCAAGGATTGGTTCTTCACGTTACCGCAAGAGCAGATGATGAATTTTCAAGCCATCAAAGCAAGATTTATTCAGCAATACAAGGACCAGGATTGGCCCAGGTACTCCGTGGTGGAGCTGGCCCAAGAGAAGATGAAGCCTGACGAGGAATTCTCCACGTTCGCCGACCGTTGGTGTCGCCTAGCCGCACAAGTTCCGGGGCATATTCCGGGGGGCGAGCAGATCAAGATGGTTATTTCTAATGCAGCGCCTGAGCTCAGATGCATCTTAGCCCTGAATGATATTACTTCCTGGCAATAGCTTTACAGTCAATCCCGCTTCATTAGCCAACAACTCCTAGTTTCCCTTGACCACGAGTCTCCTTCACCTTCCCCTTCCACATACACTTTCCCTCCGCCCTCCACCGCGAGTCAGCACTCCACCACATATCCCTCCACGAGTCGGCCTTCCGCTCCCACACACCCATATGCCTCCACATATCAGCCCTCCACGAGTCAGCCCTCCGCTGTTTTATTTCCCCACGCCTCTCCACTTCCGGTCAAGGAAACATCACACCCTGAGCGGGTGGATGCCATCCATTATATTCCCACTCCCTCCACGCCTCTACATCATTCTAGCCCTCCGCCTTTACTTACGCAATCCCCCTTACCTACACAACCTCCGTTATTATCCCCACTACCTTTTCATACCCCTCGGCATCCACCTTGCCCAAAGCAGGCTTCTCACTCTCCGTTGCTGGAATCTCTTACATATGTTTTCAGGGCTTTGATGGCCACCCATGCGTTGCAACTCCCTCCGGTTGTGCCTTGCCAACCCGCGGTCGGGAATTTTCTCTATTCCTGTGAATTCCATCGTCAACAGGGTCATTTGATTGAGGACTGCCCCGAGTTCCGAGAACTTGTTTACAGCTTGGAAGACAAGAAGATGATTGATTGGGATGTCATGCTCCAAGTTATTATAGATCTTCGCAAACAGCAGCAGTAGCAGCAGCAAGCGCTGCCTAGGCAGCCGTCTCCGTCCCAAGACCAGGGGCATCCCTGTGATTCTTCAGTTGATAAAGCACCCGCTCCATTATTTATCCCCTCACCTACCCCCTCACCTTCACCATCTCTTACTCAACCTCCACGACCTCCACAAACCCAAGCCTCTGCTCAGGCTAGCGTAAACTCTTCTCCTTCCCCCTCCACTTCCACCACCGCTTCTACTCCCAACGCCGCTCGACGTGTTGTACCGACATGTCAGAGATGGGTGCCACGACTTGCCACCTCTTCTGCCTCGCCACCACCTTCTCTACCCCCATCTTCGCTGCCTCCATTGGCCACATCTCCATCATCGCCTTCTCCATTATCCCCATTACCGTCACCACCACCGTCTTCATCACCTCCCCTCGTAATAATCCCTATTCCGTCACCTTTACAACCATCCCCGCTACCAATGCCGCTCCTTTCACCATCATCGTCCGAGCCTGAGCAGGCTACCCCTACGCCCACACCCCCGCCATTGCCTTCATCTCCGCCTACGCCACCATCTTCGCCTTTACCCCCTCCTACGCCTCCACCCTCCAAACCTTTACCCCCACCAGAGCCTATCATTGTCGTTATCCCTCCACCACTCCCATTGCCTTCGCCCACACCTTCCAAGCCTTCTCCACCCCTCTCTCCACCTATTTCAACCCCACGGAGCGGGTGCTTGCTACCTTTGGTGCCCCTCGAGTCTAGTTCCCAGGGAGATGAAGAGCCGAGCCAGGCTTTGACCGTGCATTACAAGCTTCAAGATTTCATTTGCCGCATGCCGATCTGAGTCCTGGTCCCTAGCTATTCTAGGGACAATGAGCCTACACTTGCTATGAAGATGGTTGCTAAGAAGAGTTCCTGTGCACTGGTGCCAGTTTCTTCAAAAGCGAGGCCGATGGCAATCTCTTTGCTCGTCGAAAAATTCATTGTTGATGTTGTTATCACCTCTCGCTTGATTGCTATTCAGTTCACTGGACTATAAGAGTTTTTCGCCCGAATATAAGCGAGGCCGATGCCAAAAGTCTAATGAATTCAGTATTCAAGGGGCAATTGGCCATGTCTTCGAGATTGGCCAGGGGCATTCTGCATTTTCTGTCTCATCCTCCTCGGCTCATTGGTGAGGCGGCCACGTCAACGCCGCGCATCACCCTCCCTCAGTTCCGTCCTGTGCTTCTAGCAAGGGAGTTATGCTTCATGCCCAACTATCGAGTGAAGATGCCAAAGCTCCATGTTCTAGTACCGAACGGCAAAACTCCACTGCTTCCTGATGTTTATCCCAAGGAGTTGACTATTCTGGAATGTCTTTCTATGGTTGGCACCGCACAGCTAGGGGCAACCATCCCGATGAAGCTGCATATTCATGATCGGGCTAGGCCGTCTGCCAGGTGGGCCCGTTATTTGAGAAAGTATTACAGATTAAGAAGTCCGAAGGCTCGAGTCCGCGCCAGGCAGAGTTGTTGCAAGAAGATTTCCGCCAAGAAGAGGCGGCGGCATAAGTTCAAGGGCCGTCAGTTGTGCATTCGGGGGTCCACTTCCTCCTCTCCTTCTTCCGTCCATTCATCTTTTCTTTTGCTCAGTTCTTATCCGTGGGTGGTGTACCTTCCACTACATGACCATATTTCTAGCATCTTCTCCTATCCTCACCGTTCTAGGCCTCAGCATATGTTCTCCTCTTCTTCTGATCTAGGGGCATCTTCTAGTTTTTCTCCCCGGGTACGTTCGGATTCCGCTTCTCATCCTTTTCCCCCGACCCTGTTGGGGATTCCTTGTGCTCGTTCCCCGACCTCGTCGAGTGGTTTTTCTGATCCTTCCCCGACTTTGTCGGGTGGTTTCCATTGTTCATGCATCTTCTTCCCCGCCTCTGGCGGGTGATCACTATTCCTCTTCTCCGACCACGTCGGATGATCATTCTTCTTCCTTATCTTCGCAGTTATCTTCTCATCATCTTTCTATTCTTTCCTCCTCACCCTTTCAGGGTTCTTACCCATTTTCTTGCTATTTTTGAGGCTTTAGTCCGCCTTGATCTCAGTTAATCTCTGTTTATTCTGTATTCGATTCCTTGTTATCAGGGCCTCTGTGCCTTAACGAGGGAGTTCTAGCCCTCGTCTCTCTTCCTTTTATTTCTTCTTCGTCCAGTTTGATGTCTGCCGCTCCTCCATGTCAAGGAATATCTACACTTTTCTATCCTTTTTCACCCTTTATCATGTCAAGCAAGGAATATAAAGCTCGTGCTGGTCAAAGCTCGATGATCATGATCGCTTTAGGATGCCAGTTTCCACGCCATCGATTTACAAAGGTATCATTATTTTGTGTAAGAAAATGTTATCATCGCTATTATCTCTCTTACACCTGCACATGATTATAATGTTATTTCCTCAACATGGTTAAGTGCCTTTTAGAAATTTGCTTATTTTTATTAAATGACTTAGCTTCTGCATCATCTTAGGCTGGTGATAGCTCCGCGCTGGGAGTCTAGTTTCTTTCCCCAATGGTTGAGGGTGACCTTTGAGTATGGGTTTTTCACACACTACACGGTAAGCCAAAGCCGATCTCTCTAGAGCAACACCGTTGCTGCTTTGGCCATACTTTGGGTTTGCACGAAGGCCTTTTCTCTTCTCTGCTTGGCCAAGTGCAGGGGCAAGAGATGGATGGATAAGATGACCAACCTAGGCGCTCCCCAATACGAGAGAGATCTCAAATAGGGGCAGTCTTGACCCTCAAAAAAATAAGCTTTCATGCTTTATCTAGCCAATAAGGGCTATCAAAATGAGAAAAGAATAAAACGCGAAATTATGAATCGAAGGCATGGCAAGAGTGGCAGTATAGTTCCCCGCGGGACGTCATGAGCCCGGTCGTATGTGTGCCTGATAAATATGGGTCTCAAAATCAAAGACACAAAGCCCCAACGCAACAGACTATCTCTTTGAGGGGTAGTACCCTGGAAGGAATTCGAGCCTTGATATTTCCCATCATGCACGAAATTTATCTACACTTTTTCTTATGTTTCTCCCTCTTAGGCTGGGTTGTATCCCGGGTATGGCCTTAGTAGGGGCACCGTTCTTTTGAAGTAGTTGGTTGTGGCAAGCCACCCTCACATGCACGCCCTGCTCAAGGGAAGTCTTTAATGAAAGGGGTGAGAACGACGATGCCTGGCCAGTAGTTTGAGCCCGTCTTTGGGTGCTGCGGATTATTATTTTCAAAAATAAAAAAAATCAGATATTGTCAAAATTCTAAAAATCAAATATTTTCAAAGTCCTAAAAAAATCAAATATTTTCAAAAAACTCCAAAAAAATCAAGAAAATCAAAAAATCAAAAAAAAAATATATTTGTCTTTTGTTTCTTTCTATCTATTTATTTTAAGGACATACCTGTAATCTGTTTGCTAAGTGTGCAGGTTGCAGGTGCTCAAGCTTTCCATGCTCCATATTTTGTTCTATTTGTCTCCTGTTCACATCTTTGGTATGTTCTCTTCTTCAATCATATCTCTCGATCTATTCTGAAGCTCATGTCCTTCTCAGCTTTTATTTGCAGTGATCATAGCTCCATGAGAGGGCTTCACCTCACGATTATGAACCTGGCGGTTCTGCTTCATTCTGATCTTGGGTTTTGATTGAAGGATGTATTTTGTCCCGCCGTGTCCTTGTCTCGTGTCTATGTCCCACCGTGTCGTCTCACATATTTTGTTTTGTCCCTCACCACATGTTGTTAGTTGTCTTATATATGTTGTTAGTCGTCCCTCTATGTTCCGTGTGTTGTCCCAACCACGTGATTATCCATCATGTTCTTGTCCCAACCGTGTGTTGTCCCGCCACATTGTTGTCTTGTCACACCGTGTTCATGCATGCATGTTGTTTGTTCATGCCATTGCATATGTGCTCATTTGCCTTTGTTTTGTTATGTTGATCGTCACGATATGTCGTATTATTTGTCATTCAGTTAATCATTGTGTTATCTTTGCTATGTTTATACTTGTTTGTCTTATTCATAGAAATTCATAAAAATCTGAAAATGAAAATCCAAAAAGCATGCCGTTTCACCTGCACAGGTAAGTCAGGTATGGCCTTCTATCCCTACATCCCTTATTACATTACTATATGGTACTATGCTATATTTTCTCGAGAACCAGTTGGTTATCTACGTGTCCCAGGATCTGATGTTCCCCTTTAACAAAAATGATGATGATCCAGGTTCATGTGTTTAATTTCCGGACAGGCTGTTGGGTTGGGAAAATCTGAGGAGGATGGTTCTATCCTGCACGCCGTGGTTGCGGATAGTGTCTTGACTCTGATTCTCCCAGCTTAGCAATATTATTCTCGAGTATTTATATTTTATCCTTTCTTTGCATTTGTTTTAATGATTTCTTTTATTTTTAGCACAGCATGCATCATACGCATCTTTTTGAGCATTCATGACCCATGGTTTGCCTGCGAAATGTCCCACCAGTGGTGGTTAGCTATGTGTTCAGTGATTGAGTAAGAGGAACAATTCCACTCTGAGTTGGAAGGTTCACTTTGGTCGATTCGCTTGGTTTGGTTGATTAAGAGGTCACCGTCTGGAGTTTTAGTCCGCTTCTTTATTTTTCACTGCTTATTCCGGTCTCCTCATTGGTTCACGAGATTGTGTCCCCTATGAGGTTGATCGTGTGTTTCTTTTTATTTAGTTAGTTCCTCCAGACCGGTGTTACTTTTGGTTTAATCATTCCTTGTGTTTGGTTCGGAGTTTTCCGGAAGATTCTTATCGCTTGTTGGTGAAAACGGGTGTCTTTTTACCTTAACGCCAGCTTTTCAGTCCGCTTCGCTTCATTTCCACTTCATCTCCATGTTCCATTTCGCTTTCGCTTCACCTCCGCTCGCTCCCCTGCAAAGAGGACGTTAAGGAGGGGCATCTGTTGACACCCATGTTTTTCCGATAAGTTGAGTCATTTCTCTTACTCCCATTTATTGATGCCTCAAGTTATCCGTTACTCGTTGGGCTATTTTCTGGCACGTTCTGGACCAATTTTATGGGTGGCCTCCGTCCCTGGCTAGGTCCGAGTTGATTCAGGGCTTAATGGGCCTTTGATTTGGTTAATTGAGTTTTTCTATGAATTTCAAACACCCATGTACATGTGCGGTCAACCTCCAGCCGCATAACCATATGTGCGGTTGATACTGGGCCGCTCATATATTTATGGGATATTTATCTGATTTTCAGAATTTTCACCGACAAGCATATATATGGCCTAGCCATAGCCGCATAAGACGATTGCGCGGTACCTAGTAAGCCGTCTATCTCCCAGAGTCCTACCTTCGGTTGATTTTTAAGATAATTATATAATTATCTAATTTATTTTGATTTATCACTGACAAGGCATGGGCGGTTTTCTCTTGGCCGTTCTTGTGGATGTACGGCCTACCAGCAGCCGTTCATCTGTGAGAGTCCAACAGTGAGGTTTTCGGTCATCTCGATGGCTAGTTGGATAATATTTATGATTTATTTGAATTTCCACAGATAGGGTTGCATGGCCTAGGAGATGGCCGCTCATCCCGTTGGGTGGTCTATCGTGAGACCGTTCATCATCCCGATTCCTGAGAATTTCAAGGGTTTTCTCTCTCTATCAGTGGTTTTATCCCTAACTTCTCCCATCTTTTTCTCCGCGGATACTGAATCATTTTGAGTGCCGTTTCTTCCGGATGAAAGACAATTGAATTATCTTCATCTTTTATTTGATAATCTCGACCTGAAAATGGATACGAACCTTAATTTTGAGCTAGGACTTTAGGTGCTCTATAAATAGACCCTAGAAGCCAAGTTTCGGAGAGGGGGGGGGGGGGGGAGATTTCAAGGTCACGGCGAAGCCCTGCCGGATTCTAGAGCGACCTACGACCAGGGAGGGAGGCTTTCTACGTCCATACAGGCCTCCGGTTCAGGGAGTATCTCATTATTTTGTGTCTTTAGTTCATTAGTCTGTTGCTCTCTTTTGTTTGCATGCGTCATTTTCTCCACGTTTCTTTCACGTTTTTGTCATTCTCATGCATCATTCACACATCCTCCCACGTTTTTGGTGCCCCTAGGGGTTTAAAACCCCCCAGGTATCCCCCATTCCATTTAGTTATGTTTATTCCTTTCTGTTCTAGCACTTACTACACTTTGCAGTTCTGATATTGGGTTTCCTTTTGTATTCTACACTCTGTTTCGCAGGTCAGTAACACACTAACGCGAGGCCCATCCTTTCTGGCTAGCCGGAAAGGGTGGAGGTTGGACCCTTATAACTTTTGGCATGGTGGTCTTGTGCGGCTTCTTCAAGACCGTTTAGTAAGACGTACGTCCTAGTATCAATCGTTCTTCCTCCTCCTGCGGTCACCATCAAGCCATTCAACCCTCCATCCATCTTCATCCCGCGTCCCACCCCAGCGCTGACGAGCGGCCTATTGTGAGACCGCGCGTACCTACAGGCAGTCAATAAGGAGCCATTCAACCTGTCAGTGCTGGTTTTAAGACGAGTACCTCCCCCTTTCCAAGATATGGCGTGTTCATCACGTTCGGCATCTTAGTGGCGATCACACATGTTTATATGCTTCTGTCTCCCTCTACCGTCCATATATTTCTCATATTGATTTAGTAGAAAGGGATGGAAGAGATCTTTTAAGCCGGAAAGGAAGGTAAGAAAAACACATCAATAGCCCTCATTGGGTATTCTAACTTTTATTTAACCCTCTTATGGAGTTATCTAAAGTTTTTATTTACTTGGGGGAAAAGTCTATATGTTATTTTTATTATTTCTATCATTTTTTTATAGGGTGCTACACCCTCCCCCACTTAAAAGAATTTGGTCCTCAAATTCAATTGCATATATGGAGATAAGGAGGGTGAGAAATACTTACAGAGTACAATAGTTCTAGAAATCTCCTTCTCATAGATTCCTCGATTTCCCATGTAGCTTCTTATTCTAAGCATCGATTCCATTATATTTTTACCATAGGGATATTCTTGCTTCTCAAAACTTGGACTTCTCGATCAAGGATCTTCATTGACTTCTGCTTATAGGTAAGGTCCTTTTGTATCACTAAATAAGTGCGATCAATGACATGAAAAGGATCGTGCACATACTTCTTCAGCATAGAAATGTGAATACATTGTGCACTTCTGATAGTTGTGGAGGTAAGGCAATGCGGTAAGCTACCTCGCCCACTCTTTCCAATACCTCGAATGGACCAATAAACCTTGGTGTAAGTTTACCCTTAACACCGAATCTTCTAATACCTCGGCCAGGAGATATCTTGAGAAAAACATGGTCTCCAACTTGGAATTCCAGATCTCTTCTCCTATTGCCAGCATATGACTTCTGCCTTGATTGTGCTATCTTTAGCCTTTCCCGAATGAGGTGTATCTTCTCAGTTGAATCTCTTACCATATCCAGTCCTAGAATTTGCCATTCACCGACTTCGTCCCAACATATTGGAGATCGACAACTTCTGCCATAAAGTGCCTCGAAAGGTGCCATTTGGATACTAGCTTGATAGCTATTATTATATGCGAACTCGGCTAGGGGTAAGTGGTCATGCCAACTACTGCCAAAATCTATAATACAGGCCCTTAACATGTCTTCAACAATTTGATTTATCCTTTCTATCTGTTCATCTATTTGGGGATGGAAAGTAGTGCTGAAGTTGAGTCTCATCCCCAGAGAGTGTTGTAGACTCTTCCGGAAATGAGAGGTGAAGCGTGGGTCTCGGTCGGATACGATCGACATGAGAATTCCATGCAATCTAATCGCCTCCTTGAGATACAAGGCAGTAAGGACGTCAACTGACCATCGGCTCTTAATGGGAAAGAAATGAGCCGATTTAGTTAGGCGGTCGATAATTACCCAAATTTCATCATGTCCACCTCTAGACTTGGGCAAGCCCATAATAAAATCCATGCCAATGTCTTCTCACTTCCACTTAGGAATATCTAGTGGATGTAACTTTCTGACGGGTTTCTGATATTCTACCTTCACTTGTTGACATGCCAGGCAACGAGATACGAAGTCCGTTACCTCCCTTTTCATGTTAGGCCACCAAAAAATTCTTTTTAAGTCTTGGTACATCTTTGTAGCTCCAGGGTGAATCGTGTACCTTCCACGATTCCTCCTTCCATAGGTTCCGTCTCTTGGAGAGCTTGCAGAAGGCCTTGCTTCTTTGCCGGGAACTTCTCATCTTTAATGGCTTGCTCATTCATCAGTGGGCAATTAGGGATCTGATGTTCTCGGCTTCCATATCGGAGATAGGCTCCAAGCTTTCTCTAGCATTCCTTGGTCTTATGGCCGGGTTTATCGCAGTATTTGCAAACTTCCTTAGAAGGTGTGGTGGTAGAGAATGGCTTGACATTATTTTGGAATCTCTTTCCTTTGGAGGACTCCCCTCCACTGTAGTATCGCTTCTTGTTGAATGATGCTTTAAAATTTCCCGTGCTTGTGACAGGTTTCTTCTTTTCCTCGGATCCTCTCTGACAATTCGGTGGCGTCCTCGAGCAACTGCGCACGCCGAACTATTTTCGAGTTGACTTGTATGTCCATCGGCGCAAGTTGTGTAATGTAGTGGGGCCGAAGCCCGTTGAGGAACCTTTTAGCCTTCATCTTCTCCGTGCACACTAGGTGGAGTGCATACCTGGATAGTCTTGAAAACTAGGCCTTATACTCTGCCACTTTCAAGCTCCGTTGTTTTAGAGCAGCGAATTCTGCGACCTTCTTCTCCTGGATATGGTCGGAGAAGTACTTGTTGTTGAAATGCTCGGCGAATTCATCCCATGTGACATGGTCTTCTGGCAATGTTTCTATGGATTCCCTCCGATAATGAGCGTCCCGCTCCAGTTGGAATATAGCCAGTAGAACCTTCTCCTCGTCTATGCATTGCATCACAAGGAAAATTCGTTCCATTTCCTTTAACCAATTTTTGGCATCCTCGGGGTCAGACGAACCCGTGAACCTTGGTGGTTTCATGTTACGGAAATCCCTGTGGAGATCACCGGCTCCACGGTTAGTACCGCCTTACGCAACTTGTTGTAGCGTCTGTGTAAGGCCTTGCACGGTGCGTTGCATCTCGTACCATTGTGCTCTTTCAGCGGCCATGATCCTACAAAAGGGTTTAAGCATAATAAGGATCGGGTTTAATTATAAGGTCAAATGTCAATATAGAACTTAACCCAAGGTTCTACCCATCTCACCGGGTAAGGTATAAATCTATCCTTGGACTTAAGTTCTACCTAGGAAATTGAAATCCTAGGCTTTGATACCACGAAGACTGTCACGCCCCGAGCGCGGAAGATACTCAAATACGCGACACGTCGATATTGATCGTGACATTCACGTAGAGTCAGAGTGCGCATAGCACTCGGTAATTTATCACTAACTTAGAATTTGAAATATTATCCATAGTCCAAGATAACAATTATTTAACCAGAATAGTAATATCCCAAATTAATTCATGATGCTACATATTTTGGCATAGTCCAATCCAACTTAATTATAACTAACCGAAATGTACCATACGATTACAAGCCTCAACAATAACTTAGAAAATACACGGTAAGACACAAGACTAGCTGACGGCACACCAATCGACGACTCTATCACTCATCACTCGATATCATTTCCATCCGGGTGGTGGTTGCTATCCAAATTTCCTGAAAAATATTAAATTATAACTGGATGAGCGAATCGCTCAGTAGAATTACATCTCAAGTTCTAACAATCTTTAAGTTAATTACATGTTTAGTGCAGGTATAATGATGCATGTTGGAACAAGCAAGAATATCCAGAATTGTATCAAGAGAGTATCACATGAATTTCAATAAGATGTATCAACAAGGGACTAGCAAGTAATCTGCAAGTAATCGCAACAGTATTTAAGCAAGTATTTCCAATAATTTAACATTCGAGCAAGTCCTTCCAAGAAGGGAATAGTCAATATTCAAGCAAGTGATTCCAAGCTCGTGTAATAACAAGTAGTGCAATAGAATTGGCTATTTCATTCATTTCATTCAAGCAAGTAATTGCCCTTTTTCGGGCCAAGCAATTCATTTCAAGTAAGTCAAGTATGTCATGAGAGAGTGAGTGGGAATGTCTCAAGTCAAGTCAAGCAAGCAAGTACTTTGGTGCAATGCCAAACACCGTGGTCAATAAACTCCCATGGGCACAAGTACCTTCGGGTGCTCCTCCCAAGACCATACCGGGCCCTATATGATGCACAACATTTCATGTATACTTTTTGACATCCACTCTTATTTATATAGCCAATATAGAATTTCAAGAAGTTTACACATTGTAGGAACATAAGGTAGATTTTCAGGAATAGAGTTCAAGGACAATATCAAGTGTAAATGATGAATTATGACTATCTACTTAAAATGCATGACACATAAGCCAAACAAGGTTAAGGAGATGGCCAGGGATCATTGGGTAAGGGCTGGACAGAAGCCCAAAAATTCTAGTTTGCAGGGAAATGGCGCCCTTGAAGAGGGTCTCTATTTCAATAAATATAGTCTTCTCGGAGAGTCTCTATTTCAATGCTGAAATAGAGTCTTCTCGGAGGGTCTCTATTTCAGTAAATAGAGTCTTCTCGGAGAGTCTCTATTTCAGAAGGTTAACAATCTAACGAGATAATAGGTTTACACATACAGTAAACAAGTTTAATAGGCTATGTGATTTGACAGGCTACAAGATTAACATAGCTTAATGACGGCTATGTAATTAACGAGGTTTGACAAGATGTGTAATTACCATGCTATGTAATTAACAAGTTTAACAGGCTACCAGCTTGACAAGGTATGTAGTTAATCGATTAACAGGTTAACAGGTTTAACAGGTGTAACAGGCTAATCAACAGGGTTTAACAGGTAACAGGTTTAACAGATAACAAGTTAGGTTTAGCATGCTAATCAGCAGGGTTTAACAAGTAACAGGCTGAACAGGTAACATGTTTAATAGGTGTAACATGCTAATCAATAGTGTTTAATAGATAACAAGTTTAACAGGCAAATCGATGGGGTTTAATAGGCTAATCACTTGATCAGGGTTTTAATCCCACACTGGAGAATGGCGTCTTGGGCAGGGGTGCCCCATTGGGAAATGGTGCCCCCCCATGGGGTCTTCAATTCTGGAAATGGCGCCCCAGGCAGGGGTGCCCTTTACCTTGGGCTCATATACGCACCGGGCAGGTATGCTTTGAGGCACAAGTCACTATTCATGAATTCTGAAGTTCTCGGAATCAAGATACAAAGATATGGACAGGTAGAGATAAATGTCAGGATCACAGAAATATGTTCATGTAAGAATTTTATGGTTTAGTTCTATAGATATAGATTTTTGAATGCGTTGATTATCAATTGTTGAAAATTGCTGAAAAATGAAATGACGACACTGCGAAGTGTCAAAATTTAAAAGGCGCCCTGGACAGGGGCCTAACTGGAAATTGTGCCCTGGTCAGGGGCGCCCCATCAGGAAATGGCACCCTGGCTAGGGGCGCCCTTCCCCTGGGTGCCCACTAGACTCATAACACGATTCATCAGGCTAATTTTTCACGAAATCTGGAAATGAAGACATGGTAAAATAGAAAAAAATATGGGGATTTCAAAGTCATGCTCATGCAAGAATTTCATGATTTGGTTCAATAGATATAAATCTCTAACATGGTGGCTACTAATCACGCAACTTTACTGTTCATGATTTATAATATGTTCATAGAATAAGGAAGTAAGGACATAGATAGACATGGAAAAATAGCAGATTGTAAGGTCATGCTCATGCAACAAATTTTTGATTTTAATTTCATAGATATAACTTTTAAAACATGGATCAATTTACAAGAAATTGAGATAGATTATGAGTAATGACAATAATCAGTATGTACACGGGGTACTTGACGGAGATAAGATCATAGATCTACTCACAGAAGAGTTAGTGTTTCAGATAAGCGTAGTCTAGCCTTCCGACTATGTCTTTTGATATACCCCTGACTAAGTTGGCCAGATTGTGGCTATGAAAGGTTTAACTAGCATGCATGTTAACCTATATTAACTACTAGTTAAGTCAGATCTTGAGAACACCTACCTTTTTGACGTGAATACGTAGAAGAGATGAAGAGATAATAAAAGACCAAGCCCTTCCTGCAAGGTTCCAGTAGCAGGAAGAAGAACGTAAGATGAAGATCTCCCTTCAGGTACGTTCCTGTAAAGACCCTATTCTACGGGTAGAGACGATACAGATGATGGGGCAATCACCTTCTAACACTAAAGGGTATGGGATAGTTATAGGAAATAAAAACATAAGGGTCCATTTCTAGTGAAAAAGAAGCAATTAATGCTTCGATCAGTTGTTGGGTAAAAGGGTACGTTGCAGGCAGAAATAAGTTGTTTGTGTTTACTTCTGGAAGGGTGATATAATGGCATTCGGTTTGGCAGGTTGCTGGCAAGGAAATGGCGACTTCACATGTAGTCTCTATTTAGGGAAATAGCGTCCATGCATGTGGGCATTACATCCTTTGGTTGTTACATATATATATTATATATATATATATTTATCCAAAAAGGAAATGGCACCTGATCTGGGGGCACCCTATTGGGAATAGCGCCCAGGTCAGGGGCGCTATTTCCCCTGCCTAATGATCCTATTCCAAGTCATGCTGGGCGTATCTCCTATGTCGAGCCATGCTGGGTATTAAGATGTATTATTCCGTGGGTGTGTTTACTGTTTCGTGCCATGCTAGGTATTTAAAAGGTGTTATTATATATGTATATGTGTGTGATTGGTTGGTAAAGAGAGATATGTCTACTATGGGTTTTAAAACCGTGGGTTATGACCATGTGGCTTGAGAAATTGACGCCCTTCTATAGAGTCACTATTTCAGGTGAATAGTCTTTTGGAACAGGAAGTCCCATTACGTATGATGACTTCAATGGTGGTATATTTATATAATGGCCCTCATTGGGTATTCTAACTTTTATTTAACCCTCTTATAGAGTTATCTAACGTTTTTATTTACTTGGGGAAAAAGTCTATATATTATTATTATTATTATTTTTTTCTATCATTTTTATACGGGGTGCTATACTATATGTATAAATACACTCAAACATGCAGGGTTGAATATGAACACACAAGGTATTAAGAGTAAATATATACAATATACATGTTAATCTACCCTTTATGCATATGAGTTTCTACAAATGCAATTCTTATCCTAAATGCAAACCTATGCATGTATGCTCTCACCCTTGCACATCCCAAGTTCTCTTCTTATCTTGCTGAATTGATTCTGGTTTAGGGGTTTTGTGAAAATATCGGCTAGCTGATTGTGTGTGTTAATGAAATTTAATTCAAAGATCCCCTTTCCTACATGATCTCTCAAAAAGTGATGACAAATATCAATATGCTTGGTCCTAGAATGTTGAACAGGATTTTTTGACAAACTGATTACACTAGTATTGTAACATAAAATTGGCACACATTTCATTTCAATTTCTAAATCAAGTAATTGATTTTTGATCTAAAGTACTTGGGCTCCACAACTTTCGGGGGCTATATATTCAGTCTCGGCCGTTGAGAGAGCTACTGAATGTTGTTTCTGTAAGGTTCCACACCGCACCATCAGGCAACGCAGCGGATAACAAAAATTTTATTTACCCGATCCCAGCTTGATGGAATCCCAGATCTATGCTTTGATCGACGTTTTAATAACCCCAACCCCTAACTACGGGTTGCGTATTTACACCTTACGCGGAACGATGCTGTCCGCAATGCCCGATGTAGAATATCGCGAATACCGAGCCGCACTGATGCACGGCCTCTAGAGCAGATCCACACGGATCCTTATGCAGCGACGGTACCCCCCGACATGACCTTCCCCAACCCTTTCACCATCTAGAGAGAGAGAGAGCAAGAGGGAGGAAGGGGGAAGGAGCTAATCCTTCTTCTCTTTGCCTTAATGCTTGCTTAAGCCCCTTGAGAAGAAGTGATTCTCGTAGCATCCATATATATAGAATTTGGTCTTTTCTAAAAGAGCTTCAAAGGACCAAAACTGTATATATGACCTTTCTATTATTATACATATATATTAAGCCCTTTTTATACTCCTTTCCAAAAAGAATTCAAAGGAATTAATATATACATTTGTACAATAATAATCCGTCACCTAAGAATCCATTGTGTGTGATCCTCTAGGCCCACAGTCACTCCAGTTTAAGGCCCATTAACTTCTAATTCCCAATTAGAAGTAAATTAAACTTATTATTCACTTCTACTAGAGCCAAATAATAGTTTAATTTATTTCGAACCTTTGATCACGTTCGGTCAAGCAAATCTGCGTGATCCCAGAGGACACCGGGTTTAAATCAGCCTATCGGGTACCTGTAAGTCCACAGTTACCGCATCGATATAATCACTCGCTCTTTCTATGAGTCTGGTACGATCGAGGGTATGGTTTCTGTCAAACCCCATGATCGTGCCATTTGACCATGACCTCCTTAAAGTGTATGATGTCCGTTCTAAATGAACTCACACGACCCTGGCCAGGGATTTAACGGAGCGTCAATGTCATGACCCATTAACTGTCTGATATATACCCGACAGTGAGCGATCCCCTTTTGACCATTGATGATCTTTACACGTATCCTGGAGTGGTTAATGACTCGACAACTCATGACTTATGGGTAAAGTCACTTAGCCAAGTAATTAAACAATTCCAGTCCTCATGTAAGATCCGATCAATGTCTCAGGTCAAAGGACCAACGATGCTACTGAGACAGTTGGATCTTCAGTTGACATTAGGTATAATCAACCATCTGAAGATCCAATAGCTGATCAGTTCAGTGCACTTCCTCCCAGGACGTACACCTACACATATGTGTTGGTGCCCCGCACCAATGACCACGAGACTGGTCCCTCACACATCATGTGTACTGGTTTAATAGGTATTCAAAGTCCCTGAGTGATTACCCTCCAACTAGGAACAGTTTAAGGTATGCGTCCATATAAAGTCAATCTCATGTTCGAGATCCCATCTCGAGCTGACTTTACAACCACATATCCTAGGGACATCGTAAAATATTACACAATCGCATATTTACACTCAAAAACCATTTTATTAATAATGAACAAAATCGTACATCTATCGGGCCTACCTGACCCAAAATTGGCATGTAGCACACCAATACTAACAATCTCCCACTTGAACTATAGCCAATTGCCCACAACTTTGAGGCCCATCTTATCCCGATGGCGCTCAAATATAGTCTGTGTCAAAGGCTTAGTCAGTGGATCTGCTATGTTATCTTCTGACGGTACACGCTCTACCGCCACATCTCCACGATCAACAATCTCCCGAATAAGGTGGAAGCACCGGAGAATATGCTTCGACCTTTGGTGAGATCTCGGTTCCTTCGCCTGGGCGATGGCCCCATTATTATCATAAAATAATGGGATGGGAGCTGATACCTCGGGAACTACGTCAAGTTCCAAGATGAATTTCTTCATCCAGACGGCTTCCTTAGCAGCTTCAGCTGCAGCAATATATTCTGCGTCGTCGTCAATCTGCAATCGTATCTTGCTTGGAGCTTCTCCAACTGACTGCCCCTCTATTCAACATGAATACAAACCCAGACATGGATTTACAATCATCTGGATCTGACTGGAAACTAGAGTCTGTGTAAGCTCTAAGCTGTAGGTCCTCTCCTCCATAAAGTAGAAAAAGATCATTAGCCCTTCGCAAGTACTTAAGGATGCCCTTTACTGCCTTCCAGTGCTCTTCGCCTGGATTTACCTGATATCTACTGACAATGCTCAAAGCATTGGCAACTTCAGGCCGTGTACATAGCATTGCATACATGATTGACGCTATGGCCGAAGCATAGGGTACCTTATTCATGTGTGCCACCTCCTCAGATGTTTTAGGGCTCATCCCCTTAGATAGGTAAATTCCATGTCTCATAGGAATGAGACCTCTTTTGGAATTTTCCATCCTAAACTTTTTGAGGATAGTATCTATGTACATGGATTGGGATAATCCTAGCATCCTTTTAGATCTATCTCGATAGATCCTTAGGCCCAGCACATATGATGCTTTTCCTAAATCCTTCATGGAGAAGGTCTTGGACAACCAAGACTTAGTTGATGTCAACATCCCTACATCATTTTCAATGAGTAAGATGTCATCAACATAAAGGACCAAGAAGGTCACAGAGCTCCCACTGACCTTCTTGTAAACACAGGGTTCATCTTCATTCCGAATGAAGTTGAAAGATTTGACAGCCTCATCAAATCTTAAGTTCCAACTTCGAGATGCCTGCTTTAATCCATAAATAGACCTTTGAAGTTTACATACCTTATTAGGATGTAGCTTGGAGGTGAATCCTTCAGGCTGTACCATGTACACCCATTCTGACATATTTTTATTTAGAAAAGTTATCTTCACATCCATTTGCCAGATCTCATAATCCAGGTATGCAGCAATGGCAAGGAGGATTCTGATTGACTTAACCATGGTCACAGATGAAAATGTCTCGTCATAGCCAATGCCTTGTCTTTGACGATACCCTTTCGCCACTAATCTGGCCTT
Source organism: Amorphophallus konjac (assembly GCA_022559845.1). Lineage (NCBI taxonomy): Eukaryota > Viridiplantae > Streptophyta > Magnoliopsida > Alismatales > Araceae > Amorphophallus > Amorphophallus konjac. The sequence goes on from CM040117.1 coordinate 196,225,375, forward strand.
GTATGTGTCAATCTGTCCATCTGTACCGATTTTCCTTTTGAAAATCTATTTACAGCCGATAGGGACTTTCCCTTCGGGTACATCAATTAAGTTCCAAACTTTATTGGTGTACATGGACTGGATCTCAGAATCTATTGCCTCTTGCCATTTCTCGAAGTCCGCACTACGGATTGCATCCTGGTATGATTGAGGATCTTCATCCTCATCGATACATACCTTAGAGGACCTCTCTGAGACATGTCCAACATATCTCTCAGGTTCTCTTGGTAGTCTACCAGATCTCCGTAGTGTCTGTGTTTCACTCAGAATGTGATCAACCGATACAGTCTCATCTAATGAGTTTGTGTCTACGGGTTGTGCATCTTGGACCTCGTCCAATTCTATCTGGCTCCCACTATTTTTCTGGAGTAGATATTCTCTTTCCGAAAATACAGCTCTCTTAGCCACTAAGACCCTTTGCTCAGAAGGGTGATAGAAATAATATCCAGATGTCTCTTTTGGATATCCCACAAACCTACACTTATCGGTTCTCGATTCAAGCTTATCACTATCGTTCTTCTTTACATGAGCAGGACACCCCCAAATTTTAATGTGATTAAAATTTGGTTTCTTGCCCTTCCATATCTCATATGGTATAGAAGGAACAGATTTACTTGAGATCCTATTCAATAAATAAGCCGTAGTCTCTAATACATAGCTTTACAGAGATAAGGGTAGTCCTGACATAGACATCATGGATCGGACCATGTCTAACAAGGTCCTGTTTCTCCTTTCGGATACACCATTGTGCTGTGGTGTATACGGTGGAGTCCACTGAGATATAATTCCATTGTCTTTAAGATAAGAAGTGAATTCATGGCTAAGGTATTCACCTCCTCGATCCGATCGAAGAGCTTTAATACTCTTGCCAGTCTGTTTCTCTACTTCATTCTTGTATTCTTTAAACTTCTCAAAGGCTTGTGATTTATGTCTCATTAAATACACATAGCCATATCTCGAGAAGTCATCAATAAAAGAAATGAAATAGAGGTGACCCCCTTTTTCCTCCATGGACATGGGTCCATACACATCCGAGTGTATGAGTTCGAGAAGATCAACAACCCTCTCACCATGTCCACTAAAGGGAGCCTTGGTCATCTTCCCCATGAGACACGACTCACAGGTATCAAATGACTTGTATTCGAATGAATTCAAATACCCATTTGAGTGTAGGTGAGAGACTCTTTTATCACCTACATGACCAAGCCTGCAATGCCATAGATATGCAGAATTCACTTCATCAGCATCGGAAACTTGCATAACATTAGAACGTGTATCTAATACATAAAGACCATTGACTAATGAACCATTGGCTATAATCAAACCAATATTCATTATAGAGCACATAGTGCTATTAAAAGCTAATGTATATCCAATGTTATACAAGCCAGAGATTGAAATAATATTCTTAATAATATTAGGAACATAATAACAGTCATTCAGCTCCAGAATGAATCTTGAAGGTAAACTGAGGCGTGCAGTCCCGACAGCTTTGACAGAAACTAAAGCTCCATTGCCCATCCTCAGTTCAATCTCCTTTTTACCTAGCCGCCTTCTATTTGTCAGCACTTGCACAGAATTGCAGATATGCGATGCACATCCAGTATCCAATACCCATGATGTGGATTCCATATATGACAAATTAAGGTCTATGACAAAAATACCTTCATTTAGAATTACCTTGCAATTTCTTTTCCAATGCCCTGTTTCCCTGCATCGAAAACACTTGTCTTCTTTTTCATTCTTCTTGCCCTTCCCTTTGTCAACTTTGGCGAGTTGCTTACCCATGACCTTCTTCTTTCCCTTCCCTTTGTCACCTTTGGTGGATATCTGGGTGGCCTTCCTTTTCTTGTTGGCCCGGCCAACAATCATTACAGAAGAAGATGGTTTATCTTTCTGCATAGTTCCTTCAGCACTCTTTAACATGTTGAGCAACTCCGGGAGAGTTGCATCAATTCTATTCATGTTAAAGTTTATGATGAAGGAAGAAAAGGAATCGGACAATGACTGGAGTATAAGATCAATTCACAGTTCAAGATCCAACTTGAACCCCGGTGTATTGAGTCTCTCTATCCACTCCATCATTTTCAGTACATGAGCCTGTACTGAAGCACCCTCTGACATCCGTGTCCTGAAAAGCCTCTTGGAGATGTCATACCTCTCAATCCTACCCTACTCCCCTAAGAGCAGGCGTAGATTGAGAAGTATGCTTCTACAATCAGTCTTTTTGAATTGCCTCTGCAGCTCGGGAGCCATAGAGGCCAACATGTAACATTGGGTAAGGGAATAGTCTTCAGACCATTTGGCATAAGTCATTAACTTTCCCTCGTCGGCATCAGGAGCTGGCTCAGAATGAACCGTGTCCAACAAGTAAGCTATTTTTTCGGCGGTGAGGACTATGTGTAGATTACGCAGCCAATCCGAGTAGTTCGGTCCAGTCAGTCTGTTGGCATCCAAAATACCACGGAGGGGGTTGGACGAAGACATTATAATCTGGATAAGAAATAAAAGACAACTTAGCATATGTTCACATTCTAACTTAGATGTGATTTTCTATCTTAGTTAGTCCCACTATTTTTTGATCGAACTATATAACCCTTAGTATATAGAACGGGAGATCGGAGGGATCATCCTAGTGGGTTGGAATCCCAACGAGACTGAGGTATGACCTTGTGGAAAGCACAACAAGCCATACACCATCTCAAGGGCAGTCAACTAGTACTTGCATCTAATGCAATATCTGATATTCGGCCCCAAAGAAATCATCCCCTTGTAGAAAGCACAACAAAGGATATTCTTGGTTAGATCTAACCATCATTACTACATAGCAATGAGTCCATGACCCGACCCTTGTGGAAAGCACAATAAGGCCGAGTTCAATTCCTCACCCCATTGAGGCCGAGCCTTGGAGTTTTATCCCGCCCCCAAACTCATGGACCTTGTGGAAAGCACAACAAATCCATGAAATGAAGATGTTCATTCATTCCATAATGATGGAGGGCCACGATGACTCCTTTAGCCACGCTTACCAGATCTAAAATTTTATCGTGAGGGAATTTAATTTTATCTTGATCTCACCCTAGGTGGTAATATAAATATATCCATTATATTTACCGTACCTAGTGTTGTGCCCCTGTGGTTTTGATGCCAGCAAGCACTATGAGTATGAATGATTGCTCACCATGTGTTTGCATATGAATGATTGATTGAGCATCTTATTTGTGGCTTTGATGTCAGCAAGCACTATGAGCATGATTGATTGATTGATTTGAAAGTGGGCACATTCATCTCATTGCATTTTTTGTCTCTGCATTGGTGTAACTCTAGTTCCTGCATAACAAGTGTAGTTTGCATCGGTACATTAACTATTGTTGCACGTTATATAGTCGATGCATGATCTGGTAAATAGACTGCACTGTTAGTTCTCCTGCATACATTGCATCAGTTCAATATCTGCCATATGCATACATTGCATCGGTGCATTCATCAGGTGCTTTATTTCGAAGTCGATGCGTATTCATGAGCATAGTCAGTGCATTCGGTTGTTTCATGCATATACAAAGTCTGCACATTCTCTGCTGATATGTCCGAGCATTCATTCTCAATGTGCATACTTTTCTATATGCATTTATGTGATCTTTCAAAACAAAGTCTATACACTCTTTACCATGCATTCAAAGTCTATACATTCCATTGTTGGTACGAGTGGTTAAGTTCATACATCATAACTCCAGCAAGTCTATACATTCTTGCATCGTTGTTCTTCACGCATACACAAAGTCTGTACATCGTCTTGTCGCATGCGTGCAAAGTCTGTACATTGGTGTCGCATGCACACTAAGTCCATACACTCCTTGATAGCATGCCTGAGCACTCATTGTCATTGTACATACTTTCCTATATGCATTTGTGCATCTTTCAAGATAAAGTATGTACACTCTTCACCCGGCATTCAAAGTCTATACATTCTGTTGCATACATACGTAAGGCAGTGTCATGCACTCAAAGTCCACACATGCACACGCATAGTTTGTGCATTATGCATTCATGCTTAAACTCTAGGCATAGCAAGTCTGCACATTGGTTGTACATTGCACACAAGTCTATACACTCGTTGATGGCATGCCCGTGCATTCATCATCAATGTGCATACTTTATTATATGCATACTGTATTACACGCTATAAAGTATGTACATGCTTAGTTCAAATATAAAACTTACTCGATGCATCCTTGTCTTTTCCTTCAGATTGATTCAAACTGATAATATGTTCAACCTGACAAAACATCTGTTCGAGAAACTTAAGAAGGGCATGTGATCCAAGGATGGAGGTCTAACCCTGATCGTGACACGTGGAACCATTGTGCTGGGATACCGCCACGTGGACTAAGGACTCTGGGCGGGAATCATGGAAAGCACACGCCCTACCTCAGTGCTCTATAAATAAGAAGCTTCTTCCTCAAGAGCAGAGTGACCGAAGCAGGAGAACTTATCTGAAAGAGCAGAAGCAGAGAGAGAGCCTGCACGATCCAGAAGAAGAGAAAGAGAAAGAAAAAGAGAGAGAGAGAGAAAGAAATAAGTTGCAGAAGAATAGAGAGAGAGAGTTCGTGAAAAAGAAGATAGATGACTCTATCAGAAGATCTGTTTTCACTGGAATCTGGATCAAATCCAATCCAGTCAGCTCCATGGGAGCCACATTTGCATTTCATTGATTACAGCTTTCAGTCGCTGTTAGTTATTATTTCCTGCTTTCATTTTTAACCTTTCTTCAAGCTGTTTGTCAGCGGGCGAGGTGAATACCTCGGACAGCAAGCTGTGAAGCTCAACGGTTTGCAGAGGAGGATTCCTCTGGACGGGTTAAGCTGTAATCCCCAGCGGTTGCAGAGGTGTGGTATCCTCTGGTCGGCGAAGCTGTAATGCCCAGCTGTTCAAGCTGTTTGTCAGCGGTTGTAGGCAAGTTGTGAGGCCCAGCGGTTTAAGCTATGTATCAGCGGAATCCACACTCAGGATTGAGTGTGGGGTGGATGTAGGTCTGGAGCACCGAACCACCTAAAAACTCTTCTTGCACTGTGGTTTGAATGTTCATTTATGCTTCCGCTAGATGAATGCTTAGGCCGACCTGTTTCTTCAGTTTAGTAGAGATTTGATTGCACGTTCTGTGTTTGATTAAACACATCACTGGATTTTGGTAGATCTGAATCTGTTTTTATTTTCATATCTCTGAGTGTTCTAAGTTTTTAATTGGGAGTAATTTTTAAAGGGGAGATTTATTCACCCCCCTCTGAATCCATCGCATCGATTCCAACAATTGGTATCAGAGCAGGTGTCTGCACAGAGGGTCCAACGACCAGCAGATCCATTCCTGGATTTGGTTTCGAAGCGTTTTGGTTGGACGAGTGTTCTTATCATTATTTTCGATCCCTTCTACATTTAAGTTTGTGATTTAATCTGAGGATGTCTCCAATGTTTGATCTCTCGAAATATGAGGGTCTATGTAACGACCCAGAGTTCAGGATACCGATATACCGATAACATCGATACCAAGAACTGGGGAAGTCACCCAAGAGACTGATGAGGCCCCTGAAGGGTTAGTAAGGTTATGTCGAGGGAATGTATAACGAACTGCAATTTGGAACGCGTAGATTACAATTAAGTAATAAAATTAACACAAGTGCGGAAGCAATTCAAAATAACCAGAGTGATATATATATATACTAGTCCAGATAAACAAAAGTACTAGTCCACAAGGGTACAACTACCCGGGGCATACCCCGGCAAAGGTACCACGAAAGCCTCAAAAAGGCGGCTCGACTAGAGCTGGCAGCTAGACGCGGTCTCCGAAACAGCTCACGAAGCACCGGGAGACGACGGGCGCGGCTCACCTGAAAGGAGAAGGGTGAGTCACAGCCAGACTCAGTAGGGGTCACGCGGATCCCTACCTCGCACTAACAAGCATTCATGCATAAATAAAAGCAATTAGAGCATGCATTTAATTAAAATAACAGGCAATGGCATGAATAAACTACTCAAGTAAAGCTGTAAACTCTAACTAAGCAAGTAGAACAGCTAACACATGCCACAGCTAAATAAATGCAAGCGACTAAAACTAAATCTACCAAAATAGAATAAGCCTTAACTAATCCAAACAATAAGGAAGGACAACCACTGGAGCAGAAACCAGAAGCGTCCACTGACGACTTACACTGCGTCTCAAGCACTCGCAGTCGACAAAGCGACAAGCTGAGCGCGTAAACAGTACCAAACCAAGTGACCAGTCGGAGTGGCACCCGTCGGTGTCAGTCCACAGTCTCCGACCACGTGTGCACACACTGACTCTAGCCTGAGCCAGGCCCTCTAGCTAGTTTTCTCCCTTGGTAGGACGCTACCATTGGCTGGGAGCCCACGGAACTAGCTTACAAACCGTGTATGGGAAACACCCCTCCGCTATCCCCAAGCGGGTCGGCACTCAACAGACCTTAGGGCAACAACAGTGGTTCCATTGCATGGAAAGAAAAGCTATTCTATTGGTATAAGAAACATGCCATCGAACAATGAACAACATAAACATGGCACATTTACGTAAAGGAACGCATAACAAATGGCTGGCAACTTATTAAACCCAACAGGAAAGCGGCGGTCGGATGCCCACGCGCTACATGAAAGTAACGGTCGGAGGCTGGCGCGTTACACCAAGAACGACGCGTCTGTCTCCGTCCGTCACTCCGCCTGAGTTCCAGCTCAAAAGGCCCAAAAGGGAATGTGACGGTAGGGGCCCTGTGCGTTACATCGATGCAACGCGTTGGGTCACCGCCGTTACATCCACCCGAGGCCAAAAACCAACGTACATCGTTCGAAATCAGACGCAGGCGAAGCGACGCGCTCGCTCAGGCGCGTCGGACGGAAGCGACGGCCGGTCGACTGGCCGTCGGGCTAACCGCCTCACCCGGTCAACGTAAAACGACGGACGAGTAACGGATGGGGATCCCACCGTTACTCTCCAAATAACGCACCCTCATCGGGCCGTTGTTTGGAAATGACGCGTCCACTAAGGACCGTCAGGCGTGTGACGGTTCCTGGCAGGACCGTCACACCACCTGGAACACGGGCGGGTACGGTTTGAAAACCGGAGCCCTCCCGGATGATAAAAATCATCGGGTAATGTCGTAGAAACCTGTAACCTGTCAAACCATACAACTCAAACAACAAAATAACACCCAAATACCACACATGCAAAGCCCACAATGCATCAAATTCAAGAATTAAGCTAAAACCCCAAAATTTTGAAATATGAACATTAAGCATGCTACGGGGTTCTAATCAAACGAACGAGCTATAGGAAATGATCCTAGCGAGATCAGGATTCCATCCCCCTACCTTTTGCGAGCCGAAACCGGCGAAAGGGCCGCATGTAAGGAGGAAGAGCCACGAGGCCTTCACGCTCCACCTCGCTCCCACGATCACTGAACCACGCCGAGATGGGTACCCACGCGTTCCACTCGACGCGAGGAATCCAACGGCGCCAACCACGCTTCGAACCGACGACGTCTCGCCCGAATCCCAAGAGAGAGGGGGAGAGGCGATCGGCCTAGAGAGAGAGAGCGTGAGGGTGAGTGAGATCGACGAGAGAGAGAGAGGGGGTGAGGGTGAGAGATATAATAAAAATAAAATTAATATATATATAATATAATCATTATATATATAAAAATCTTATTAATATTAATAACCCTCAAAGCTCCAAATAAATCCAGAAAAATACCAGAAAAATTCCTAAAAATCCAGGAAAATAGCCGAAAATTCCAGAACAAATACTAGAACAAAATCCATTAAGGATCCATTAAGGCACGGGCCTTACAGTCCCTCCCTCCTAATAAAAATTTCGCCCTCGAAATTTACAACAACAGAAATAGGAGGAAACTGAGAAAGGACAAATACCTCACTGGAATAAGAAAGGAAAAAGCTGACGCATCTCATCTTCGCCTTCCCAAGTGGACTCATTACCAGAGTGACGCTGCCAAGCTACTCTTAGAGGGATAACCTTATTTCTCAACCGCTGCTCACGACGATCTTCAATTCTAATAGGGAACTCTGGCGCAGACAAATCAGCAGTCACCTCAGGCCAAACTGAATCATAGAGAACATGAGAAGCATCCGGCACATATTTCCTCAACTGAGACACGTGGAACACATCATGAACAGCTTGCATGGCCGCAGGTAGTTGTAGATGATAAGCCACCTGACCAATAGCTTCGATGATCGAAAAAGGGCCAACATACCGCGGACTAAGCTTTCCACGCTTCCCAAACCTGGAAACACCTTTCATCGGAGATATTTTAACAAACACCATATCTCCTGGCTCAAATTGTAGTGGACGTCTGCGCTGATCTGCATAACTTTTCTGTCGACTCTGAGCCGTCAACAATCTCTGCCTGATCAGACGAACCACATCAGAACACTGCTGCACCATATCAGGTCCTGTCAACAATCTGTCCCCAACATCAAACCAATTCAGAGGAGTACGACAAGGACGACCATACAGTGCTTCATAAGGAGCCATTCCAATACTGGAGTGAAAACTATTATTATAGGTAAATTCAACAAGTGGCAAATGCTGACTCCACGAACCTTGCCAGTCAAGGCAACACAATCTCAGCATATCCTCTAAAGTCTGAATAGTCCTCTCTGACTGTCCATCTGACTGAGGGTGATACGCTGAACTGAAAGCTAACTCAGTGCCCAAAGCCTTCTGGAAACTGCGCCAGAAGCTGGAGGTAAAACGTGGGTCACGATCTGACACAAGTGAAACAGGAACTCCATGCAGTGGCACGATCTTCTGCACATATAGCTCGGCCAACCTCTGCACATTCCAGGCAACCTTAATTGGCAATAATCTGGCAGTTTTAGTCAATCTGTCGACAAGCAACCAGATACCATCAAAACCTTGAGAAGTCCGAGGCAAACCCACCACAAAGTCGGTAGTAACATGGTCCCATTTCCACATTGGAATCTCTAATGCCTGAAGCAAACCACCTGGCTTTTGATGTTCGACTTTAACTTGCTGACAAGTCAAGCACTTAGAAACAAATATAGCCACGTCTTTCTTCAAACCTGGCCACCAGAACTGCTTTTTCAAATTCTGATACATCTTGGTGACGCCTGGATGAATAGCAAAACGGGAACCATGGGCTTCACTCAGAATCTCATGCCTCAAATCATCATCAGCGGGAACATACCATCTGCCCTGAAAACTGACAACCAGCTCGTCATCAAATTCCACATCATATCTTGATATAACACGGGCTAAATCAGAATCCGCTTGCTGAGCTTCTTTAATCTGCTGATAAAGAGCTGAACCCAAAATCAAACTAGCACAAACCGCCATCTTCGGATCAAAAGGAAACTCTACACTGAATGCCTCGCTCGGAAGCCATTTCCATAATTTCCATTCATGAAGCATCAAATGACTGACCTGCACTTTCCTGCTCAGAGCATCAGCCACAACATTCATTTTACCCGGCTGATAGGAGAGTGTAAAGTCAAAATCTTTCATGAATTCCATCCATCGGCGCTGCCTGAGATTCAAATCTTTCTGGGAGAATATATACTGTAAACTCTGGTGATCAGTAAAAATCTGAAATTTCTCACCATACAGATAATGTCTCCAAATCTTTAAGGCAAAAATAACTGCAGCTAGCTCCAGATCATGAGTGGGATAATTCTCTTCATGTCGTTTCAATTGCCGAGATGCATATGCGATAACTTTACCATGTTGCATCAGCACTGCACCCAAACCTACTCGAGAAGCATCAGTACAAACCAGAAGACCACCCGAGTCGGAAGGCAAAGTCAACACAGAAGAAGAAGTCAATAGCCTTTTCAATTCAACAAAGCTAGTCTCACACTGATCCGACCAGACAAAAGGTACATCTTTACGAGCCAGTCTAGTCATCGGGGCTGCAATCTTAGCAAAATCTTGGATGAATCTGCGGTAATACCCAGCCAAACCTAGGAAGCTTCGTATTTCTGTCACAGTTCTTGGCCTCTGCCAACTCAACACGGCATCAATCTTTGCAGGGTCTACTTCCACTATGTCACCAGAAATCACGTGACCAAGAAAATGAATCTCCCGAAGCCAGAATTCACATTTACTGAACTTCGCATACAGCTCGTGATCTCTTAGAGTATGCAGAACGATCCTCAAATGCTGCACATGATCTTCATCAGAGGCAGAATAGATCAAAATATCATCAACAAAGATCACCACAAATTGATCAAGAAATGGATGAAAGATACGCTGCATCAGGTCCATAAAAGCTACTGGGGCATTAGTCAGACCAAACGGCATGACCAGAAATTCAAAGTGACCATAACGAGTGCTGAAAGCCGTCTTCTCACATCAGATTCCCGGATTCGCAATTGGAAGTAGCCAGACCGGAGATCAATCCTTGAAAAGACAGTAGCAGACTGTAACTGGTCAAACAAATCATCAATCCTGGGAAGCGGATATTTATTCTTGATAGTCACCTGATTCAATTGCCTGTAATCAATACAAAGTCTCAGGCTTCCATCTTTCTTCTTCACAAACAACACTGGAGCACTCCACGGAGAAAAGCTGGGGCGAATATAACCCTTTTCCAGTAACTCAAGTAGCTGTGCTCGCAGTACTTTCAATTCAGCTGGAGCCATACAGTACGGTGCCTTTGCTAAGGGAGCTGTACCTGGAATCAGTTCAATCACCATCTCAATCTCTCGCTCTGGAGGCAAGCCTGGCAACTCGTCAGGAAACACATCAGCGAACTCACAAACAACAGGAATATCACTAACTTCCTGTCGTGGTTTCTCAACAGTCACCACAGAAGCTAAGAATCCCTGACAACCTGCACTAGGCAACCTATAGGCTCGAATAGCAGAAATAATCATATGATAAGAACGGGATCGAATACCTTGGAAATAAAAAGCTGATTTCCCCTGTGGCTGAAAATAGACTTTCTTCGATCTGCAGTCAACCACAGCTCCATACTGCTCCAACCAATCCATTCCCAGAATAACATCATAATCTGCCAGCTGCAACGCATACAATCTTGTCGGCAACTGGTGATTATCAATCATAACAGGAGACTCTTCCAAACACAGAGGTGTAATCATGAAATCTCCCGAAGGCATCTCAACATACATCTCACAAGTTATCTCTGAAGTCGGTTCCTCAATACATGCCATGAAATCCTTAGAAATAAAAGAGTGAGAAGCACCGGAATCAAATAAGACACGAGCTGAATGACCATAAAGCATAATCGTACCTTCCACAAGATGGGCTGCAACAGCATCAACTCTAGTCATATGTGAAACCTTGCCTTTCTGCTTCTTTGATCCGACCGAAGATTGCTGGGGAAGACGCCGACGCTTGAGAAAAGAACTGTTGAGCTTGCGGTGCAGGAGGAGGTCTGAATTGCGGCTGCTGAGGTTGAGAAAACTGAGGAACTTGCAATTGTTTCGGCCTCAGCGGGCAATCCCGAACCACATGACCTGGCTGGTCACACCGAAAGCAAACAACGGGAAGAGAACACGGCTGGCCCTTGTGATGACCACCGCATCTCCGACACGTCCATGGCTGACTGACAGCTGAACTCTAACGAGTCTGAGTAGAAGGTGCTGTCGGCTGCTGAACTACATCTGTACCGGACGGCTGCTGGTAAAACTTCTTCTTCTTCTTGAACCTCTTAAACTTGGTCTTGGAAGGAGAGGAAGCACTGCTAACCTCTGACTGGACTGAGGGAACACCTGGCGCTGGTGGTCGGTACACCTGCTGAGACTGTACTGCGGGCTGAACTGACCCTGCCTGAGGATATCCACCCGGTCTCGTCATCTCCAGCTCAAGTGCCACAGCTGTCTGGCACGCACTATCAAGGTCTGCAACACGACTAGCAATGAGGGACATCTTCAATTCTGGCCTCAAACCTCGCAAGAATTGCTGTGTCTTCAAAGCTTCACTAGCCAGCACATGGGGCGCATACTGACCCAATTCCATAAACTTATTCCGATACTGAAGCACAGTCATACTGCCTTGAGTCAGCTCCATGAATTGATACATCTTTGCCATTTGCAAATAGGCAGGAGTGTAGGCGCGCTCAAAAGCAGCAACAAACTCTGCCCATGTGATCTGCCGAAGAGGTCTTGAATGAAAAGCGATCTGCCACTCGGCTTTCCACGACGTAATGGCTGTACCCTGGAGTTGAAAAGCGGCAAGCATAACTTTCTCATCTTCAGCACATTCCATCGAAACAAATACACGCTCGATAGCATCCAGCCATTGCCTCGCAACCTCGGGATCAGCTTGACCATCGAAAGGAGGCGGATTGAACATCAAGAATTCTTTTAAAGCCTTGCCTCGACTGCCAGGCACTTCAACCTGAGGAGCAACAATCGGCGCTGGAGGAGGAACAACTGGTGCAACGGGAACAGCAGGAACTACAGGAGGAGGTGCAGAACCACTATCTTCCCTGGGTGCATCTCGAGGAGCACGAGGAACTCGAGGAGGTCTTCCTCGACGAGGCGGCATAATTACTCTGCCGAGATCATAAAACAACAATAAAATCCATCAATCATACAGAAAACACCCTAAGCCAGCAATAGACGACACAGGACTAGCTCTGGACAAACACAAATTTCAATTCCTTATATGATTCCTCAAACAACAGCTCTGATACCAACTGTAACGACCCAGAGTTCAGGATACCGATATACCGATAAGATCGATACACCGATACCAAGAACTGGGGAAGCCATCCAAGAGGCTGATGAGGCCCCTGAAGGGTTAGTAAGGTTATGTCGAGGGAATGTATAACGAACTGCAATTTGGAACGCGTAGATTACAATTAAGTAATAAAATTAACACAAGTGCGGAAGCAATTCAAAATAACCAGAGTGATATATATATATACTAGTCCAGATAAACAAAAGTACTAGTCCAGAAGGGTACAACTACCCGGGGCATACCCCGGCAAAGGTACCACGAAAGCCTCAAAAAGGCGGCTCGACTAGAGCTGGCAGCTAGACGCGGTCTCCGAAACAGCTCACGAAGCTCCGGGAGACGACGGGCGCGGCTCACCTGAAAGGAGAAGGGTGAGTCACAGCCAGACTCAGTAGGGGTCACGCGGATCCCTACCTCGCACTAACAAGCATTCATGCATAAATAAAAGCAATTAGAGCATGCATCTAATTAAAATAACAGGCAATGGCATGAATAAACTACTCAAGTAAAGCTGTAAACTCTAACTAAGCAAGTAGAACAGCTAACACATGCCACAGCTAAATAAATGCAAGCGAATAAAACTAAATTTACCAAAATGGAATAAGCCTTAACTAATCCAAACAATAAAAGAAGGACAACCACTGGAGCAGAAACCAGAAGCGTCCACTGACGACTTACACTGCGTCTCAAGCACTCGCAGTCGACAAAGCGACAAGCTGGGCGCGTAAACAGTACCAAACCAAGTGACCAGTCGGAGTGGCACCCATCGGTGTCAGTCCACAGTCTCCGACCACGTGTGCACACACTGACTCTAGCCTGAGCCAGGCCCTCTAGCTAGTTTTCTCCCTTGGTAGGACGCTACCATTGGCTGGGAGTCCACGGAACTAGCTTACAAACCGTGTATGGGAAACACCCCTCCGCTATCCCCAAGCGGGTCGGCACTCAACAGACCTTAGGGCAACAACAGTGGTTCCATTGCATGGAAAGAAAAGCTATTCTATTGGTATAAGAAACATGCCATCGAACAATGAACAACATAAACATGGCACATTTACGTAAAGGAATGCATAACAAATGGCTGGCAACTTATTAAACCCAACAGGAAAGCGGCGGTCGGATGCCCACGCGCTACATGAAAGTAACGGTCGGAGGCTGGCGCGTTACACCAAGAACGACGCGTCTGTCTCTGTCCGTCACTCCCGCCTGAGTTCCAGCTCAAAAAGCCCCAAAGGGAATGTGACGGTAGGGGCCCTGTGCGTTACATCGATGCAACGCGTTGGGTCACCGCCGTTACATCCACCCGAGGCCAAAAAGCAACGTACAGCGTTCGAAATCAGACGCAGGCGAAGCGACGCGCTCGCTCAGGCGCGTCGGACGGAAGCGACGGCCGGCCGACTGGCCGTCGGGCTAACCGCCTCACCCGGTCAACGTAAAACAACGGACGAGTAACGGATGGGGATCCCACCGTTACTCTCCAAATAGCGCACCCTCATCGGGCCGTTGTTTGGAAATGACGCGTCCACTAAGGACCGTCAGGCGTGTGACGGTTCCTGGCAGGACCGTCACACCACCTGGAACACGGGCGGGTACGGTTTGAAAACCGGAGCCCTCCCGGACGATAAAAATCGTCGGGTAATGTCGTAGAAACCTGTAACCTGTCAAACCATACAACCCAAACAACAAAATAACACCCAAATACCACACATGCAAAGCCCACAATGCATCAAATTCAAGAATTAAGCTAAAACCCCAAAATTTTGAAATATAAACATTAAGCATGCTACGGGGTTCTAATCAAACGAACGAGCTATAGGAAATGATCCTAGCGAGATCAGGATTCCATCCCCCTACCTTTTGCGAGCCGAAACCGGCGAAAGGGCCGCATGCAAGGAGGAAGAGCCACGAGGCCTTCACGCTCCACCTCACTCCCACGATCACCAAACCACGCCGAGATGGGTACCCACGCGTTCCACTCGACGCGAGGAATCCAACGGCGCCAACCACGCTTCGAACCGACGACGTCTCGCCCGAATCCCAAGAGAGAGGGGGAGAGGCGATCGGCCTAGAGAGAGAGAGCGTGAGGGTGAGTGAGATCGACGAGAGAGAGAGAGAGAGGGGGTGAGGGTGAGAGATATAATAAAAATAAAAATAATATATATATATATATATAATATAATCATTATATATATAAAAATCTTGTTAATATTAATAACCCTCAAAGCTCCAAATAAATCTGGAAAAATACCAGAAAAATTCCTAAAAATCCAGGAAAATAGCCGGAAATTCCAGAACAAATACTAGAACAAAATCCATTAAGGATCCATTAAGGCACGGGCCTTACAGTCTAGGTTTTTATAACTGGCTTAATCAGTTCAGGGAATATGTGATGTAGACTAATCCAGATCTGTGGATGATCATTGCACACAGCTCTTATGAAGTTCCAAAGGATAAATCCTTATGGAAAACTTTAGACAGACTAAAATTCTCTGAGAATCAGAGGGCCCTAGACCTAATCAAAAGGGCGATAAATATTGATAAATTTCCTTGTATAGTCAAATGCTGTAGTGCCTCCGAAGTGGTCGAGATGTAAGTAGTCAGCAGGAGCCGGGACAAAGTGAAATGCCTCATGGCTTCAGATGATGATCAGATTCAAATTGAAGAAACTTCGTCACAGGTAAACTCTGACATTGTTAACTTTTCATTTGAAGATTTGGTGGCATTGAATGAACATTTGTTGATCGAGTATGACAGAATTAAATCTGAGAAAAGGAAATTGAAAAGAGAGCTGGACATGTTAAAATCTGAAGATAAGAACCTGAATAATAATTCAACTGGAGATAAGGGTTCGTGCAATGAATGTGCATTCTTAAAGGAATTGATCAAAGACTTAGATTCTGATGATAATATGCAGAAAAACTTAATCACTTCCTTGAAAGAAGAAAATGATTCCTTGCTGGCTCAGAAGAAGGAAAATGATCAATTTCAAGATAAGCTGATTGAAGAAAACATGTATCTTAAAGACCAAAATAAAAAGCTAATGGTTCTTAATACTGTTTTCTTTGAAAGATGGTTGTCATTTGAAAAAGGAAAATCAGTTGGGAAGGAAAATGAGAACAACAATGAAATAAAGGTTCAACAAGAAAATGAAACTTTGAAGAACCTGAATGATGCTTTGCAACAGCAGCTGATTGCGTGTGAATCTGAGCTAAACAAATACGAAGCTAACATTGTGACTCTTAACTCTGAAATTGAAGACCTTAAGGACTCCTTGTCAAGATTTGTAAAAGGAAAGATTAATCTGAATAAATTGCTTGGAGTAAATGTGAATGTCCAGAAAGAGGGATTGGGTTACATTCCAGTTACGAAGAAGGTTGAAGGGAATCAAATGAAAAATATTTTTGTTAAAAGCTCAGAACAAGATAAAGCTTCTACTTCATCAGTTTTCCAATTCACTGTTCAGAGAACTGAAAATGAGGATAAAAACTTGAAGAATGAAAGTAATCAGAAAAGGGCTGGAAGTAAAAGGAAAACCAAACTCTCAACTATTGCTGTTAAGGCCTTTTCTGACTCTGTTAGACCTCATGATCAAGTGCATAGTACAAAACATTTCCCTATCCAGTCACATGCACACATAAGAATCACCTCATGTCATTACTGTGGCATATCTGGTCATCATATGCATGAATGTAGAATAATGGTTCAAGATGAATTGAGTGCTAAGATTATTCATGAAAAACCCCATGCATTCAATAAGAAGAAGAAGATCCATTGCTTCCAGTGTGGGAAGCTGGGCCATATTGCAGCTCACTGCTGGCATGTCCAGGGAGGAAAAATGAGTTCAAAACCTGAGAATATCCTTGAGAACAAAACTGTCTTTAATAGAAAAACTCATGTATGTTTTGAATGTGGTAAAGTTGGTCATCGAGCCTTTGAGTATTGGCATGTTAAAAGGAACACCAATTTGCATGGTAGAAATATCTTAACGAATGTCCACTCACAAAAATTTCATGTTCATCCTGTCAAAAGGAATTTGAACTCCGCCATTAATTGTCATTATTGTGGGAGAATAGGACATATCATGAATAACTGCCATGATTTGAATTTTGATGATCGGAAGACTTGGAAACCCTGGAGTGCACCTGCTAGAGGTGTCACTCAACTAATAAGACCCAAGAGTCTTTGGGTCCCCAAATTCGCAAATTGATCTTACCTTGCAGGTGTGCCTTGGAAGTTGATGAATAAAGAGGGTTAATAAACCAAGGCACTCAAGAATGAAAACCCCATGATTGCACTCTTCAGGTTAGTTCTCGAAAACTCTGCTTAAATTCTGTCTTATGAATTTGTGTGCTCTAGATGCTTGCATATCATGATAATTTCGTTTGCTGAATGCATTACATATCCATGCCATGATACATATTTGTCAAATGTCCTGCATAATGATATTGCATAATTTTCATTTAGAAACTTCATTCAATGCATATAGTCAGGGGGAGTTTGACTGGTTATGCTTAATGTTATTGATGCTCATGATTAGCCTCATTGCATCTAGACATGGGGAGATTTGTCAGATACATTTGTTCCTCACTTCCTGAATCCCTCTTGTTTAGTTATTTGAATGACTCTACTGCTCTCTAGTGGATAACCTGAATGTTCTGCTATTCTCATCTTGCATAGCTGATCTATCTGTATTCCAGACTCAGCTACTGCTTGTTGATATACTCTCTTTAATGCTCTTCTCTCTTGTTGCTGACTCTTTCACCAGTTTGCACTCATCCTTCACATACTTATTAGCTGGTGTGACTGATGTGTTTCTATTGTTGATGATTTGGTCAGCTATATTTTTGATCTGATCTGAGGAACACAAGCTGTAGGCCATGCAATTCAGTCTGAGAATCATGTAGAAACTCCTATCATATAGGTTTAAGAATAACAACTAAATCAGACTGATGTAAGAGTTATGTATTCTCAGATTTGCACTTAAATGACTTGAAAATATCTGAATGATAAGTTATAATAGACTTTAACCATTTGTGTCATGAAAACCTTAGATTCACTCATCTGAAATCTGAAAATTTAAAATCATGGCTACTTTGGTTGAGATACATAGAGTGAGTATTGTTTTAAACACTTGCCTAGAAAATGGTGACTAAAAGGAAAAATTGAATTCAGAGCAATGACTTGGTAACTGAGAAACTGGATTCTCTATCAATGAAATAAAGTAAACCTATGTCATGAAGTGCCATAGTTATCTCTGGTGAAAATTTATTGAAAAACCTGACAGAGCAATGTCATATTTGTGTTGAGTAACTGGGGAGTCTGGCCTCTAATCAAGGTGTCTCCTCACGTAAAAAGATATTTCTATTGCTAACTCTGGTCTCAATGTTGAGAGGTAATGACAGTTATCACACTGAGTAACTGGGTCACTTCACCTGAGACGTGTTGTGCCTCACGTAAAAATGTGTTGATTAACTTAAATTGCTCAGGAAAAGTATAATATGCTTCAAATGAAAATATCTTGCAAATTCTGTCAACTCATGCTCTTGTAAAAATGTTTAATCTCAATACTAATCTGTGTAACTCTCAAAGGAGTCATTGAAATCATGCGTGTAAGACAAAGATGATTGGTCCTGAGTGTTATCTGATAATTTGGTTCATCTTTATTAAAACTTGAATTCAGATATAAGTATTGAGTTTAATTGACAAATTTGGTATACATCATAATTAAATCAGGTTGGTCAAGTTGCCAATTCATAACCCTCTATGATAGGAGAGTCTATTCATGATTAAGACTTATTGTAGTGGTGCATGCCTTACAATCCCTCATGGTCTGATTCACTCCTGACAACTTGATCAACATGACCTTTGTTGACAATTATCTCTTATCAGTTGATTGATTGCTCCTTGAGATGTACTGTGCTTTAACTGTTTCTCACCCCTACTCTTGTCCACAATGCTGGAATCTTCCATCTTGTTTCTGTAACCAGTTCTGGTTCTGTGGGCTTTTCACCTGCATTGTTCTGTCCATACAATCATAAGGTGCCACAACCATTACTGTTTTATTGTGGTGGCAGATTTCACATTGCTCCATTGGATAACCAGAGTTCATTCCTGCACTTCAGGGGGAGTTCTGGATTATCTGCCTTTAAAGGGAGAGCAGTCACTCGTTCACATTGATAGGGGGAGTTCTTATATTTTATTCTTCTAGTTCTCATCCTGCATACTTCATTTTGGGGGAGAATAGCTCTTGTGCCTTCATTTATCAAAGGGGGAGATATTATCTCAATCTTTTTATACCTGCTTAATTTTTCTCTCTCAAACTCTTTTCTTTTTGATGAAGTCAAAGGGGGAGAATAGTTTGGGTCTGTATGACTCATAGTGTTGCCATCATCAAAAAGGGGGAGATTATTGTGCCCCTGTGGTTTTGATGTCAGCAAGCACTATGAGTATGAATGATTACTCACCATGTGTTTGCATATGAATGATTGATTGAGCATCTTATTTGTGGCTTTGATGTCAGCAAGCACTATGAGCATGATTGATTGATTGATTTGAAAGTGGGCACATTCATCTCATTGCATTGTCTGTCTCTGCATTGGTGCAACTCTAGTTCCTGCATAACAAGTGTAGCTTGCATCGGTACATTAACTGTTGTTGCACGTCATATAGTCGATGCATGATCTGGTAAATAGACTGCACTGTTAGTTCTCCTGCATACATTGCATCAGTTCAATATCTGCCATATGCATACATTGCATCGGTGCATTCATCAGGTGCTTTATTTCGAAGTCGATGCGTATTCATGAGCATAGTCAGTGCATTCGGTTGTTTCATGCATATACAAAGTCTACACATTCTCTGTTGAAATATCCGAGCATTCATTCTCAATGTGCATACTTTCCTATACGCATTTATGCGATCTTTCAAAACAAAGTCTATACACTCTTTACCATGCATTCAAAGTCTATACATTCCATTGCTGGTACGAGTGGTTAAGTTCATGCATCATAACTCCAGCAAGTCTATACAATCTTGCATCGTTGTGCTTCACGCATACACAAAGTCTGTACATCGTCTTGTCGCATGCGTGCAAAGTCTGTACATTGGTGTCGCATGCACACTAAGTCCATACACTCCTTGATAGCATGCCTGAGCACTCATTGTCATTGTACATACTTTCCTATATGCATTTGTGCATCTTTCAAGATAAAGTATGTACACTCTTCACCCGGCATTCAAAGTCTATACATTCTGTTGCATACATACGTAAGGCAGTGTCATGCACTCAAAGTCCACACATGCACAC
Source organism: Amorphophallus konjac (assembly GCA_022559845.1). Taxonomy (NCBI): domain Eukaryota; kingdom Viridiplantae; phylum Streptophyta; class Magnoliopsida; order Alismatales; family Araceae; genus Amorphophallus; species Amorphophallus konjac. The sequence goes on from CM040117.1 coordinate 196,245,462, forward strand.
GCATAGTTTGTGCATTATGCATTCATGCTTAAACTCTAGGCATAGCAAGTCTGCACATTGGTTGTACATTGCACACAAGTCTATACACTCGTTGATGGCATGCCCGTGCATTCATCATCAATGTGCATACTTTATTATATGCATACTGTATTACACGCTATAAAGTATGTACATGCTTAGTTCAAATATAAAACTTACTCGATGCATCCTTGTCTTTTCCTTCAGATTGATTCAAACTGATAATATGTTCAACCTGACAAAACATCTGTTCGAGAAACTTAAGAAGGGCACGTGATCCAAGGATGGAGGTCTAACCCTGATCGTGACACGTGGAACCATTGTGCTGGGATACCGCCACGTGGACTAAGGACTCTGGGCGGGAATCATGGAAAGCACACGCCCTACCTCAGTGCTCTATAAATAAGAAGCTTCTTCCTCAAGAGTAGAGTGACCGAAGCAGAAGAACTTATCTGAAAGAGCAGAAGCAGAGAGAGAGCCTGTACGATCCAGAAGAAGAGAAAGAGAAAGAGAAAGAAAAAGAGAGAGAGAGAGAGAAAGAAAGAAGTTGCAGAAGAATAGAGAGAGAGAGAGTTCGTGAAAAAGAAGATAGAAGACTCCATTAGAAGATCTGTTTTCACTGGAATCTGGATCAAATCCAATCCAGTCAGCTCTATGGGAGCCACATTTGCATTTCATTGATTACAGCTTTCAGTCGTTGTTAGTTCTTGTTTCCTGCTTTCATTTTTAACCTTTCTTCAAGCTGTTTGTCAGCGGGCGAGGTGAATACCTCGGACAGCAAGCTGTGAAGCTCATCGATTTGCAGAGGAGGATTCCTCTGGACGGGTTAAGCTGTAATCCCCAGCGGTTGCAGAGGTGTGGTATCCTCTGGTCGGCGAAGCTGTAATGCCCAGCTGTTCAAGCTGTTTGTCAGCGATTGTAGGCAAGCTGTGAGGCCCAGCGGTTTAAGCTGTGTATCAGCGGAATCCACACTCAGGATTGAGTGTGGGGTGGATGTAGGACTGGAGGACCGAACCACCTAAAAACTCTTCTTGCACTGTGGTTTGAATGTTCATTTATGCTTAGGCCGACCTGTTTCTTGAGTTTAGTAGAGATTTGATTGCACGTTCTGTGTTTGATTAAACACATCACTGGATTTCGGTAGATCTGAATCTATTTTTATTTTCATATCTCTGAGTGTTCTAAGTTTCTAATTGGGAGTAATTTTCAAAGGGGAGATTCATTCACCCCCTCTGAATCCATCGCATCGATCCCAACACCTAGTAGTTTGCATAAAGTAAATGCATCCAATGTAAAAATAAATCGCAAGTGATCATGGACTTTTTTCCTAATGTAACTAAGACATCTGGCCCGCTTCCGAAGTAGCTGGTGTTGTGCCCCTGTGGTCATTTAAGTTATCCTATGGTCACTGGGGTAATTCGAAATCATCCTATGGTCATATGTGTTCTGTGGTATTCTTGGTTTTGATAATGGCTAAACACTATTAGTCATTGTTGTTTCCACTCTTATGTGACTAACATACGTGATGTTCTATTCATGACAGATGTGCCAATGAATGGACAAGGCATTCAGTGAGGATGGCAAAAGTGAAAGCTCATTGATCGCGCCCAAGCAAGGATGCAAACACAAGCAAAAGTCGACACGTGATATTCGGCTCGTCACACATCCAAGGTCAATGCACAAAGAAGTACAGCCAAGAGAATCCAAGGCCAGATACTCAGTTGATACCTTTTAGACTATCAAGGGAGATGCCATAGATATGAACGGGCTGCTAAAGGACTCAAGCGACGGAGCTAAAGCGGTTAACGGACCGACCCGGGATGAACCGGGGTCTGCCCAGCTGGCGGTCGACCGCCAGCACAGGGGCGGTCGACCGCCCCAGTCAGCAACCCCCAGTTTGCATCTCTCTCAGTGGCGGTCGACCGCCAGCCCAATAGTGGTCGACCGAAAATCCCAGGGAACATCCGTCTACAGCGTTTCTCAATAGAGGTCGACCGCCAGAAGCCACAGGTCGACCGCCAGCCCCGATACAACCATGTTTGACTTCGATTTCCACCTCGAGGCTAGCCACTTTCCTTGGATTTATTTAATCAAAACTCACCTAATCTCCCATGAATTGTGGATCTAGTCAGGGGGATGTCCAAGGACCATTCAAAGTCTATAAAACCAACACTTGAGGGGTTAGAAACCCTAATGCTTCAATTGGAACAAGAGAGATCAAGGGCGGCTAGAGGAGGAGATTCGCGGGTACTGTAGCACCTCCGTGAACAGTGTTTCGGGCTGGTGTTCTTCATCCATTCCAAGGTGATTCAAGCTTAGATCTGAAGCAAACAACCTCCAAGGAAGCTAGAAGCAATCAAGGTTCTCATAGGTGATCAAAGCTACATCCATACACCTCTTCATCAACTCAAGACCATCCAAGCAAGCTCATTCTCAAAGGAGATCAAATCTACATCCTTCATCTTCTTCATCAACTCAAAGCAATCCAAGCAAGATCTCTTCACAAGGAAGAAGATACCATTGAAGCATCCGACTCAAGCTCCAACAATCTCAGACAAGAGTTTTCTTCTTGAGCATATTCTATATCTTGTTTGATGTTTGAGTGTTTTCATATTTGTTCTTTTTCATTTCATACAAAGGATTGAAACTGAAGATCATCCCTACCGGTGATTAGTAGGAAGGCAATCGGAAGTTGTCCGATCTACGGTGTTGACGTCCCTACCTGTGGTTAGTAGGAAGGCAATCAGAGGTCTTTCCGATTTGCGGTTCAGTGCGTGGCACTAGTGGAGCCTCACCGAATTTGGTGGGGGGTGGACGTAGGACTGGGGATTCAGTCCGAACCACCTTAAAATCTTGTGTGTTGTGGTTTGCTTGTGTGATTGTTTCATTCTAGATGCATGCTTAGGTTCGAATCAATATATTACTTGCTCATCTTGTCAAGCGAATCATAGTGTTCTTCGATAAGCTAGTTATATTCCGCTGTAATTTATTTTATCTAGCTATATAGAGGGTTGCATTGCGAAACGAGGGGCAGATCTATTCACCCCTCCCCTCTAGATCCGCTGTCCACTACTCAACAAGTGGTATCAGAGCCTAATATCTCATTATGGGATCCAACGACCTTGAGGGAATTGGTGGATCGGCGTCCAAGGGTTTTCTACCTGAAGGACATTCTGTGAACATGCCTCCTTATTTCACGGGAACTAATTATCCTTATTGGAAACATTGTATGCAGGTGTTCATTCGCGCCCAAGACTATGAACTTTGGCGAGTGATCAACAAAGGTCTGTATGAGTTATCGGATGATGAGGACTTGTGGACCAAAGAACAAATAAGGCAATCCACTGTCAACTGGAGTGCTAAACACATCATGCAATGCTCACTCCATCCAGTTGAATTCTCAAGAGTGGCTACCTGCGCATCTGCAAAACTAATGTGAGACAAGCTAGAGGTAATCTACGAAGGAACCTCTCGGGTACGAGAAACAAAAGCCAACATTTTAGTTTCTGAATATGAAATGTTCCGCATGAAGCCTGATGAGTCAATTCAAGATATGTATGCCCGATTAACTGTGCTTACTAATAGTTTGACTGATTTGGGAAAGAAATATTCATAGCAAGAAATTGTAAGAAAATTCTAGATCGTTAACTCTAGCATGGCACACGAAGGCAACCGTGGTTGAAGAATCCTGAGATCTCACAACAACTAAGGTAGATGAACTCATTGGATCATTGATGACCTATGAGATCAATCTCAAGAACAAAGAGGCTGAGGCACCTAAGAAGAAGTCCCTAGCTCTTAAAACAGGACCCAGCGGTCAAGGCTCTTCTGATGAAGGTGAGGATTCGGGAAGTGAGCGAGATGAGGATGACGTAGCCATGCTCACACGTAAGTTCAAAAAATTCCTGAGAAAGGAAGGTAAGAGCTTCATGAGAGGAAGGTCAAAGGTAAGAAATGGTTTCAAATCTAAATCTGAAAACTCTAAGAAATCTGATAAAATCATTTGTTATTCTTGCAACAAACCAGGCATTTCAAGAATGATTGTCCCGACAGATTCAGAAAAGCCGACAAATGGAAGAACAAGAAGAAGAATAAGGCCATGGTGTCCACATGGAGCGATGAAGAGGAAAGTGATGACGGAACTAGCTCCTCGGATAAAGAAAAAGAAGATCTCTGTCTTATGGCCAAAAGTGATGAAGAAACTGAGGTAAATTCTCCATTTGAAGATTATACAATTGATGATTGGGAGGAAGCATATATACAACTCATGAAAAAATATGAAATATACAAAAAGGAGAATAAATAATTGAAAAAGAAAATTAACTCATTTGTGCATGATCATGAAATAAATGTCAAGAATGCTTCACTTGAAATTGAAATTGAGGATCTTAAGAAAATGATTGAGGATTTGGAAGAGGGAAGAAAAGAAATGGCTGACTTGGAAACTGAAAATGAAAATTTGAGAAATGAGATTGATAGCATCAAGCTATGAAAAGAACAGCAAATTGAGTAATGAGAAGTACGAAGCTGTCAAACAAGTCAACATTCAACTTCTTCAAAATATTGAAAACCTACAAAAAGAGTTGAAGGATAAACAACAATCTTTAGAAAAGTTTGTGGATGGAAGACAAAACCTAGATGTATTGCTAGGAACTAGAATGAACCACAACAAAGATGGGTTGGGTTTTGATCCAACAAACAAAAGGCCATTTGGGCTAAAAACTGTCACATTTGTTTCATCTTCTGAAGCTTCCACCTCAAACACAACTCCCACACAAAACCAGTAAAAACAAAAGGAGAAAGGGAAAGAAAAGATTGAAGAGGCAGTCACTGAAATTCTCAAAAAGTCTATCCAAAAGCCTAAGAAAGGTCGACCTTCCCCGCAGTATAGGTCAACACTTCCTCGGCCATTGCATGCTCAATCTTCCAGATATCACCATAACTGGATTGCACATTCATATAGGCCAATACCATCATATTCTTGGGGCAATTGTGACCTCAGTGTGCATCAATCCCATAGGTGGTAAAATAATCATTTTCAACCCAAAACCAACCAACCACCTCAATGGCTTAAGAAGCAAAATTCATCAAACTTCCACAAACTCCAACCAAGAGCCTCCAAACAGAAAATGAATGTCAAGATTGAAAAGAAAAATTAAATCCATGCTCTAAGCAAACAAAACATGAATGTTAAGAAGGGTTGGATTCCAAAAGAAATGGTTTCATGTTTTGAAAATTTGAAAAGTTTGATGGGACCCAAATTTGGTTGGGTTCCAAACACCATTGCTTAATTACTTGTGCAGGAATGTCTTGCAGCCATGCATAACAGGTGGTACCTTGATAGCGGCTGTTCAAGACACATGACTGGAGACAAATCAAAATTTTATCTCTTGGAGGAAAAGGAAGGAGGATACGTCACATTTGGAGGGAACAACAAGGGAAAAATCATTGGAACAGGTAATGTAGGTAAGAATCTCTCCAACTCTATTGGAAATGTGTTGTTAGTTGAATGATTGAAATATAACTTGTTCAACATAAGTCAATTGTGTGATAAAGGTCACAAAGTGTTGTTTGATTCTCATGAATTTAAAATCTTTGAACCAAAATCTGACAAGGTAAAATTTTCTGGTAAGAGAGTCAACAATGTTTACATGATTGACTTAGATGATCCTACTCATTTAAACCTTTGTCTTGCTGTACCAAAATCTGAGATTACTTGGCTATGGCATCGTAGACTAGGACATGCTAACTACAATGTCTTACATAAACTCTTGAAGCATTCAATGGTGAAAGGTCTGCCTGAACTATCTTTTAAACAAGAAAATAAATTGTGTGATGCATGTGCCCTAGGTAAACAAACAAGAAAATCCTTCAAGGGAAGATCTAAAAATACATCATCCAAACCACTCGAGCTAATTCATATGGACTTGTTTGGTCCAACCAGAACTGCTAGCTTAAGTGGTAGAAAATATGGATACGTCTTGGTGGATGACTTTTCTAGGTTCACATGGATTTTCTTTCTCACACATAAAAATGATACTTTTGATGAGTTTCGGGCACGCTATATGAAGATAAAGCAAGACGGTGAGTTCAAAATCTCCAACATTCAATCTGATCATAGTGGTGAATTTGAAAATACTGACTTCTATAATCTTTGCAGGGCTGAAGGCATTTCACACTGATTTTCTTCCCCAAGAACCCCAGAGCAAAACGGTGTAGTTGAAAGAAGAAACCGAACTCTCATAGAGATGGCAAGAATAATGCTTGCCGAACGGTAACTCCCAAGGAAATTTTGGGCTGAAGCGGTAAACTCGGCATGTTACATTATCAACCGCTCTATGGTAAGGTCACACACCAAAAAGAGTCCTTATGAGTTGTTGAAAGGTAAAAAACCCTCTCTCTCACATATGAAAGTATTTGGGTCAACATGCTTCATCCACAATAATGACAAAAGAGACTTAGATAAATTCGAGCCCAAGAGCGATGAAGGTATATTCTTTGGATATTCTGATAGATCTAGGGCTTATAGAATTTATAACATTAAGAGTCAAACTGTGGAAGAATCACTCCATGTTTCCTTTGATGAATATCATGATGATTCTAACAATGATAACTCTTACAAGAAAAATGATGAAGATGAGGAATTCCTAAGCATGAAGGACAAGAGTGATCCTCCACAAGAAGAAACAAAAGAAGATGGTGACCGAGCTGAATCAAGCAATGCAAGGGATCAAGTTCCAGGAGAAGGTAATGATTCTACAAACATTAGAATTCTTAAGGATCATCCTTTAAAAAATGTCATTGGTAGCTTGAATGACCCACCTAGAACAAGGTCACATTTTAAAATTGTGGAAGAATTAGATCAACTTGCTCTTGTCTCTCAGCTTGAACCCAAAAACATTGATGAAGCATTAAAGAATGAAAACTGGATAAATTCAATGCAAGATGAGTTGAACCAGTTTGAGAGAAATAAAGTTTGGCATCTTGTTCCTAGACCTTCATCACAATCTGTCATAGGCACTAAATGGGTTTTTAGGAACAAACTAAGTGAGGATGGCAAGATAATAAGAAACAAGGCTAGATTGGTGGCTCAAGGGTATAATCAAGAGTTTGGGGTAGACTTTGAGGAATCTTATGCCCCAGTTGCTAGACTTGAAGCCATCAGAATTTTACTTGCCTTTGCATGCTCCCTTAGAATAAAACTGTATCAAATGGATGTCAAAAGTGCTTTCTTGACTGGCTTGATCAAAGAAGAAGTCTATGTTGAGCAGCCCCCTGGCTTTGAGAATTCTAACCATGCAGATTTTGTATACAAGCTAGATAGGGCACTTTATGGACTTAAGCAAGCACCAAGAGCTTGGTATGAGAGACTAAGCTCGTTCCTCATTGCAAAAGGGTACACACGAGGTAAGGTAGATCAAACTCTTTTCACTAAGAAGTAAGGTAAGAACATCTTGATTGTTCAAATTTATGTTGATGATATTGTGTTTGGTTCTACTAAATCTGAAATGTGTGAGGAATTTGCTAACCTCATGACTAGCGAATTTGAGATGAGCCTAATGGGAGAACTTCAATTCTTTCTCGGTTTACAGGTCAACCAAGGACAAGATGGTTGCTTCATAAGTCAAGTCAAATACATCAAGGAGCTGCTGAAAAGATTTGACATGGCAAACAGCAAAATCATTGCAACTCCTATGAGCACCTCAATTTCACTGGATTCGGATGAAAATGGTAAATTGGTGGATGCAAAGGTCTATAGAGGTATGATTGGTTCTTTGCTTTATTTGACTGCATCCCGACCAGATATTCAGTTTAGTGTATGCCTTTGTTCTAGATTTCAAGTTAGTCCTAAAGAATCCTGTTTGACTGTCGTCAAACGTATCCTTAGATATCTTACCGGCACTCAAGATTTGAGATTGTGGTATCCGTCATCATGTGATTTATCTCTTATATCTTATTCTGATGCGGACTACGCTGAATGCAAGCTGGATCGTAAGAGTACTAGTGGCTATTGCCAGTTTCTAGGCGGGTGTTTAGTTTCTTGGGCTTCCAAGAAATAACACTCGGTTGCCCTCTCAACCGCGGAGGCAGAATATGTTGCTGCGGGGAGCTGTGGCACCCAAGTGTTGTGAATTAAACACCAACTCCAAGACTACCTAGTGGATCTTGGTTGTGTCCCGATTCTGTGTGATAACACTAGTGCTATCAACCTTGCAAAAAATCCAGTCCAGCACTCTAGGACTAAGTATATTGAGATTAGACATCACTTCATTAGAGATGAGGTCATTAATAAAAACTTTGAGCTGCATTTTATTGATACTCTAAATCAAATTGCTGACATCTTCACCAAGCCCTTGTGTAATGACAGGTTTTCAACACTCAGAAGGGAGCTTGGTCTCTGCAGACCTCAGGCCACTAAAAATTGAAATGACGATCATGTTCAATTTAGTTGTGTGTTTGTGCAGATTGGTGTGTTCATGCATTGTTTATATGTCAAATATGTCATTTTGCATATGGTGTAGCATTCCATGTCATGATGCATAATAAAATTGAATTCATGTTCATAATGTATTGCATGGTTTGTGTAGCATCCTTCTTGCATGATTATGGTATATTAAATGTTGATGTATGGAAAGGCAGGTTATACTTGCCTAGAAGCACTCAATATGCGTGAGGTTTCACCTCCGCGAAGTACCATGTGTCAATGTTGTATATAGGCCATATAGTAAGGGGGAGTTGTCCTTGTGCAGCATTCATGCATATGTTTCATCTTCATTCTGTTACATTTAATAAGTGTACAACCATGTGTTGGGTCATGCATCTCATGTCTACCAAATTCATGTCAACCCCTGCATGTTTCAGGTCATTCTCCTCTTGACAGTTATCATTACACTTGCTTGCACACATAACTCCTTGAGTGCATTCATTGCATATCCTTAGGGGGAGTCTTGATGCTTTTCTTAATTTCTTGTGCTTCCATGGCTTACAGTCTGAATATGAGATCATGAGACTGATAAACATATGGTGTGAGAGCTTTCTATTATATGAACTGATGATTGTCTATTCAACGAAAATGGTTCAGATTTAATGATTTCCTTGTAGTTCTGATATATTTTGTTTGAAATCATCTATGTTCTGTGGTTTTAATAGACTTTAACTAAAGATTACATGTTATGTCTTGAATGACTACCCTGAAATATGAAAATCCAAACCTCATGACAATCTTGGTGATACACTCAGGCTTAGTATTGTTTTTAAACACCTTGATGAGCTGGAATTCTTGAAAATTAATTTGATAGAGCAATGATATTGTTGCACGGAGAAATATGTCACGTCATCAAATCAAGTGACGAATGATATGCCATGATGTGCCCCTGTTATCTCTGTCTTAATACTTTTAGACTCTAGGCAGAGCAATGGCATAATTGCTGAGAAATATATCCTCTCATCAAAGAATTGAGACAGGATATGTCATGACGTGACTTTGCTATCTCTATTCATCCTGAAGCATGACAGTCAGTATTACCAAATACCTAGGAATACTGGCGTCTAAACAACGTGTATTCTTACGGCTTGGAGGCATGTACTAGACTTGATTGCTCGTAAAAAGTGAGTCATGTGTCTTCAAATGTAAAAGATACTGCCAATCAAAGTTGTTGCAATCATAAAATTCTATGCTTCAATCTTGCTTGTGTAGTCTCAATACGTGCTTTTGTGTTATTCTCTTTGTAGTTATTGAATATGGATATATAAGACAAGGGAAGGTTACACACCGTCATGATATGTATTTTTGGTTCATTTCTATTAAATTTTGGATGTAGCTACTTTTCAAACTCTGTTGATGATCTCAGATTTCATTAGCTTTGAACCATCTATGTTGCTCACGGTATGTTTCAGGTTTGCATATAATGGCTTGCTCTCCACTCTCATTCCGCTCTGGTCTCTCAGACATTAGTCCCCTTCTCTACCTTATCCCTCCCTTTTTGCTGTTGTCAAAGTGGGAGAATTCTTTGTGTGAGTCCTTTGTAAGAGTTTTGCGTTATCGCATTGTCAAAGGGGAGAGAATACTTTGTTGTGAGTCATCCCTTGCTTTGTGAGTTGTCATTGGGGGATGAGTGAATTGTGTACGGGGGAGAAACCTTTGTGCACTATTGTGTATGAGTGATGAGGGAGTCTTCATATGTGTATGTGATGGGGTTTGCATAATTACATCGCATTCATATCCGCATTCATATCTGCATTCCCATATTCTCATTATCATGGATCTTGAGTTGCATATGTTGCATTTGCTATAACTTTTACCATTCTTGATATTACTGCCATATAATGACTCACAGTGTTGCCATCATCAAAAAGTGGGAGAATGTTGTGCCCCTGTGGTCATTTAAGTTATCCTATGGTCACTGGGGTCATTCGACGTCATCCTATGGTCATATGAGTTCTGTGGTATTCTTGGTTTTGATAATGGCTAAACACTATTAGTCATTGATGTTTCCACTCTCATGTGACTAACATACGTGATGTTCTGTTCATGACAAATATGCCAATGAATGGACAAGGCATTCAGTGAGGATGGCAAAAGTGAAAGCTCATTGATCGCGCCCAAGCAAGGATGCGAACACAAGCAAAAGTCGACACGTGATATTCGACTCATCACACATCCAAGGTCAATGCACAAAGAAGTACAGCCAAGAGAATCCAAGGCCAGAGACTCAGTTGATACCTTTTAGACTATCAAGGGAGATGCCACAGATATGAACGGGCTGCTAAAGGACTCAAGCGACGGAGCTAAAGCGGTTAACGGACCGACCCGGGATGAACCGGGGTCTGCCCAGCTGGCGGTCGACCGCCAGCACAGGGGCGGTCGACCGCCCCAGTCAGCAACCCCCAGTTTGCATCTCTCTCAGTGGCGGTCGACCGCCAGCCCAGTAGCGATCGACCGGAAATCCCAGGGAACATCTGTCTACAGCGTTTCTCAGTAGAGGTCGACCGCCAGAAGCCACATGTCGACCGCCAGCCCCGATGCAGCAATGTTTGACTTCGATTTCCACCACGAGGCCAGACACTTTCCTTGGATTTTTTTAATCAAAACTCACCTAATCTCTCATGAATTGTGGATCTGGTCTGGGGGATGTCCAAGGACCATTCAAAGTCTATAAAACCAACACTTGAGGGGTTAGAAACCCTAATGCTTCAATTGGAACAAGAGATATCAAGGGAGGCTAGAGGAGGAGATTCGTGGGTACTGTAGCACCTCCGTGAACAGTGTTTCGGGCTGGTGTTCTTCATCCATTCCAAGGTGATTCAAGCTTAGATCTGAAGCAAGCAACCTTCAAGGAAGCTAGAAGCAATCAAGGTTCTCAAAGGTGATCAAAGCTACATCCATACACCTCTTCATCAACTCAAGACCATCCAAGCAAGCTCATTCTCAAAGGAGATCAAATCTGCATCCTTCATCTTCTTCATCAACTCAAAGCGATCCAAGCAAAATCTCTTCACAAGGAAGAAGATACCATTGAAGCATCCGACTCAAGCTCCAACAATCTCAGACAAGAGTTTTCTTCTTGAGCATATTCTATATCTTGTTTGATGTTTGAGTGTTTTCATATTTGTTCTTTTTCATTTCATACAAAGGATTGAAACGGAAGATCGTCCCTACCGGTGATTAGTAGGAAGGCAATCGAAAGTTGTCCGATCTGCGGTGTTGACGTCCCTACCTGTGGTTAGTAGGAAGGCAATCGGAGGTCTTTCCGATTTGCGGTTCAGTGCGTGGCACTAGTGGAGCCTCACCGGATTTGGTGAGGGGTGGACGTAGGACTGGGGATTCAGTCTGAACCACCTTAAAATCTTGTGTGTTGTGGTTTGCTTGTGTGATTGTTTCATTCTAGATGCATGCTTAGGTTCGAATCAATATATTACTTGCTCGTCTTGTCAAGCGCATCACAGTGTTCTTCGATAAGCTAGTTATATTCCGCTGTAATTTATTTTATCTAGCTATATAGAGGGTTGCATTGCGAAAAGAGGGGCAGATCTATTCACCCCTCCCCTCTAGATCCGCTGTCCACTACTCAACAGCTGGATCGTCCTCGTCGGGTGTGCTCCGCACTTTCAAACTCCGACACCACATTAATTACAACTTTTACACGGCATGTAGGCCGGGAAAATGTAAATTACATGTCAATAAAATTCCCTCAGCCCTTAGGGCAAGTACGACTGTAAAGGGAGATAGAAGTACATAGGAATTTTAACAGAGAGAGAAAGGAGGTTCGCAGACCCCAATTAATTACATTAACCAAGTCCATGATCACTTGTCAACCCATTCATGTAAAATCAAACAAGGGTTATTTCTGAAAATAATCCTTACTTTTGGATTTAAAAATGGGATGTGCAAACAAAAATTGGCTAGCTTTGTTTAATTTTAAAAATCGAAGCAGGATTAACTAAAATTAAACACATAAGCAAGCCAATGCAAGGTAAATAAAGCAAATCACATAAAGAACCATCATATATAATAGGGGCATGCATATTTGAATCTGATTCAAATAAGTTAGATAATTGAGATAATTATTTAAATTTAAATTTAAATTTAATTATCTAATAATCAAATCTAAAATAAAAATTTAAACATGATAATTATTTAAATTTAAATTCAAACTAATTATCTAATAATTTTGTTTGAAAGTAAATTTAAATAATGTAATTATCCTCAATTATCAATTTTTTAAAATTCAAAATTTTACTTTAACAATTATCTAATAATTAAAATTTTAAATATTTGAATTCTATGCATTTAACTTCAATGAAATTCAAATTCTGAATTTACTAATTATATAATAATTAAAAATTCAAAAATTGAATTTTTACTAAAGTAACTTCAATTATTACCAATTTATCTCAAGGTAAATAGTAATTATCTCACCTCAGTAAATTCAAAAAGGTTAAATAAAATTTACCAATTGAATTTTACTATTGAGATAAGACAATTAATAATTGAGACAAAAAGATTAATTTATTATACATATATATATATATATATATATATATATATATATATCAAATATATATACTATAAATAGCACAAGAAATTCAAAAAAGCAAAAATTTTTTATTTAAAAATAAAAAAAATTGCGTCGGCAGCCCTTTCGGGCGCGCCGCCCACGCGGGACGCGTGGGCGGACGTGCCCGCGCCCCCCCGCGGGCGCCCGCCACGAGGCTGCGCCGCCTGCGGGCGGGCGCATTGCGCCCTGAGAGGCGCAGTGCGCCCAACGCAATTTTTTTTTTTTAAAAATTGCTCCAGAGATGCCCATCATCCCCTTCTACAAATATAAATTGAAGATTTTAATTCCCCTACAAACATGGTTCTATACGGCGATAAAACCCCGACCAGAGCGCGAACCTAGCTCTGATACCGCTGTAAGGTTCCACACAGCACCATCGGACAATGCAGCAGATAACAAAACTTTTATTTACCCGATCCTGGCTCGATGGAATCCCATATCCATGCTCTGATCGACGTTTTAATCACCCCAACCCCTAACTACGGGTTGCGTATTTATACCTTGCGCGGAACGATGCTGTCCATAATGCCCGATGCAGAATACCACGAATACCGAGCCGCACAGATGCACGGCCACTAGAGCAGATCCACACGGATCCTTGCGCAGCGACGGTCCCCCCCCGGCACGACCTTCCCCAACCCTTTCACCTTCTGGAGAGAGAGAGAGAGAGCAAGAGGGAGGAAGGGGGGAGGAGCTAATCCTTCTTCTCTTAGCCTTAATGCTTGCTTGAGCCCCTTGAGAAGAAGTGATTCTCGTAGCATCCATATATATAGAATTTGGCCTTTTCTAAAAGAGCTTCAAAGGACCAAAACTGTATATATGACATTTCTATTATTATACATATATATTAAGCCCCTTTTATACTTCTTTCCAAAAGGAATTCAAAGGAATTAATATATACATTTGTACAATAATCATCCGTCACCCAAGAATCCATTATGTGTGATCCTCTAGGCCCACAGTCACTCCAGTTTAAGGCCCATTAACTTCTAATTCCCAATTAGAAGTAAATTAAACTTATTATTCGCTTCTACTAGAGCCGAATAATAGTTTAATTTATTTCGAACCTTTGATCACGTTGGGTCAAGCAAATCCGCGTGATCCCAGAGGACACCGAGTTTAAACCAGCCTGCATGGTACTTGTAAGTCCACAGTTACCGCATCGATATAATCCCTCGCTCCTTCTATGAGTCTGGTACGATCGAGGGTATGGTTTCTGTCAAACCCCATGATCGTGCCATTTGACCATGACCTCCTTAAAGTGTATGATGTCCGTTCTAAACAAACTCACATGACCCTGGCCAGGGATTTAACAGAGCGTCAATGTCATGACCCATTAACTATATGATATATACCCGACAGTGAGCGATCCCCTCTTGACCATTGATGATCTTCACACGTATCCTGGAGTGGTTAATGACTCGGCAACTCATGACTTGTGGTTAAAGTCACTTAGCCAAGTAATTAAACCATTCCAGTCCTCATGTAAGATCCGATCAATGTCTCAGGTCAAAGGACCAACGATGCTACTGAGACTGCCACGTCCCGAGCCTTTATGACAGCGGAAGACTCGCTCGAGGAACGTGAACAGCCGGCATGGTAAGCCTCTTGCAAGCAAGAATAATCAGAGCGCAAGACAATCACACACATAAATGTAATTGCACAATAATTTAGTCAAACTCCAACTTTATTTCATTGATAATCAAATATTCAAATACAATGACTCTCATCTTCTTCCAATCTATCAGACTTAAGAAATAGGAAAATTACATAGACTCAATCTAGATAAGATTGACTTCCTAAGTCTTCACTCTCAATTTGCTATAACTTTCATTCGCTCTCGGACCCGCTACTTGTATAACCCGAATCCGAATTCGTATCACTTCCATTTCCTGAAAAAGATTGAGAATAGGTAATGAGCACACTTACCCAGTAGGTATCTTCGCATCAACATGATTAGCACTATTAAAGTGATTAATATTTTAACTCTAAAGAATAAGGTAAAATCATGCGAATGCGATAAATCATGCGAATAACCATAGTAACAAAGAGGATCGTTTAAGATAGAATGAGAGCAAGTATGAACTAGCAAAAATGTAACAAGTATGAACAAGAATGTAGCATGACCTTTCAAGAACAAGAATGTAACGAGAATGCACTTTCACTTTTCACTTTCATAACCATAAAGGTTACGCACGAGAACGTCAATCTTGTAGCAATTCACTAGATTTTCACGAGTGCTCATGGATTTCACTTATTTATAAAGAAAGTACTCCCAGCGCAATGCGATGCCAGTAGCATCATACCCCATGGTTTATAATAGTATGTTTTCGGTAATCAGCCGAGGGGACTAGCATAGAGCCCTTGGACACAATCAGCGCCCGAACTACATCTTCACGTATAAATCAAGCTACTTCCATGAGTGTAACAATAAAATATGGCCACGAATGTAATAATTTCAACAAGTTCATGATAACAATAATTCAATTGAATGAATGCTTCAATTTTAGAATATGAGAGATCAAGAATGAATTAAGACAATGTTATGCTTATGGAAATAAATCGGCAGCATAACGGTACATTCCTTAACTTTCATAATTTAAATTAAGTTTCTTTGGATAATATGA
This sequence comes from Amorphophallus konjac, assembly GCA_022559845.1. NCBI lineage: Eukaryota > Viridiplantae > Streptophyta > Magnoliopsida > Alismatales > Araceae > Amorphophallus > Amorphophallus konjac. The sequence continues at coordinate 196,261,165 of CM040117.1, forward strand.
CAAGTCCTAGACCATCAATAATCCATCTAGGAACTTTAGAATATCAACCCTTGGTCAAAATCTTGGGTTAACATACTCAAGCATTGTGACGGTCAAAGACTGGGCCGTTACACTAATGTGACGCTCCAGTATTGGGCCGTTACATTGGTTTGAATCTAGAACGATAGAAGAGACTCAGTAACATGTGACAGTCAGATATTGGGCCGTTATATGGGCCTGACGGTCCAATAAAGGTCTGTTACATTGTTAGAACCAGAAAATATCGATAGTGCTTTCTAATCAATTGGATTTTAATGGTACAACCAACTCGGCGTCCTAGTGAGAATCCCAGACTCGCAGAGAATTACGGAGGCCTTAAAACAAGATTTTCTAGTCCATTGGAAGGAATATCCAATAGAGAGGTCCTCATGTCTAAGAATAATGTTCCTGTAGTGCAAAGTGTGAACTAATGGACAACATACCGAAATATGTGCCATGTACTTAAAGAAATGACTCTATAGATAGAGAGAGAATGTGTAACAACGTGAAACCAAGATAAAACTCCGTCAATACATCATTAGAAAATTATGATTTAGAATACAAAACTGTAGGATTTTGGTACATGAAATTAATCATAATTTAAAATAACTTAAGATACTTTTAAACATGTAATATGCTTTTAAACATGCAATACCTATCATGAACCAACTAATGAACTCAAAGTCACATAAATAGGTTAAACTTAGATAACTAGGCACACTTATAAGTTGACTTGACTGATTTCTAATTCTGTCTACGATTACCCTGACAGTCGAGGATGGGGGCGTCACAGTGATTGTGACGGTCTATGGAGGGGCCATTACAGTAGTGCAACACTCCATCTATGGTCCGTCAGAGACAATAGAGCAATCTAAATACAATAGAGAGTGTGACGGCTTATTGTAAGGCCGTTAAAGTAATGTGACGGTCTAAGTATGATGTGTCAGAGTCTCTGCTGATAGTATAAAGAAATTAAAAGACTATGATTTGAAAACATGTCATGTTTTGAAAAAGATCTAACTATCCTAGTCATGATAAATGAAGTAAGAGTCTGTCTAGATGCATATATTGCAGTGAATTAGCAAGATCATATCTTTTATCTTTGATTAAAGTTAAGGATAATTATGCATGCATGACCCTACTAAAACATGAAATTCATAGTCTATAATGCATGAAATCAAGTCAAATCAGAGGGCTTTTATCTTTAACAAGATATTTTTGCCAATCATGGATAACCTACCGCTTAACTGGGCTTTAAACTTCTAATTTGAGTCTGAAAGACGTGCCCTAGTTCTCCCTTTCCAGTGAGTTTCCAGCAACTTCACGCTGCTCTAGCTCCTCAGTCTCTAGACCTAAGGATGTGAAATTTTGAGGGTACGAAGATAAAACTAAGGTGAACAAAAAGTTCTAAAGGATTGAACTCTAATTACCTCGTTTAGACGTCCTAATCTCTTGATCTTCAGGGGTCTTGCGTGCAGTTTCCTGGGTTGCTAAGGTTGAACCAGCCACTTTGGAAGCTTCTAACTTCTTGTGTAGTTGATCTCCTAGCACGAAATTTTGGGAGAGCTATTAGTCTAATGTATTATAAACAAAATCTTCTAAAGAACTTACCCGAAATTGTGACTCCTTACCTTGTTTCTTCACGAGCCAAAAGCAAGGGTTGCTCAGTTCAGAACTAGGTCCTATTTATAGGGTTTTGACTAGGGTTTGAGGATTAGATCGATTCTAGAGTCCTTGTTAAAGCTTAGATCAACTTCTAAGAGCCCTTAACACCTCTACTAGTCTTCCCATCTCGATCCCTAAGAGATAAGCTAGCAAAAATCTAATCTTTTGGCTTGTTCTTCACTTCACGGACTTACAGAGTGTAACGCATCATGACTAGTGCGTTACATGGCTGTAGCGGTCACTCGATAGACCGTTACATCAAACGTGTACAGAGTTTCAATTTATTAAAACTCTTTTATTCGTTTATCATTCTAATTATCTATATAAAAGAGTATTTATCTTTAAAATTTGTGGATTGGCTAAATAACCTTCTAGAATATGGGTCAAACTTAATGGGCTTGGTCTTTTAACCTTTTGGGTTTCAATTATCAAAGCTAGATTAATTACTTAACATAAATTGGGCCTTATAATGATTTATTTAATCCAATATTTATTTATTAATCCATTTTGGGTCTTTAAAATTCCTAGAAAATAATTAAATATACCAAAAATAATTTATAAAAATTCTGGGGCCTTACACCCTCCCCCACTATAGAGAATTTGGTCCCCAAATTCAATATATGAGTTTTTACGGAGAGTGTACGTATTTTAATGTATTAAGAATTAACATAAGGCGAATGAGTTAAGAGAGTACCTTTAATCATCTCACCTCCCTCGTCTAGAATGGCATTTAATCGACCTTGCTTCCCGCGTCCGTTGTTATCCCTTGATGATTGTCTGTTGATGAAAGGACATAGGGGCAAGCGATGTTCCCGGCTTCCATACTTGAGACAAGCGCCGAGACGTTTCCAACATTCTTCTGCTGAGTGCCCAAATTTTTCACAAAATGAGCAAGGTGCCACGGCTTGATCATTCTCTTCTTTAACTTTCTTGTTCTTTCCATTTCCATTTCCATTTCTTTTTCCATTACCGTTCCCATTATGGGACCTCTTAACGTGGCGATTTTCATCTTCATCCACTTCTTTCTCTTCTTGCCTATCATGTTTTCGGCTTGACTTTTCTCCTCGGAGCCTCTCCACCTTCTCCATGGTTCTTTCACATAGATGCGCTCTTTGTACCATCTCTGTATAGGTGCGGATATTCTAGGTTCCAAGTTGTTGGATAAATCCGGACCTTAAACCATCCATAAATCGGTTGGCTTTCAATAAATCTGTGCTTACCAAGTGAGGAGCATACAGTGCTAGTTGATAGAATTATAATTCATATTCAGCCACGGACATCATGCCCAGTTTTAAGGAGGAAAATTACATAGCCTTCCTCTCCTTTACATGCTTGGAGAAGTACTTGGCTCGAAAAAGTGTAAGAAAACCCTCCCATGTATGAGGTGCATCTGCAGGTGGCGTCGGAATGGATTTCCACCATGCACGAGCATCCTTGTTGAGTTGGAACGTGGCAAGTCGAACTTTCTCCTGGTCGGTGCATTGCATGACGATTCATCTCGTCGATCCAATTTTCTGCTTCATCTGGGTTAGAAGATCTAGAGAATCGTGGAGGATTTAAACTTCGAAAATTACTATGTAAGTTCTCTGCGCCAGCCCTTTCACCAGCTTGGGCCACTGTCTGTAGGGCTTGGATAAGTCCCGCAACAGTTTGCTGCATCTCTTCCCAGTTCACATGATGAGCCATTGAGAATCAAGGTACCTGAGAACATGCACATTTTTAGTTATTTCGAGTCGGAAAGATTTATCCTAAGATAATTTCTATATAACTATCTCATCCCGGACTTTACCCAATTCTCACATAGGTAAGGAAATTTCTTCCTTTGGTTCAAAGGTAGGGGTCCTAAAACCTTGGACTTATCCTATGACATAACTCCTTTCCCTAAGTCTTGAGACTTAGGCTCTGATACCAACTTAACTGTCACGCCCCGACCCTTTATGACAGTGGAAGACTCACTCGAGGAACGTGAACAGCGGGCATGATAAGCCTCTTGCAAGCAAGAATAATCAGAGTGCAAGATAATTACACACATAAATGAAATTGCATAATAATTTAGTCAAACTCTAACTTTATTTCATTGATAATCAAATATTCAAATACAATGACTCTCATCTTCTTCCAATCTATCAGACTTAAGAAATAGGAAAATTACATAGACTCAATCCAGACAAGATTGACTTCCTAAGTCTTCACTCTTAATTTTCTATGACTTTCATTCGCTCTCGGACCCGCTACTTGTATAACCCGAATCTGAATTCGTATCACTTCTATTTCCTGAAAAAGATTGGGAATAGGTAATGAGCACACTTACCCAGTAGGTATCTTCGCATCAACATGATTAGCACTATTAAAGTGATTAACATTTTAGCTCTAAAGAATAAGATAAAATCATACGAATGCGATAAATCATGCGAATAACCATAGTAACAAAGAGGATCGTTTAAGATAGAATGAGAGCAAGTATAAACTAGCAAGAATGTAACAAGCATGAACAAGAATGTAGCATGACCTTTCAAGAACAAGAATGTAACGAGAATGCACTTTCACTTTTCACTTTCATAACCATAAAGGTTACGCACGAGAACGTCAATCATGTAGCAATTCACTAGATTTTCACGAGTGCTCATGAATTTCACTTATTTTTAAAGAAAGTACTCCCAACGCAATGCGACGCCAGTAGCATCATACCACATGGTTTATAATAGTATGTTTCCGGTAATCAGCCGAGGGGACTAGCATAGAGCCCTTGGACACAATCAGCGCCCGAACTGCATCTTCATGTATAAATCAAGCTACTTTCACGAGTGTAACAATAAAGTATGGCCACGAATGTAATAAGTTCAACAAGTTCATGATAACAATAATTCAATTGAATGGCTGCTTCAATTTTAGAATATGAGAGATCAAGAATAAATTAAGATAATGTTATGCTTATGGAAACAAATCGGCAGCATAACGGTACATTCCTTAACTTTCATAATTTAAATTAAGTTTCTTTGGATAATATGACAAGTCCTAGACAACTTCTAGAGTCCTTGTTAAAACTTAGATCAACTTCTAAGAGCCCTTAACACCTCTACTAGTCTTCCCATCTTGATCCCTAAGAGATAAGCTAGAAAAAATTCAATCTTTTTGCTTGTTCTTCACTTCACGGACTTACAGAGTGTAACGCATCATGACTAGTGTGTTACATGGCTATAGCGGTAGCTCGATAGACCGTTACATCAAACGTGTACAGAGTTTCAATTTATTAAAACTCTTTTATTAGTTTATCCTTCTAATTATCTATATAAAAGAGTATTTATCTTTAAAATTTGTGGATTGGCTAAGTAACCTTCTAGAATATGTGCCAAACTTAATGGGCTTGGTCTTTTAACCTTTTGTGTTTCAATTATCAAAGCTAGATTAATTACTTAACATAAATTGGGCCTTATAATGATTTGTTTAATCCAATATTTATTTATTAATCCATTTTGGGTCTTTAAAATTCCTAGAAAATAATTAAATATACCAAAAATAATTTATAAAAATTCTGGGGCCTTACAGAGACAGTTGGATCTTCAGTTGACATTAGGTATAATCAACCATGTGAAGATCCAATAGCGGATCAGTTCAGTGCACTTCCTCCCAAGACGTACACCTACACATATGTGTTGGTGCCCCGCACCAGTGACCATGAGACTGGTCCCTAACACATCATGTGTACTGGTTTAATAGGTAATCAAAATCCCCGAGTGATTACCCTCCAACCAGGAACAGTTTAAGGTATGCGTCCGTGTAAAGTCAGTCTCATGTTCGAGATCCCATCTCGAGCTGACTTTACAATCACATATCCTAGGGAGATCGTAAAGTAATACACAATCGCTTATTTATACTCAAAAACTACTTTATTAATAATGAACAAGATCGTACATCTATCGGGCCTACCTGACCCAAAATTGGCCTGTAGCACACCAATACTAACAGTTTCTTGGAGGCCCAAGAGACTAGGCACCCACCAAGAAACTGACAGTACCCACTAGTACTTTTGCGATCTATAATGCATCCAGCATAATCTGCATCGGTGTAAGAAATCAAATCAAATGAACTACCGATGGAAAACCACAAGCCAAAATCTATTGTCTTAATTAAGTATCTAAAAATGCGTTTAACAGTAATTTGATAAGATTCTTTAGGGCATGACTGATAACGAACACATAGACATACACTGAATTGAATATCATGGCGGCATGTTGTAAGATACAATAGTGATCCAATCATATCTCGAAACAGTGTAGGATCTACTGTTTTACCATTTTCATCTTTGTCTACCTTCGAGGTTGTGGCCATTGGAGTTGTCAAAGGTTTTACTTTAGCCATCCCAAATTTCTTTAACAGCTCCAATGTGTACTTAGCTTGATTGATGAAAATGCCCTCGGGTGTTTGCTTCACCTGCAATCTAAGAAAGAAATTCAGTTCACCCATTAAGCTCATCTCAAATTCTCCTTGCATGATTTCTGTAAATTCTTCACATAAGACATTATTAGTAGCTCCAAAAATAATGTCATCCACATATACTTGAACTATTAATATGTCTTTACTTGATTTTCTTGTGAAGAGTGTTTGGTCAACCTTACCTCTTTTAAAATCATTTTTCATAAGGAATGAAGTGAGCCTTTCATACCATGCCCTTGGGGCTTGCTTTAACCCGTACAAGATCTTCTGTAACTTGTACACATGTTTTGGATGCTTTGAATCTTCAAAACCTGGAGGTTGCTCTACAAAAACATCCTCCTTGATGTAACCGTTAAGAAATGTAGATTTAACATCCATTTGAAATAGTTTGAAGTTCAAAGAGCAAGTATAGGACAGTAAGATCCAGACTGCTTCTAGTCTAGCAACCGGTGCAAAAGACTCATCAAAATCAATACCCATCTCTTGGCTATACCCTTGAGCTACAAGCCGGGCCTTGTTCTTAACAACTAATCTCGTATCATTTAACTTGTTCCTGAAAACCCAACGGGTTCTGATAGTGGGATGATTCTAAAGACGCGACACAAGAGTCCACACTTTGTTCCTTTCGAACTGGTGTAGCTCTTCATGCATAGCCTGAATCTAAGATTCATTTTGAAGAGCTTCATGAATATCCTTAGGCTCTTCTTGTGAAATTAAGCCTATCAAATCCTCTTCTTCTACTTACCTTAGTGATGATCTAGTGCTTACCCCATCTTGAGGATTAACGATGATGTTTTCAGCTGGATGATCCTTTAAGAACATAGAAGCGCTAGGCAAGTCGGGGTATTGCACTCGTTACTCTTGAAGTGTTTCAATTGAAAGATCTTCATCTTCTTCACTCTTGCTGGGGATCCCTTCTGTTGGTTCATTCTTGGCCTTAGCATCATTTGAACGTTTGGGATCTTCATCTGCATCCACAATTAGAATAGATTGGTTGGTTAATTTTAACTCAGATTCATCAAAGATCACATGAGGACTTTCTTCAACAACCAAGGTCCTCTTATTAAACAATCGATAATCTCTAGAGTTAAGTGCATAACCTAGGAAAATTCCTTTATCACTTTTCTCATCAAACTTACCTAGGTTAGACTTACCATTGTTCAGAATGAAGCATGGACATCCAAAGGGTTTAAGATGAGAGATATTTGATTTCTTACCCTTGTACAGCTCATAAGGAGTTTTCTTCAAGATGGGCCTTACCATTTGCCGTGTTGATGATCTAGCATGTTGTAATTACCGCCTCGGCCCAAAAGTACTTGGGTAGGGAGTTCTCACTTAACATGGTCCGTGCCATGTCTATCAGGGTTCTGTTTTTCCTCTCCACCACTCTATTTTGTTGAGACGTCCTTGGTGATGAGAAGTTGTGCGTGTATCCCTGCTCTTCACAAAAGATGATGAAGTCATGATTCTCAAACTCACCACCATGATCATTCTAGATGGTAGTGATAAGACAACCTCTATCATTTTGGATTTTCCTGCAAAACACTTGAGACTCCATCAATACATCATTTTTATTGGATAGAAATAACACCCATATAAATCTGGAATAGTCATCGACAATCACAAAGCCATAGAATTTTCCTCCTCGGTTGGATGTCCTAGTTGGGCCAAACAAATCAAGATGCAGCAATTCCAAAGGTCGGGAGGTGGAAACAATGTTCTTATTATTGAAAGATATGCATGTTTGCTTGCCTTTTGTGCAAGCCTCACAGATTTTATCACTTTCAAATTTTAATTTGGGCAAACCATTCACTAAGTCATGTTTAGACAACTTGGAGATTACTCCAAAACTAACATGACCTAGTCTTCGGTGCCATAGCCAAGCATTTTCATGATTGTTTGCTACCAAGCACATATCATCACACGAGACATCATCAATATCAATAGTGTAGAGATTGTTATTTCTTTTTCCAATGAATTTGATCTCATTTGTGTTTTTATTCATGACAAAGCAATGCATTTCATCAAAAACAATTTTGAACCCTTTGTCCCATAACTGGCTTATGCTCAAGAGATTGTGATTTAAGCCCTTCACTAAAAGTACATTCTCGATAAGAATTTCAGAATTCTTACCTATATTGCTGATTCCAATGATTTCACCTTTGTCCTTGCCTCCAAAGGCAACTGAACCTCCATCCTTATCTTGCAATGTAGAGAACACCTTCTTGTCTCCTGTCATATGCCTTGAACAGCCGCTATCCAAGTACCATTTGCTCCCCCTGGCTTCAAGACATATCTGCAAGAAATAACATTCTCATGCAATTGATTTTAGTACCCAAATTAGTTTGGGTCCATAAGAGTTAGTCCAATTCTGTGCATATCTTTTCTTGGTCCAAAATACATGATTTCTTGGTGAATTTTGTCTAAACCAACAATGAGTAATAACATGACCAAAACAACCACAATGAAAATAATTGACATTTGAAGACTTTATTGAAAATTGGCGTGATTTTGGTTGAACATGTATTGGCTTAGAGTATGAACATGAGGCACAATCATTTCCTTTTTCATGCACATAGGATGTAGTGATCTTATGCTCTAAGAGATTTTTTATTTTGGGGAGTATATCTCAATCCTTCTTTTTGGAAGTTAACTTTAACTCTCAACAAGTTATCTAAATTTTGTTTGCCCTTGACAAACCTAGAGAGAGTGAACTGCAAGTCAATTACCTCTGTATTCAAGCTCACATTTTTATTTTCAATTTCTGGAATGGAGGATGTCAGAAGTTCTTTTTCATCCTTGAACTTTTCACAAGCTTTTTCAATTTCATACATTTTACATGATAGCTCCTTTTTGACTTTTTCAAGATCTGAAATCGTTTGAAGCAGAGTTTCTTTTTCTTCTGTTAACTCAAACCATTCTTGTTACAATTTCTCAAATTTAACAAGAATATCATCATGTGATAAATCATCAAATTTTTTTAAGAGTTTTATTTTTAGATCTGATTTTTCTATATTTTGTATACAGCTTTTCATATTAAGACTCCCATTGTTCATTTGAAATAAAATCAGGGTCAGAATTTACCTCCATCGAATCATCTTCGTGTGCCATGAGACATAAGCTCTCCACTAGCTCTTGGATCTCCTCGTCGGACGGTTCGTCCTCTTCGTCGCTCCATGTGGCGACCATTGCTTGGGGTTTCTTGAATTTTACTTTCTTGAACTTTTTATTCAAATCTGGGCACTCTCCTCTCATGTGCCCGGGTTTCTTACATTCATAGCAAATGACGTTGTTGGGCTTGCTTGACTCGCCCTTGGTTTGAATGGGCTTTTTTTGCCCTTTTCTGAAGTTGCCTTAGAAATTACTTTTCTTTCTCAAAAATCTCTTTACTTAGCGAGTTATCATGGCCAAGTCATCTTCTTCATTGCTTCCCTCGCTGGATTCTTCTTCTTGAAACTCATCATCAGAATGGTGAGCTTTCAATCCAATCACTTTCTTCTTCTTCGTATCTTCCTCGGCTGTTCTCTTCATATTTATCTCATAGGTCATGAGTGACCCTATGAGCTCGTCCAAAGAAAGTGTGGACAGATTCTTCGAATCCTCAATTACTGTGGCTTTTGTGTGCCACGCTGATGAAAGTGATCTCAGAACCTTCCTTACAAGATCGGAGTTTTTGTACTCCTTTCCAAAACTTTTGAGACCATTTGTAATCTCAGTTAATCTTGCGAACATTTCTGAAATAGTTTTTTCAGGCTTCATTTTGAACAGCTCATAATCTCTGACAAGTAAATTGGCCTTGGTCTCATTGACCTATGAGGTTCCCTCATATATGAGACGTAACTTGTCCCACATCTCCTTCGCTGAACTGCACATGGATACATGAGAAAACTCATTAGGATGTATAGCACATTGCGTGATATTCATAGCATTAAAATTTACAGTGCATTTCTAAATTTCCTCGGGTGTCCATTTTTCTTCATCATCCGAGAGTTTATAAGGACCCTTGTCCAACACCCTCTAGACCTCGTACTCTTGAGCCCTTAGGAAAACATGCATTCTATTTTTCCAGTAGGAGTAGTTCGAACCATCAAAGAAAGGAGGACGGTTAATGGAATGACCCTCAGGCATCATCCCCTTGTTGGCCATTGATCTGGATCTGACTATAGATCGTTAGATCTGAAGGAAATAGAGCCTTAGCTCTGATACAAATTGAAGTCCCGCGATCAATGACACCCAAGAGGGGGGTGAATTGGGTGTATACAAACTTTTACAAAATCTCGGCTAAATAAAACAAGTATGACGAATAGCCGTAATAGAAATGAAGATCTAAAAGAAAACACTTAGATCTAATAGAATCTATCGCACTCAACTGATCTTAGGTACGATGGCGGAGGTGAGAATCCGGAGATTCTACTCACGCAAGATGTTATCTTCCTGACAAGGTTTGCCTTGCCGATCCGAACCCACCTTTTAATATACCCAAAATCTAATATGAAAACAATAAATCACACTAGATCTAACTCAAACAATGCAACCAAAAATCTACGCGTCTGCTGCACAGAATGGGGATAGAAGAAAAGGAGCAAACCACACAGTGGACAAAGATTTTTAGGTGGTTCGGATGCAACAACAGCAACCTACATCCACCCCTCACGATCTGTGATGATTCCCACACTATCTTGTAAAGGATTACAAGATCAAAACACACACACACACACACACACACACACACACACACACACACACACACACACACACACACACACACACACACACACACACACACACACACACACACACACACACACACACACACACACACACGTGAGGAGTTCGGAACTCCCACGAAGGTGTACAAGCACCGAATCACGAGGAGATGTGAAAACAAGAAGAACCACACATACACACACACACGGATCTGCATAGATCCACACACACACAAGTGTTTAAAAGTACAAGATCACACACATGAAGCTTAATGAAAAACAAGGGAGAAACACAAAATGAAAAACTCATATTTAAGCTCCCCCTTAATGGATGAAGATGATCTTGGATGAAGCTTCCTCCACAGCTTGATCTTCACTTGAATGGCTTGCAGATGACCTTGAAAGCTTGGAGATGGATGAAGATGATCTTCCACGAAACACTGTTCACGGAGCTACAGTGGCAGCACTCTTTCTCCCCTTGATAGCCTCCTTGATCTTCCTTGAGTAATTAGGGTTTTTGACCCCAATATGATATACTTATATATCTTAGACGGTCAAGGGACAAGCCAGGAACTAGATCCATAAATCTTGGCAAGTCTGGTGACTTATGGATTAAACAAACCAAAAGAAAGGGGCTTCTCACGTTGTAGAAAATAAAGTCAAAAATAGCTGCCTCGAAGCTGGCGGTCGACTGGACAGGAGGGGGCGGTCGACAAGAAGTTTACAGAGTTTGATACTTCCAGCGCTGGGAAAATCGGTAGACCGGTCCTTGGTGGCAGTCGACCGAACTCTGTAAATTTACAGAGTTTTCACCACTGGGAGATTAGGTCGACCGTCCATGCTGGCCAGGTCGACCGAACTCTGTAAAATCCTGTAAAATAGTATAGTTCAGTCCATGAATTATATCTAATCATAGAAGACTTGTGTTTGGTAAAAGAGTCCATATGAAAAGAGCTGGTTTGAATTCCTACTGGGGCATTTGTAAGATAGGTTAAGATTGAAGGAGTGCTTTAGTAATGCATTTGGATATGTCCATCAAATCTCGCATCTAAGCTCTTAGCATTACACAAAATGACCGTAAACCCGTTCAAAACTTGCTCGCGATTACATTGACATGTCATGAGATGAAAAACTAAGTTCAAGGTTTTGTTATCATCAAAATCACTTGGAGAGACTCAACAGTCAGGGCTTCCTTGCTTATGTGGTCGTGATAGACCAGTCGGAATCGGGTGTGCAGGACATTCCCGTGGTGTACGAGTTTTCCGATGTTTTTTCTGAAGATCTACCTGTATTACCTCCTCAGCGGAAGATCGATTTTGTGATCGAGATTGTGCCTGGTACGGAACCCTTGTCGAAGGCTCCTTATCGTATGGCTCCCGCTGATTTGAGAGAGTTGAGGGTGCACTTGCAGGAGTTGCTCGCCAGGGGGTACATTCATCCTAGCTTTTCCCCTTGGGGTGTGCCAGTGTTGTTTGTGAAAAAGAAGGATGGTAGTCTAAGGTTATGCATTGACTACCGACAGCTAAACTATGATGACCCGGACTCCGGATACCGGATATACCCGATAGGACTACCGAGTAGACCCGATACCGCTTGGAACCCGTGAAGCCTCCCAAGAGCTGTAAAGCTTCGAAGGGAAAAAGGAATGTCGTGTAGTACATTGAAGCCACAGAGATATAACATTAAGCAATTAAATTTCATTAATCAAGTTTACTAAAGTAGCAGAAATAAAATTAATTTTTAGTTAACAGTTTCAATTTAACAATTATACCAAAGTCCAGTCCAAGAAATTAAAGGCAAGTACAGTCTAACAGGAAAGAAGAACGTACACTGAGGTCGGGGGAAGCCCGACGCAGGTACCGCTGGCCACTACGGATGCGTTACACCAGGAACCGCGGAAGCAGAAGACGTCACCCACCTGAAAAGCAGGGGTGAGCCTCGTGTCACTGGCCCAGTAGGGGTCACGTGGATCCCCACTAAAAAATAACGCAGTAACATGGAACAACAACTAAAACAACAGTAGTAAAGCAGGAAAGCTAAACTACAACTAGAAAGCTGTAAAAGAAAACTGGAAACGGAAGGAGTAGAGCAGCTAAAAGAAAAGAGAAAAGAAGTTGTACTTGAAAGAAAACACGGCTGCCGAAAGGACTTCGGCTCCCCAAACTACTCCGAGCAGCAACAGAACGACGAACCCGGATCTGACAAAGTCAAGAGTTTCCGATCTGTCGGGCCCACAAAGACAGGTAAAAAGCCTAGAAAAGACCTAGACAGACACAGATGGCCTAAAGCATACATGACTAGATTGTCATGCACGCTCTTCTAGACACGACCACATACACGACTAGAACGTCGTGCACACGACACAACACTGACCTCGGGCAAGACCATGAGAGGGCTAACCCGGAAAGGTCACGACACGCGAGAAACACGCGAGTCACGTGTCACGTGACAGAAGCACCCCCTCACTAGAAGAACAGCCAGCTGCGTCCACTGACGTCTTATGCTGTGCCTACAAGTGTCTGTCTACGCTGTCTACAAGATGACAGAGACGAGGACACTGTCTGAACAGAACCGGAACTACAGTAACGAGTGACTAGACAAGGTAACGCCCATCGATGTCAGCCCAAGCCCCTGACCACGTATGCACACACCGACTCTTGCTGGAGAGCTAAACCTCTAGCTAGTTTCCTCACCCAGCAGGACGCCACTGTACAGCGGGGGTCCATGGAAACTAGCTTTGAAACCGTATCTCGGGAACTGCCACGCCACCACTCCCGGGTGGGTCGACACGTCGTAACGTGTCGCTAGGCTACGACTAGTGAAGGCTCAATAGACACAGACTCCAAAGCACGAGTGCTGAAGTACAGACAGGCAAATAAGCACAATCGCACGTACTACGAAGCACCAGGGTAGCACAATGACTATCAACAGACTCAAGATAAGGTAACTAGACCTACTCATGTAACGATCCTTGAATCTTACGACTCGAAGTCAAGATCATTGCGCAAAGCAGAACAAGCTGCCAATCGGTCTAATCCTAAGTCACAGAATCAACACATCCACGTAAAATGACACACGGAGACCTGAGGGATCAACAAGACCCTTAGCACACCTGGACATGCAAACCGAGGTAAGACGATACCTCAAGGCATCCAGAAACATGTCTCGGACTAGATGAAACTGTCGAGACACACACAAGGTTACCTGTCAATCACTGGGTCACCCCGGGTTGACCGGAACCGAACAAAGATGATTTAACAGTAGGGAAGAGAATCCTACTTCAAGAAAGAGAAACTCCTGGCTACCTTATAACGTGGTCATAGCCCTCATAGGACATTAAAAGATATCCACGGGAACGGCAAACCACAAGGTTAAGCCAAGATATATGGAAATCAAAACGACGGGAAACGACACTCTGGGCATACGCGATCCATCACTCGGCTGTGAGGTAAACCAAGCAGTAAAGGAGAAAGTCGCTACGCACACAGAGACGAGGATAATGGCGGTCGTAGGCTGGTCCGCTAGAGGACAGTAACGGTCAAAGGTTGGGCCGCTAGAAGACTGTAGCGGTCATAGGTGAGGCCGCCTACACCAGTCAACTCTCGCACCGACCTACCCAGTCAAAACACCCAGTAGTCTAAGATAGACGTGCTACACGGACTTGGCGGTCTAAGAATGAACCGCCACACAAACTGCCCTAAGATACTGACCTAAGACACACGGACTGTAGCGGCCGAAGGAAGGTGCGCTACAATAAAGAAACGCATGAAGGTTAGACCGCCAAGGCCAACCGACTTAAATTCTTGACTAGGTCTAAAACCATGGTAACATGAACACCGAGGTAGACCATAAACCACCGAGACCATCCCTTCAAGACGGGAACTCGAAGGAGGCTACACACATGGGGGGAAACCCCACCGCACTCACACCGATATACGGTGACTCGATCGAGCGTAACATAAAACCCGAGATACACACATCTATGGGCATGCTAATCGAAGTAACACGGCACTTTTCGACACCCCTGAAACATGTACACAGAACCCACAGGGTGTTCGGGACACTCGCGAGGCCATAGGTCGGTCATTGGGTCTCAACCGGACCGACCAGGACTCGAAATGAGCATAAACACAGAAATCCGGTCAACCTGACCCCTGGGGTCGGTCCACCTGACAGGGTCGGTCGACCGGCCCAGGTGGTCCGGTCGACCGGACCAACAGTCGGACTGTCACGGTCCCACGGCCAATTGCCGGTGGACCGGCCCAGGTGGTCCGGTCGACCGGTCACGGCGGAGAACCGGCGGATCCGAGCCCTAAAGCCTGGTTCCACTCCCCGTTCGATTCTGATCGAAGGGGGAAACAAGTATAACGATAATACCGACCTTCCACACTCCGAAAGGGGTCAAAACGACGCAAAAACGGCTTGAAACGGGCAATTCCACCGAATTAACCCTATTTGGGTCACCGGGGTTCCCGGGCTCGTACCGGCCCCAAATGACAACCAAACGACACGAAATCTGCGAATCTGGAACGCTGGCATTCCAGGGGTTCGATTGATACCAACTGATCTAAAAACCGTCGCCGTTTTCCGGTGAACCCTGCGAACACCCCAAAAGCATGATTTTCCTAAAACAAGCCAAAACCCGCTCGTATGCTCACCGAACGACGCAAAATTGCAGGGAAACGTAGAGGAGAAATAGGTGATCCGTCTCCCTCCCTCCACCGAAGAAACCATGAGCCGAAGCGACTAAACCGCGCCGAAAATACCAAATCAAAGAACTGCGCCGTCTCGGAATCCACCGAGGGATCGCACCTCGCCACGCTCAATCCGTCGCTCCATTCCGCGTCCCGATCACTCCATCGTGTCCCCTCCTCGGCCAGCTCTCCACGGTCGCGCGCCCCGCGTCGAACGGCCTAGAGATGAGAGAGAACGAGAGAGAGAAAGAGATGAGAGAAATGAGGGAGGAGAGAGGGTGAGGAAGGAATAAATAGAAAAGAAAATTAGGATTTTCCTAATTTTTTGAAAATCTGATTTTTGTGCCGAAAATACACGAATTCAAGAAATTTAGGAAAAATAGTTGAAATGATCCTCTCAAAGAGTACATCGCAACTGTAACGTCCTCGAGTCGATGAACTGAGAAATAAACTCTCCACAGGGTTCCGTAACTAGTACGAGAGAAAAACCCACGTGGATCGTAAAACTCAACTCAGGACTCACAAAAGCGATCTGAAACTCTCCGAAGAAGATCTGAAAGACCCAATAAGAACCCAATAAGAATCTAGGGCATTACAGCTAAATGAAGTGACCATTAAGAACAAGTATCCGTTGCCGCGGATTGATGATTTGTTCGACCAGCTTCAGTCTGCTCGAGTGTTCTCGCCGATTGATTTGCGGTCCGGTTACTATCAGTTGCGGATTCCTGAGTCCGATGTGGAGAAGTCCACATTCAGTACGAGGTACGGGCATTATGAGTTTCTGGTGATGCCGTTTGGGATCACCAATGCCCCTGTAGCGTTCATGGACTTGATGCATAGGGTGTTTCGTCCCTACTTGGACCAGTTCGTAGTCGTGTTTGTGGATGACATCCTTGTATATTCACAATATGCAGAGGAGCATGCGTATCATTTGAGGGTTGTGTTGCAGACTTTGCGAGATCACCAGTTGTATGCGAAGCTCAGCAAGTGCATGTTCTGGCTTCGTGAGGTGCACTTTTCAGGGCACGTGATTTCTGGTGATGGAACTTCTGTGGATCCAGCCAAGGTTGAGGCAGTGATGCAATGGCCGAGGCCGGGGTCCGTGACAGAGATTCGGAGTTTCTTGGGGCTTGCAGGTTATTATAGGAGGTTCATTCAGGACTTCGCTCGTATTGTGGCCCCGATTACCAGGCTTACGAGGAAGGATGTGCCGTTCGTCTGGACTGGTGAGTGTGAACAGAGCTTTATGGAGCTGAAGAGGTTGCTCATTTCTGCACCAGTGTTGGTCTCGCCTTCTGGATCGGGAGGTTTTGTATTGTGTACAGATGCTTCGGGATTTGTTTGGGTGCTGTATTGATGCAGCATGTTAGAGTGGTAGCATATGCATCACGGCAATAGGAGAACTACCCTACCCATGACCTTGAGTTGGCGGCTGTGATCTTTGCATTGAAGATTTTGAGGCATTATCTATACGGCGAGAAATTTGAGGTGTTCATGGACCATCAGAGTTTGAGATATGTGTTCACTCAGAAGGACCTTAACCTAAGGTAGAGGCGATAGATGGAGTATATGAAGGATTATGACTTCACCCTATCTTATCAGTAGGGCAGGATGAATGTCGTTGCCGATGCCTTGAGCAGGAAGGTTGTGGTCAGTGCGATGATGGTGAGGAAGTGGAGGCTCTGGGTGATAGGGTGCTAGGCCCGGATATAGAGGGGGTGAATGTATCCCTCTACCAATAATGCCCAAATTAAATCCTGGATGCTAGACACAGTCCCAGAATAAAACTAATTCAATTGAACTCATGAACAAACACATGGAGCGCGCCTAAGCAATCATCTAGCGGAAGCAAAGCAAGGCAATCAAACCACTGCACAGATAATTTTTTAGGTGGTTCGATCCACAGACCTACGTCCACCCCTCACTCCCAACCGGAGTGAGGCTTCCACTAGCACAAGCTAGAAACCGCAGACTCAGTCTGCAACAGGTGCTGCCAAACAGCTTGACCAGGGGAACAACCTCCCCTCTTCCTCCAGATCGGAGGGACACCCCAAGTGACTCCCAGCCACTTGGAACCAGAGACTAGGTATCTCTTCCTCCAGACCAGGAGGGAACCCACCAGTGACTCCCCGTCACCAGCAAACCAGAGGTCACAGACCTCTCTTCCTCCAGACCAGGAGGGAACCACTGATGACACACAGTCACCAGCAAACCGGAGATCAGATCTCCCTTCTCTTGAGTCCACAGGAGGAACCCAACCTCAATCCAGAGGGTCGGAAGAACAATGATCACAGTTAAAAAGAAAAACAATAAACGAAAAGTACAGCAATCAGAAAGTTGAAAAATGAAATCATAATGTGGCTCTCGCAGGAGCTGACTGGAGTGGATCTGATCCAACTTCCAGTAGGAACGATCTTCAGGTAAGCTCCTCTTCCTCTTCTCTTCTCTCTCACTATCTTTCTTTTTCTCTTAATCCTCACGAGCCCTATCTCTCTCTCTTTTTCTTCTGATGCTTCTCTCACTCTACCACTCTTCTTTTTCTTCTTCTGCTTCTCTGCTGCTCTCACCTTCTTCTATCACACTCTCCTCTTTTCGATCAGTCTTCTTCTGAGGAAGAAGCTTCGCATTTATAGCAGCAGCGGCTAGGGCATGTGCAGGGCTAATGCTCTCCACGATTCCTGCCCTAGCTTCAGTCCACGTGGCGGCTTCTCAGCATCTTGGATCACGTGCCAGGTGCTAGCCTCGGATCACGTGCCCAGACTCTGCAGGTTTAATGAAGAGTTCAGTCGATCAGCAGAATCAACACAGGATGTACATAGTTCAATCAAGCAGTAATGTATAGACTTAACAATGCAGTGTGCATGTAATGTACAGACTTAGCGTGCAGGCTGCCAGCGATGTATAGACTTGCTGCGTGCAGTGAGACGCAATGACCAGACTTTACGGCAGGCAGCTGGACGTTGTATAGACATGCTGTGCAGGCTGTGGGACGCAATGTATAGACATTGCAGTGCTGGCTGCCAGTGATGTATAGACATTGCAGTACTGCCGTGGGACGTTGTATAGACTTACTGTACAGACTGCCAGATGTAGTGTACAGACTTTGCGTGTGTGTGCTGAGACAATGTGTAGACTTGGTTCAAGCAACACACTGACTGTACAGACTATATGAATGCAGAGCTAGACCCATGTACAGACTTCATACATGCAAGACTGAAGCGTGTACAGACATGATGTAGCATGATTGTATGGACTTAGTGTGCACGCTAGAAGACGATGTATAGAGTTGATGTATGCAGCCATAAGGATGTACATACTTTGATTGCGTGCATGACAGAACAATGTTTAGACTTGCTATAATGCATGCATGATAAAAAGCAAACTGATGTATAGACTTTAGGTAATGCATGCGATGTAATGTATAGACTCTTAGCATCTAACTAAGTATGCACAACGACAAGGGATGCTCAGGCATGCAGTCAAGGGATGTACATACTTAGCAGCTAGATGCACACAATGTATAGACATGATCAATCTTCAACAGATGGATGATGTACAGACTTGAACGTAGGTAAAGATACCAATGTTCAGACTTGTTCAATGTATGGACTTAGTGTTGTGTGAGCATTGCTACTGCCAGTGTACAGACTTGATGATGTGCAAGGCAAACGAATGTATGGACTTTCACAATGTGTGGACTTGCCAAAGGAAAGGCTGTACAGACTTGAGCAAAGCAAGGGCTGTACAGACTTGAGAAAGCACGATGTATAGACTTGAAGCATGTGAACATGGCGCTGTACAGACTTGAGGAAATACATGCTATAGTGCAATGTATAGACTTAGTGCAATGCAAAGGCTGTATAGACTTTGAGACTTGAATGCATGGTGGCGAATGTACAGAGTTTGTCTGTGACACATGCAATGTACAGACTTCCTATATGCTCAAGTCCAATGTATAGACTTGCTGAGATGATGCACTTGAAGAATGTACAGACTTTAACCCTTGAACATGCATGAACACGTGAAGTGTGCAAATGTTGTACAGACTTGCTAAGTGAGACGCAACATGAGACGCTCGAATGTACAGACTTGCTAAGTGAGACAATGGCTGTACAGACCTGAATGATGTATGCACTTCACAGAGATGCTCAGTGAGACGCTGAGTGAGACGATGCATGCTTAGACAGTGTATAGACTTGTAAGACATGATGCAATGTATAGACTCACAAAGACGCTGAGTGAAACAATGCATGAATAGCACTGGCGATGTACATACTTGCCATCTGAAGTGTGTACAGACTTCACCGAAGAGCGTTCATACTTAGCTTGCAACAGTGTGTAGACTATGTAACATGCAGGCAGAACAATGTATGGACTTCACTGCTCGCCCCAGCAATGAAATGTATAGACTGTGAAAACATGATGGCGAGTGTATAGCCTTCATTTATCAAGTTCAGGCATTTCATAAAAGGATGTACAGACTATGCTGAGAGAGATGGACATTGGCTTTACAGACAACTCTAAAGCAACATACGATGTACAGACTTAATCTGAGTAGTTATGAAATGCACCAATTATGAAATGCACCAATGCACATATGGATGTACAGACTTAATCTGAGTAGTTATGAAATGCACCAATTATGAAATGCACCAATGCACATATGGATGTACAGACTTAGTGGCTTGCATGCTGTGCAGTGTACAGACTTTGAAGTCTTGCAAGTTGTGCGATGTATAGACTTGAAGTCTCGCATGCAATACAGTGTGTAGACTTGGAGTTGCTGCATGCTGTGCAATGTGCAGAGTTCCACAAGCAGACTTCCACAAGCAGAGAAATGCAACAGATAGTTTGACTGAACATCAAATGCAATGCTTTATGATCAGATAAACTGACTGAACAGCAGAATGACTGAACATATGAAAGACTGTATTATGATCTGATAAGATGACTGAATAACAGCAAGGTGACTCACAGTGTTTAACTCACATCAAAACCAATCATCAAAACCACAGGGGCACAACAATCTCCCCCTTTTTGATGATGACAACACTGTCAACACAGTGAGTCATTCTGATGATGTGAGTCATTCTGATGACTCAAACTATTCTCCCCCTTTGACTTCATCAAAAAGAAAATAGTTTAAGAAGTTAAAGCATATTTATGACTCAGTTAATTTCTCCTCTTTGCTATAATTAAGATGAACCATGGAGAGGTATGAATGCAGAGATGCAGATGCAACAAGAAATGTAATACCTCCCCCTAAATATATGAATGCAAGGTCACAATTGATATGAACATGATTCAATATGACAAGGAAGCTCCCCCTGAATAGATACCAATTGATATGCATCTGTTGCATTTCTCCCAATTGATATGGTTGAGAGGGAGACCAGAGTGGCATTCAAGGATAAGTTCAGGTCAATGAACCAAGGACAGTGAGCAGAAGAGTTTCAAATAAACAGATTTACAAATAAGCTCCAAACAAAAGAAGTTCAGCCAGATTTTCAAGGAGATACCAATCTCATAAATCAATAATAGAATTTTTCAAAGTCTTCCATTATAAGGGCTTATGAATGAACTTTATTGAACAGCATGGTTTGAACATGATGTATGTAAAGTTTGTCAATAAAATTTTGTATTTATATCTAAAATCACAGTTTAATAAAAGTGAACCAAGCCCTCATATTTATATCTTGATTAACCTCCCTTTCTCTTACACAATCAAATTTACTGACTTCTTTCAGAATTACATTGACTAGAATTGAGATCAAGCAATTATGAAGTCATATGAATTTGTCTAGGGTTATAGCAATTTAGCTTTTGCATCAATATTCAAATATTACAATTTGTTCAGCAAATTTTCATTCTACATATATCCAGAGCACTCTAGTTCAGTGCACACTTTGTAACTAGAGGATATACGTTGATCAAACGCCAATATCCCTAAGCACTTAGTGTGACTAACAGTCATGCTTTATATTAACAGAGATAACATTTACACCTCATGACATACCTCAATTCATTTCTTTGATGAGTGAGATGTATTTCTCAGTATGCATGCCATTGCTCTGCCAGATTTAACAATCATTTTCAAGCAGAGTTGACTATGGCACCTCATGACATAATCCTTTGGACATGATTTCTCAGTGACCAAAGTCATTGCTCTGACAATTATTTACCCTTTAGACATTTCAGAGAGCTCATTTGCTTCAAAACAATACAAATTTCATGTACTTAACCACATAAAGCCATGAATTCAATAGTGCAGATTTCAGAAGTTTTTACAAGACTCAGCATGAAACAGTTGGTTGAAGTTTATTAAAACATGATTCAGATATTTTTTAAGAGATTTAAAGTCAAACTTCAATGAATACATTAAACTTAAACCAGCTGAGTTATTTCAGACATTCATAAAATCGTATAATAGAAGATTCCTAGTTCAAGTGTTTTCAGATTTATGAACGAGAGATGTCCCATTGAAATCTTCATGAATGACTGATGGAAGAGGTCTTCAAGAGTAGGTGCTTTTGAAGCTTAGTGTTTTCAGATATGATCAAGGTTTATCAATAGAATCCATGAGGAAAAAAAATGATATGCAGACCAAGCAAGATATCAGGAAGTCAGGCATGTTTCAGGAACTTCAAGGTTAACATGCAATGAATTCTGACATAAGTGTATGCACTTGACAATCTGTATGCTATGCATTGACTCCCCCTGACAATATGCATTCAATCACTCTTTTTTGGCATTTTTCAATGTAAGGAAATGCAATGCACTTTATGTATGCAAGGACATGTAATGTTTGCCATGAAGACTGAACATATGACAATGTGACTCATGCTCATTCAGACTGTCCTACTAAGCAAAATGACCCATGGTACTAGGCGGAGCACTTGGTCTAAAAGACCACCTCACACATAGTAAGAACCTCCAGATAGATTTCCCTGCCTTTTGGTAGCTTACTCTTTGATATACCATAGTGGTCATGCATGATAATTCAACATGGGCAGCATGCATGGATCAAATTTCAGCTTTTCAGATTTTTCAGAATGCAATTTGTTTTCAGAGATTATGCATATCAATAATTATCAAACAACTGCAATTGGCATATGTATGCATCAGATGCAGACAACCCTTTTAATCTCATATTTACACAGAACACTCAGCAAGTGCATGATCAGAAAATAATGCAAATGGCATATGATGAATGAATATGCAAAAACAGATTTAATGTGCTATGCAGTAAAACTAAAAACAGGAAGTGCAAGAAATTTACCTGAAAAGTTCAAGAAGGGGTTTTCTTATTGAGTGCCTTGGATTAATCCCCTCTTTATTAATCATCTTCCAAGGCACACTTGCAAGTTAGCAAACTATTTTGCATAAATAGGCACCCAAGAAGTCTTGGGTCCTGACATGACAGTATCACTCCTAGCAGGTTTTCTCAGCACATTTTTAACTTGATGATCATCAAATTTCATCAGAGGATAACCATCCATCAAATGTCCAGATTTGCCATAATGATGGCAAGAAGCAGTAGATTTCTGATTTGATTTATGCACATTCTTATTAGCATGAATTCTATGTGCATATGCATGAAAATTTTTATTAACAGAATTAAAATTCTGTTTACCAAAACTAGTCTTTCTTTGGTATCCTGCCAGCCAACAGGTTGCAGCCCTGTGACCTGGCTTTCCACAGTTATAGCATGAAAGTTTTGCAAATTATTTTACAGGGAATTTGACAGTATGGGAGTTAACAGAATTCTTCTGAATATGCCAACAGTCCTTGACTGTATGGCCATTTTTCCCACACTCAAAACATGTAGAAATCTTTCTTCTAAATGTAAATTTATTCCCGCCAAAATCATTTCTATTTGCAGAGAATTTAGCATGTTTGAAATTCTCATTCCTACCCTGAATATGCCAACATTTTTTGAGTGTATGGCCATACTTTCTACAGTGAGAGCATTTGAGAGAATTTCTTCTGAAGGAACCTGACCAGCATTCAGAGGCCTTGTGACCAGTTTTGTTGCAGTTAAAGCAAATGATGTGCTGGTTCTTTGAAACAGATTTGTTCTTATTAAAAACATGCTGGCTTGCAGGGAATTCAGCATGATATGAATGAGATGTTTTCTTACCACTTGCAAACCAGCTGTGAGCAATTGTGTATCCTAATTTGCCACAGTGAAAACATTCAATTTTCTTTTTCTGAGATGAAGACTTTTTCTCATGAAATTTCCTAGCATTCATTATGCTGGCACTCATATCATCTTTCTCCATCAACCTGCAGTCATGCATCAGATGACCAGGTTTATGACAATAGTGGCATGACATTTTCTTTTTGTGTGCATGTGTGTGTGTGTTTAGGTTATGTGTCACATGCACAGCATCAACATGAGTGTTTCTTTGCTTGCTCATCACATGATCATTCCTTTTCCCTTTTTCAGCTTGTTTCTGAAAGTCAGTTTGTTTCTGCATTTTCTGAACAGTGGGCTGTTTATCTTTTGAGGTGGTGGCTACATTTGATGAAGTGACAAACGATGTCATTAGCTTATCTTTAAGAGTTTTTTTATTGACATTGTTGTAACCTAACACTTCCTTCCTGACATTGATTTTTACACCTAGTAGCTTGTCTAGGTTTTCTTGCCCACTCACAAACTTAGACAAAGAGTTCTTCAAATCTTGAATTTCATTTTCGAGAGAGGTAATTTGTAACTCATAACTTGCAGTCTCTTATTCACTGTAATTGACAGCTTCATTCAAAACCTTGTTGGCTATTTTATATTCTTCGATCTCCTTTCTCAGATCTTCTGCTTTTTCAGTTTCATTTGTAGAGATCATTTTCCCTTTCTCCAATGTAAGAAGTCTTTCAGACATGGCACTGTTTAACAATTTTAATTTTTCAACTTCTTCTTTAAGCTTATCATTTTGAACCAATTCATTTATTAGAAGCCGATCTTCTGAATTGACTTCTTGTTTTCTTCTATTTTCAAATTCCTTCATTTCTCTTTGCTGTTTTCATCCTTTTTTGTAACTCCATGTTTACAGATTTTATGGCTTCAAATTTCTCAATCAGCAAATCATTCTCTCGTTTAAGTTTCTCTAATTTTTCTTCATTTTTTTTGGAGAATTTTCTGAGAGAATATTTTTCAGACTTCAGCTTGTCTAAATCTGAGTTCACACTTTCGAAATTTTTCATCAATTCTTTACTCTGAACAGAATCATGACAGGTTAGGCTAAGCTTCTTCTCAAGTTCAGAGATTTCTTTTACATGATCTTGATTCTCAATTTTCAGCAATGAAATTTGTTTCTTCAACATTTGAATATCAGACGTACAAGCATCATGAACATTTTTCAGTTCAGCACAATTTTTACATGGAGAATTCAAACTGTGTGATCTACTATTCTTCTTCAAATGTTTGTATTGTTTTCTTAACTGATCATAAGATTCTTGCAATTCATCATAAGCAGCAATCCAATCATCTAATGAAAAGTTCTCGAAGGGATTTACCTCTTCATCATCATCTTCTTCATTTTGGCTGCCACTTTGATTGCTTCTGTTAGCCATCATGCAGCTGTCTTCACTTCTCTTCTGAGCTCGCTTCAGCATATCTAGAATGTCTTTAGCAGAGCTGCAATCATGAAAGCAGGAATGTAAACCCTTATCAGTAGCTGCCTTCATTAGATTCATAGCTATCTGATTCTCTTCATACATTGATCTGTGACTGTCAGTCCATTTGGACTTTTTCTTTGGTAATTTATGAGGACCGTGTGAAATTAACTTCCACGGATCAGAATTAAATGATATAGCATAATTTTTCAGACTGACAAACCATACATTAAAATTGGAGCCGTTGAAAACTGGTGGATCACCCATGGAAACAGATCAGTTTTAATGCAACAGGAATATTGATGCACCAAAAGTAAATTAGCACCGAAGACTGCAGGATCGAATCTGCAAGTCGCTGGACCTTCTATGCAGACACCGCTCTAATACCAATTGATAGGGTGCTAGGCCCGGATATAGAGGGGGGTGAATGTATCCCTCTACCAATAATGCCCAAATTAAAACCTGGATGCTAGACACAGTCCCAGAATAAAACTAATTCAATTGAACTCATGAACAAACACATGGAGCACGCCTAAGCAATCATCTAGCGGAAGCAAAGCAAGTCAATCAAACCACTGCACAGATAATTTTTTAGGTGGTTCGGTCCACAGACCTACGTCCACCCCTCACTCCCAATCGGAGTGAGGCTTCCACTAGCACAAGCTAGAAACCGCAGACTCAGTCTGCAACAGGTGCTGCCAAACAGCTTGACCAGGGGAACAACCTCCCCTCTTCCTCCAGACCGGAGGGACACCCCAAGTGACTCCCAGCCACTTGGAACCAGAGACTAGGGATCTCTTCCTCCAGACCAGGAGGGAACCCACCAGTGACTCCCCGTCACCAGCAAACCAGAGGTCACAGACCTCTCTTCCTCCAGACCAGGAGGGAACCACTGATGACACACAGCCACCAGCAAACCGGAGATCAGATCTCCCTTCTCCTTAGTCCTCAGGAGGAACCCGACCTCAATCCAGAGGGTCGGAAGAACAATGATCACAGTTAAAAAGAAAAACAATAAACGAAAAGTACAACAATCAGAAAGCTAGAAAATGAAATCATAATGTGGCTCTCGCAGGAGCTGACTGGAGTGGATCTGATCCAACTTCCAGTAGGAATGATCTTCAGGTAAGCTCCTCTTCCTCTTCTCTTCTCTCTCACTATCTTTCTTTTCCTCTTAATCCTCACGAGCTCTATCTCTCTCTCTTTTTCTTCTGATGCTTCTCTCACTCTGCCACTCTTCTTTTTCTTCTTCTTCTTCTTCTTCTTCTTCTTCTTCTTCTTCTTCTTCTTCTGCTTCTCTGCTGCTCTCACCTTCTTCTATCACACTCTCCTCTTTTCGATCAGTCTTCTTCTGAGGAAGAAGCTTCGCATTTATAGCAGCAGCGGCTAGGGCATGTGCAGGGCTAATACTCTCCATGATTCCCACCCTAGCTTCAGTCCACGTGGCGGCTTCTCAGCATCTTGGATCACGTGCCAGGTGCTAGCCTCGGATCACGTGCCCAGACTCTGCAGGTTTAATGAAGAGTTCAGTCGATTAGCAGAATCAACACAGGCTGTACATAGTTCAATCAAGCAGCAATGTATAGACTTAACAATGCAGTATGCATGCAATGTACAGACTTAGCGTGCAGGCTGCCAGCGATGTATAGACTTGCTGCGTGTAGTGGGACGTAATATACAGACTTTGCGACAGGCAGCTGGACGTTGTATAGACATGCTGTGCAGGCTGTGGGACGCAATGTATAGACATTGCAGTGCTGGCTGCCAGCGATGTATAGACATTGCAGTACTGCCGTGGGACGTTGTATAGACTTACTGTGTAGACTGCCAGATGCAGTGTACAGACTTTGCGTGTGTGTGCTGAGATAATGTGTAGACTTGGTTCGAGCAACACACTGACTGTACAGACTATATGAATGTAGAGCTAGACCCATGTACAGACTTCATACATGCAAGACTGAAGCGTGTATAGACATGATGTAGCATGATTGTATGGACTTAGTGTGCACGCTAGAAGTCGATGTATAGAGTTGATGTATGCAGCCATAAGGATGTACATACTTTGATTGCGTGCATGATAGAACAATGTTTAGACTTGCTATAATGCATGCATGATAAAAAGTAAACTGATGTATAGACTTTAGGTAATGCATGCGATGTAATGTATAGACTCTTAGCATCTAACTAAGTATGCACAATGACAAGGGATGCTCAGGCATGCAGTCAAGGGATGTACAGACTTAGCAGCTAGATGCACACAATGTATAGACATGATCAATCTTCAACAGATGGATGATGTACAGACTTGAACGAAGGTAAAGATACCAATGTTCAGACTTGTGCAATGTATGAACTTAGTGTTGTGTGAGCATTGCTGCTGCCAATGTACAGACTTGATGATGTGCAAGGCAAACGAATGTATGGACTTTCATAATGTGTGGACTTCCCAAAGGAAAGGCTGTACAGACTTGAGCAAAGCAAGGGTTGTATAGACTTGATAAAGGATGATGTATAGACTTGAAGCATGTGAACATGGCGCTGTACAGACTTGAGGAAATACATGCTACAGTGCAATGTATAGACTTAGTGCAATGCAAAGGCTGTATAGACTTTGAGACTTGAATGCATGGTGGCGAATGTACAGACTTTGTCTGTGACACATGCAATGTACAGACTTCCTATATGCTCAAGTCCAATGTATAGACTTGCTGAGATGATGCACTTGAAGAATATATAGACTTTAACCCTTGAACATGCATGAACACGTGAAGTGTGCAAATGTTGTACAGACTTGCTAAGTGAGACGCAACATGAGACGCTCGAATGTACAGACTTGCTAAGTGAGACAATGGCTGTACAGACCTGAATGATGTATGCACTTCACATATATGCTCATTGAGACGTTGAGTGAGATGATGCATGCTTAGACAGTGTATAGACTTGTAAGACGCGATGCAATGTATAGACTCACAAAGACGCTGAGTGAAATAATGCATGAATATCACTGGTGATGTACATACTTGACATTTGAAGTGTGTACAGACTTCACCGAAGAGCGTTCATACTTAGCTTGCAACAGTGTGTAGACTATGTAACATGCAGGCAGAACAATGTATGGACTTTGCTGCTCGCACCAGCAATGAAATGTATAGACTGTGAAAACATGATGGCGAGTGTATAGACTTCATTTATCAAGTTCAGGCATTTCATAAAAGGATGTACAGACTATGCTGAGAGAGATGGACATTGGCTGTACAGACAACTCTAAAGCAACATACGATGTACAGACTTAATCTGAGTAGTTATGAAATGCACCAATTATGAAATGCACCAATGCACATATGGATGTACAGACTTAATCTGAGTAGTTATGAAATGCACCAATTATGAAATGCACCAATGCACATATGGATGTACAGACTTAGTGGCTTGCATGCTGTGCAGTGTACAGACTTTGAAGTCTTGCAAGTTGTGCGATGTATAGACTTGAAGTCTCGCATGCAATGCAGTGTGTAGACTTGGAGTTGCTGCATGATGTGCAATGTGCAGAGTTCTACAAGCAGAGAAATGCAACAGATAGTTTGACAGAACATCAAATGTAATGCTTTATGATCTGATCAACTGACTGAACAGCAGAATGACTGAACATATGAAAGACTGCATTATGATCTGATAAGATGACTGAATAACAGCAAGGTGACTCACAGTGTTTAACTCACATCAAAACCAATCATCAAAACCACAGGGGCACAACAATCTCCCCCTTTTTGATGTTGGCAACACTGTCAACACAGTGAGTCATTCTGATGATGTGAGTCATTCTGATGACTCAAACTATTCTCCCGCTTTGACTTCATCAAAAAGAAAATAGTTTGAGAATTTAAAGCATATTTATGACTCAGTCAATTTCTCCCCCTTGCTATAATCAAGATGAACCATGGAGAGGTATGAATGCAGAGATGCAGATGCAACAAGAAATGCAATACCTCCCCCTAAATATATGAATGCAAGGTCACAATTGATATGAACATGATTCAATATGACAAGGAAGCTCCCCCTGAATAGATACCAATTGATATGCATCTGTTGTATTTCTCCCAATTGATATGGTTGAGAGGGAGACCGTAGTGGCATTCAAGGATAAGTTCAGGTCAATGAACCAAGGACAGTGAGTAGAAGAGTTTCAAATAAACAGATTTACAAATAAGCTCCAAACACAAGAAGTTCAGCCAGATTTTCAAGGAGATACCAATCTCATAAATCAATAATAGAATTTTTCAAAGTCCTCCATTATAAGGACTTATGAATGAACTTTATTGAACATCATGGTTTAAACATGATGTATGCAAAGTTTGTCAATAAAATTCTGTATTTATATCTAAAATCATAGTTTAATAAAAGTGAATCAAGCCCTCATATTTATATCTTGATTAACCTCCCTTTCTCTTACACAATCAAATTTACTGACTTCTTTCGGAATTACATTGACTAGAATTGAGAGCAAGCAATTATGAAGTCATGTGAATTTGTCTAGGGTTATAGCAATTTAGCTTTTGCATCAATATTCAAATATTACAATTTGTTCATCAAATTTTCATTCTACATATATCCAGAGCACTCTAGTTCAGTGCACACTTTGTAACTAGAGGATATACGTTGATCAAACGCCAATATCCCTAAGCACTTAGTGTGACTAACAGTCATGCTTTATATTAACAGAGATAACATTTACACCTCATGACATACCTCAACTCATTTCTTTGATGAGTGAGATGTATTTCTCAGTATGCATGCCATTGCTCTGCCAGATTTAACAATCATTTTAAAGCAGAGTTAACTATGGCACCTCATGACACAATCCTTTGGACATGGTTTCTCAGTGACCAAAGTCATTGCTCTGATAATTATTTACCCTTTAGATATTTCAGAGAGCTCATTTACTTCAAAACAATACAAATTTCATGTACTTAACCACATAAAGCCATGAATTCAATAGTGCAGATTCCAGAAGTTTTTACAAGACTCAGCATGAAACAGTTGGTTGAAGTTTATTAAAACATGATTCAGATATTTTTAAAGAGATTTAAAGTCAAACTTCAATGAATACATTAAAATTAAACCAGCTGAGTTATTTCAGACATTCATAAAATCGTATAATAGAAGATTCCTAGTTCAAGTGTTTTCAGATTTATGAACGAGAGATGTCCCATTGAAATCTTCATGAATGACTGATGGAAGAGGTCTTCAAGAGTAGGTGCTTTTGAAGCTCAATGTTTTCAGATATGATCAAGGTTTATCAATAGAATCCATAAAGAAAAAAAATGATATGCAGACCAAGCAAGATATCAGGAAGTCAGGCATGTTTCAGGAACTTCAAGGTTAACATGCAATGAATTCTGACATAAATGTATGCACTTGACAATCTGTATGCTATGCATTGACTCCCCCTGACAATATGCATTCAATCACCTTTTTTTTGGCATTTTTCAATGTAAGGAAATGCAATGCACTTTATGTATGCAAGGACATGTAATGTTTGCCATGAAGACTGAACATATGACAATGTGACTCATGCTCATTCAGACTGCCCTACTAAGCAAAATGACCCATGGTACTAGGCGGAGCACTTGGTCTAAAAGACCACCTCACACATAGTAAGAACCTCCAGACAGATTTTCCTACCTTTTGGTAGCTTACTCTTTGATATACCATAGTGGTCATGCATGATAATTCAACATGGGCAGCATGCATGGATCAAATTTCAGCTTTTCAGATTTTTCAGAATGTAATTTATTTTCAGAGATTATGCATATCAACAATTATCAAACAACTGCAATTGGCATATGTATGTATCAGATGCAGACAACCCTTTTAATCTCATATTTGCACAGAACACTCAGCAAGTGCATGATCAGAAAATAATGCAAATGGCAGATGATGAATGAATATGTAAAAACAGATTTAATGTGCTATGCAGTAAAACTAAAAATAGGAAGTGCAAGAAATTTACCTGAAAAGTTCAGGAAGGGGTTTTCTTCTTGAGTGCCTTGGATTAATCCCCTCTTTATTAATCAGCTTCCAAGGCACACCTGCAAGTTAGCAAACTATTTTGCACAAATAGGCACCCAAGAAGTCTTGGGTCCTGACATGACAGTATCACTCCTAGCAGGTTTTCTCAGCACATTTTTAACTTGATGATCATCAAATTTCATCAGAGGATAACCATCCATCAAATGTCCAGATTTGCCATAATGATGGCAAGAAGCAGCAGATTTCTGATTTGATTTATGCACATTCTTATTAGCATGAATTCTATGTGCATATGCATGAAATTTTTTGTTAACAGAATTAAAATTCTGTTTACCAAAACTAGTCTTGCTTTGGTATCCTGCCAGCCAACAGGTTGCAGCCCTGTGACCTGGCGTTCCACAGTTATAGCATGAAAGTTTTGTAAATTGTTTTACAGGGAATTTGACAGCATGGGAGTTAACAGAATTCTTCTGAATATGCCAACAGTCCTTGACTGTATGGCCATTTTTCCCACACTCAAAACATGTAGAAATCTTTCTTCTAAATGTAAATTTATTCCCACCAAAATTATTTCTATTTGCAGAGAATTTAGCATGTTTGAAATTCTCATTCCTACCCTGAATATGCCAACAGTTTTTGACTGTATGGCCATGCTTTCTACAGTGAGAGCATTTGAGAGAATTTCTTCTCAAGGAACCTGACCAGCATTCAGAGGCCTTGTGACCAATTTTGTTGCAGTTAAAGCAAATGATGTACTGGTTCTTTGAAACAGATTTGTTCTTATTAAAAACATGCTGGCTTGCAGAGAATTTAGCATGATATGAATGAGATGTTTTCTTACCACTTGCAAACCAGTAGTGAGCAATTGTGTGTCCTAATTTGCCACAGTGAAAACATTCAATTTTCTTTTTCTGAGATGAAGAATTTTTCTCATGAAATTTCCTAGCATTCATTATGCTGGCACTCATATCATCTTTCTCCATCAACCTGCAGTCATGCATCAGATGACCAGGTTTATGACAATAGTGGCATGACATTTTCTTTTTGTGTGCATGTGTGTGTGTGTTTAGGTTATGTGTCACATGCACAGCATCAACATGAGTGTTTCTTTACTTGCTCTTCACATGATCATTCCTTTTCATTTTTTCAGCTTGTTTCTGAAAGCTAGTTTGTTTCTGCATTTTCTGAACAGTGGGCTGTTTATCTTTTGAGGTGGTGGCTACATTTGATGAAGTGACAAACGATGTCATTAGCTTGTCTTTAAGAGCCTTTTTATTGACATTGTTGTAACCTAACCCTTCCCTCCTGACATTGAATTTTACACCTAGTAGCTTGTCTAGGTTTTCTTGCCCACTCACAAACTTAGACAAAGAGTTCTTCAAATCTTGAATGCAGGATTTGAGGTCCTGTAGAGGACCGTTCTATTCCTTTGAGGTCCTCACGGTCTAGGGGGGACCGTTAGCCTTTGTAGCAGTCAAGTAGTAGACTGTTTTCACCAAGAGGCCGTCCAGAGAGGACCGCTACCTGTATTTATGTCCCACCGGAGTTTATTCTTGCTGATTCGAGTCCCGAGTGAGTGGACCTTGATCCACGTGTCGATCGGTGGTTCGATTGATGCTAGGCAATGTGTGGGGGCCACGTGTTAGGGTGCCGTGGGGTCCCAGGAGGTGGTGTATTTGGCTTGTGTCACCGTGAGTCGGTGTAGGTACGAGGAGCGGTCCTTGTACCTTGTCCGGTTTAGGCGTTATTTTCCGTTGACTAGAGAGTCTACACCTTTAGTGACCCTTCACTAGTCGTAACCTTCCGACACGCGTATGGTCCCACCGGGGAGTGGTGGCGAGGCTACCCGAGAGACGGTTTTAGGCTGGTTACCATGGGCCTCCTATTGTGGCGGCTCGAGTCCGGGCCGGGAGGACGAGCCAGCTAGAGGGCATGACGTAGCGCAATCAGTCAGTGTGTGCACATGTGGTCGGGGACGTTGGACGCGTGCTGACGAGCACAAACCCGACTAGACCCTTGTCAGTGTTACTTTTGTGTGTCTCAATTTTCGCCTGGGGCGAGTAGGGAGACACTGCAGCGCGGTGTAAGCCGCCAAGGGACGCATCTGGTTGTGCTTATAGTGGATGGTACTCCTATCTTTGTTTGGTAGCGACTCTCAGATTCATGACGTGTTATCTCAATTTTTGTGCCGTGTGTTCGGTACTAGACGTAGCAGAGCTTTTTCGTTTATTTATTCTTGTAGCTTCCCATTCTACGTCTCGCTAGTGATAGCCTTTAGCTGCTTCCTGTGTAGTTTCTTGTTTCACGAGGTAGGGGTCCGGGTGATCCCTGCTGAGCCTTTTTCATGAGGCTCATTCCCTGCGTTTTTCTGTTGTTTCAGGTGAGGTGAGGCTCCAGGGGAGCACTTTTGAGGCTTCACGTGGTTCGGGTGCCCAGGGTTAGTTGCCAGTTGGTAGAACTGGGGTATGTCCCGTGTAGATGTACTTTCCTTTCTGGACTGTACTAGTTGTGGACTACTGTTATCTTTTGTAACTGTTGTTAATTGTGGATCATGTAATTTAATAAATGTTATTTATTGCTTCCTGCCTAATTCATCTAAGCTGCGTAGCTCTGTGATTGTTTTAGATTCTTGTGTATTTTCACACCATTCCTTTAACCCTTCCGGGCCCTCGGGCTCGTGGGTGGCGGTTCGGGATTCGGATTATCAGGTCTCTTCCGATATTCGGATCTCGGGGCGTTACAGGCATCGACCTCTCGGCACCCGCCTCTATAGTGTCGGGCTCCTCCTCTCCATCATCAGCATCCGAGCTGTAAGGAGTTGAAGGAGGGGGGAGGACCGGGGCCACAAGGCCAAGATTCTCTGCTGTGGCCTTCACAGTAGCACTCCAGCCCTCCCGGAAGCCACGGTCACGGGCCGGCCCGTAGAACTCCAAAGCCGCCTCCATCAGCTCGTCCCGGTAAGCCGAGGAGGAGCGGAAGATCGCCACAGCTTTCTCACCAGCCGAGGACAGGGACAAACACAGCTTGGCGAGCTTTGCCTCAACCTCCTGGGCACGGGCCTCCATGGCTCAAACCTCCGCCACCAACTTGGCTGCTCGCTCCCCGGCCGCATCTGCCCGCGCCCGAAAGGAGTCTCGATCGTGCTCCATGCCAGTAAGGGCTAACCCTAGTTGAGCCAGCTGCTCTTGGAGTCCGGCGTTAGCTGCCTCAGGCTTTTTCAAACTCTCTTCGGCTCCCGCCTGAAGGGCCCGGCTGGCCTCCAACTCGCGAGCGAGATCGACGAAGTGGTGCCTCCACAGCCCGAGGGTGCTGACAACCAGACACTCGTTCCTCGCTGCGACGGCCGCCAACTCCTTAGTGGTCTCGGGACCAAACTCCCCAACGTGCTCGTGCCAGCGAGCACTCTGCACTATGAGGTCAATGACAGTCGTGACCCCGGGCAGCCCCGCCGTCAAATCTTCAGGCTGTGAGAACTGACCACGTGAAGGGACCCTCGGTGGGGGGAGAGAACCAACTTCGGCACCAGCAGGAGCTTTGCCTCTTTCGCGCCCCCGCCCTCCGGAGGCGGGCACCGGAACAGGGGCTGCCTGCGCCACAGATGATGGCGCCAGAGGAACACTAGGGGGAGGCGCCTCAGATGAAGAAAGAGGCGGGACACGACTCCCGACTGGGGTAAAACCTCTCCCTCTCTTCCTCGACCGGCGGTGACTATCCATCTCCGCCAGCTCATCATCAGTCAGAAGGACTCGACTACCGTCGGCCATAGCGGGCTCTTCACCAGGTGCACTAGAGGTGGCTTCGAGAGAACTCCACCGAAGACTAGGCCCTCCACTGGCTACGGATGCTTTAGGCGAGCGGATTAGAGGAATGCCGACCGGAACGGGATACAGCAGCCTTCCCGGGGTGAACACAACCTCGGCCGGGGGGGCGACGATCGACACCTGACCGGTACTCGGAGCGACGTGGTCCACAGGGCAGAGAGCAAACCACGGCAACTTGACGACCTCGTAGCTCCACACCGGAACCTCGGGCACACCTGAAACCAGGACAAGGTCAGCTTAATCCAACGGGCCGCCAGCACAACCCGACGAGAGGTCGAGACCAGTACCCTGCGACAATGGAGGACTCAACCCCAACTCTCGGAGCAGCGCCGGAGTCAGCACGAAGTCCGCGTCAACGAGGGAATACCGACTAATAGCCTTCAACTTCGGGCGATCCTCAGCCCTAACGGGGGGCTTCCTGTCACGCCAGGTATTACGGATGCCTCGGCGCATCCAACTATCAGAGACCTCCTTTGACTTAATGATATACACATATTGATTCGACCAACCCTTGCGGTTAGCCGCAGTATGGGAGACTTGGATCAGATTCTAGTGGGAACTAGCCTTAAAATAGGCGTAGAATGTGTCAGATGGGCAACTCTAAAGAAGGTAAAACTGTCAGAAAAGATGGACGCTTGACTCCAACGACGCCCTTTGGCATGCATATATAAACCCGCAGAGGACGGTGTGAGAATTGGGGGTTATCTCCCTAGGGTGCCGCCCATAGTGGTGAAGAACCGACGCAATGAAGGGATGAATTGGGAGGCGGAAGCCCACCTGGAAGGAGGCTACTGGGATCATGATCCCACCCGGAGGAAGACTCATCATGTCATCATCAACGGTGGGGAAGATGATGTCGAACTCGGGGGGAACCTGGAAGGCTCCCCGGAGCCCATTAACCACCCTATACGACACTAGTGGTGGGGAACTAGGCCGACTAGTACCCGCGCCCGAAGTGCTCGGTGCACCACCGTGGCCAGGGGCCGCCACTTCTGAGGAAGAAGAATCGGCACTAAGGTTTCTCCTATGCAGAGACATGACTATAGAAGATGAAAGATGCAGGGGAAGAAGGATCCTCACCAGGAAAAGGGAGAAAGACGCCTACAACGAAGTGCGACAACCAGCAAGACGTGGGTACAGTTTGTGGGAGACCTCGCAGCAGTTCTTATAATTGCCCACTACAGATCAACGTCATCCCCTGAAGGGTAGGTGAAAGGACGTCGGCTGCTACGGCGGTACAGCTACCGATGTCAGATGACCGTTCTGAGCCCACGCTCCCAGAACGAGACAAAACTCGGGGTCATGATTACCAGCGTGGCTTCTGCCACCGTCAGAAGCACCATGCGCGCCAAGCAGGCTCTCGAAGCCACCAACTCCCGTTGTACGAGGAAATCGTCTTCGGATCTAATACTCCTGAGAACCCTCTCTTGGACTACTCTCAGCCCCCGACAGAGTGCTTGGCGACTGAGAATAGGGGGGGAAGTGAGGAGGGTAAATCCAATCTGGCCCACATTCGACCCAGTGACGACCGGCCCATGCCAGAGAGCTCTCGCTAAGCGCACCCAAGAAGCGACTAACATATGCGGCCTGCCAAGGAGCAGCCCAATCCGACCCGATGTTGGATTCTACAGTAAGGGGAAGCGCAGTTCTCATCGGAGAACACTCCGACGACCGACCGTTGCCCCCACAACGTCGGCATTGACCCCGTAACGCGCGAGCACGTCCCATGAGTGCCGTAAGATTCGCCCAGGGACCGGCCGACGCCGAAGCTATCGCGTCCCAACGGGAAACTCCCGCCAATGTAGCGGGGGAACATTACTCTACTAAGCGGACCCTTCCCTCTAAAGGGATGAGACCCCTTGCTTCAGGACAACCCATATAAAAGGGATATCGATAGAGGAGAAGAGGACACGGTGGATACTTCTGCCATAAGAGCTCCCTACAGAGAATGGAGCAACCAGACCTACCACGACGACGGAGAGGCTACCCACTACGCCTAAAGAGAAACCTCCTCCTGCACGACCTTACCACCCAGCGAGCACTCTCCGAGTACCCACTGGGAGCGGCGAGCACGCGTGCAGAGGACCTACACGTCTCTCGGATCAGCTGCTACGAGCTCTACTTCTCTCTCACTTCGCTCTTCTCTATTGCTCATTGATCCCTTGCTAACTTAAACATCGGAGGGTTGTCCCATGGGATAACATCCGGGACTCCTTCTGACGCCTCTTTGGTTCCTTGGTGTTTGCAGGTCTTCACGTGCGCGAGATGACTTCCCCGATAAATAAATAGAGAAGGTGATACGTGACTTAAAGAACCATATTCCTGCCGCTACACTTACTATTGTTGCTCTTCAACATCGTGGCATAGTGCCACCAGTTATCCTCGGCACGATCTCACAAAAATTCCACCCATGTGGGTGATGTTTTTAGTTATATGGACAATTACTCGGGTTTCGAAAGTGTCGTTATGGAGAATAAATTTATTACGAGTCGTACTAGATGGGGGGAATAGTCAGACATAAGTCCTCACAAATCTGTGAGTTAAATTCCTCTTCTAACTCAACTACGAGAGATGAAATTTGAGCTCAAAATCTCTCTCATACAAGGAAAGTGTCGATAGCCAAGATTGTATCTAAAAAGCCTAACTTATTCACCAAAATCAATTGTTATGTGAATGGCTAGGCGATTTTGATGTCAAGCACATCCAGACAAGCCAGCCAAGATCGATCATCAAGGGCAACGATCATTTTGCTAGACTTTAGTCACTATTAAATAAAGCCGTCTTTGCGACTTACATCACTTCATCCATCTTCAAATTTTAACAGAAGAATACCTTCGATGTTGAATTGAATTTCATGTATAGCTCAATGTACGAAAAAAATTCCTTTTCTTGCAAACTTGTGAATGTCATTGTAACATCTCAATTTTAAAAAGTCTAAATATATATTGAATTATCATAAGAAGAGTCCAATAAGTCAGTTGACCTAGTTACTTTGAGCTCATTAAATTTTATTAATTAAATTAAATAAATAAACTAATTATAAATAACATGATTTTACATATAAAGGTCCAAATGAGATGGAACTCAACTCATTTGAAAAATATTTTAATTATGTACTAATTTTATGTTGGTCACCTTTTTCAAATTATACGATGAATATGAGATTATATATGATTTTATTTAGTTAATTATTTTAATTAACTTGATTGACAAAATTTGCATATGAATATGATCTAATATGGTACGCTTTCATATACGATTTGACATATTAAGTTCATACGAATATGATTTGATTTGATACGTAGGTTATTTGAAAATTTGAATTAATAGATAATTAATTTGGAGTTTGCTGTGTAAAGGATAAATTATGTTTAATTCTTTTCTATAGGTCACATGTAAATGTCGTTTGGCTCCTAGAGCATCAAGCCTCTAATACCACTTGTTGATGGCGAATCATTTCCTAGAGGGGGTGAATGGGAATGCTGAATAAAAATTATATTATAAAATGAGTTCGCAGGCAATGTTAAGGAAACGCGATGGAAACTAAAAAACTCACGTTCATGCAATATGAATTAGAAAGATAAGTAGAAATGCATGTAAGACAAATCATAAGAGAAATCAAGATTTTATACTAATTTGAAGACCTTTCTTAGTGACCTATGTCTAGTATTTAGACCACGTCAAAGGTTTCACTACTTCCTAAAAGTACACCATCAACTTTTGATCAGGTGTCCGTTGGACATTTTAATCAAGTGACAACACACCAACACTCCACTTTTTTTTATCAAGTGCTAGATTTACCAAGTTTGTTGAGTGTTTTGATCATGTGTCAAGGCACCAACCATTACGAACTTTTGATCAAGTGATTAGCACACCAAGTTTACTAACCATTTTGATCGGGTGTCAATGTACCATGTCTGCTGGACTTTTTTCATCGAGTGCCAACACATTGACTCTTGTAAAACAACAGTTACGGCCCCACAGAAAAATGCCTCTAAAAATTGACAGATATGGAGAAATTAAAGCACAAGAAAAGTGCAAAAACGAATGCGTAGAAGAAGTAGGAATGAAAGAGGTGCGCTGACCCTTTATGTTTGAGGTAGTTTTTGCTCTTGATTTTTCTTCATTTTGGCATGAGCTTTCCAAGGATGAACTTCTTCAAAAAAAGTGCTATTTGACTTGGACTTGGTTGCTCACAACAATTGGATAGGAAAGCTCGCTAGATAATCAAAATAGCTCTTATTCATTTTCACTCAGGTTCTTTACTTTATTCGTCTTCGACTAGGCCTTGTATATTTAGACACCTTTATTGGACCTATGTGCTTTAATGTTGATTCGATATCATGGTTTGATTGTGTTTTGAGTGGCTATCTAACAACCTTCAATTGACAAGGCTTGTCTTGAAGTGAATCCTTCTCTCTAATTTTCTTTTTACTTGAGGAAGAGAGAGTGCCATGTGGCCATTGTGTCAACCTTTCTTTTATGATTTCATGTCTCGTAACTTGTCCATACAGCGCTTGACTTATTCCTCCTATAGTCTTGTTGACGCCTAAAATTTGGCATTGAGAGCGACGAGCCTCACCAATCCGAACAAGGATAGTTAAAAGAAAATAGCCCAAAATGATGAAAGAAATATTTAAAAAAAGGTAGGCATCAATGTGTCGACGCACTCACAAGAGTGTGTCGACCTAGCAGTGCAGTCCACAAGCCATGCGGGTTGAAAAGTTCCCTGAGCAACTAAGTGTGTCGACACATGTCTGCAGTGTGTCGACACACCTGAAAATCTAGCACCTGTTGCGGGCCACTTTCTATAGGGCGCATTGACACCATCATATCAACGTGTCGACACATGACCATTCCAATAAGAAGCTTCCAAAGAAGAATTAAAAGAATGTGTCAACACATATTTTTTTTAACTCAAAGGCAATACTTACAAAGTGAGTCAAGGATTCCCATTCACGCCTTCATTGCGGATGGAAGTGGATGTTCCACCCTAGGCCACCAAGCAAACATTTTCATTAATAGAAGCATGAGGTTACAGAAGAGAGAAGGGGGAAAGGGGGAAAGCATAAGGCACCCAAACTTATAGAAACGCAAGGGGTCACATACAACGAGATGGTGGGAAACCCAAAGACGTGGTAAGCAACCATCAGAAGTCACGATCTCACGAAGAGGAGGTAGAGTTAGAGCGCCGATGAGATCGTCGTGGGGCACCGCCATCCATCCTCGAAGCCGGCCATGAGCGATCCTTGCCAGAGGTGCCCACGAAGCGCGCATGGGCAGCCGCGAGGTCAGGGAACCTCTCGGTAGGCTCTAGCCTGGGGACAATGAGCACCTGAAAGATCTGAGGAAGGTCGAGTCCATCAACAGGAGACAGAGGATGAAACAACTCAGCAAGAGGCACAGGACACATCACTGGGTGTGTCGACACATGCATGTTGTGGCTCACTGTCCAGCACTCAACAACCCGTTCAGATTTTAAAGTGTGTCGACACACTTGAAGATAGAGCAGCCTTCTAGGCGATCAACAAGTGGATAGACACATGCAGGTCTTGGCTCGCAGTTCAGTACACAACAGCCCACTCGGGCCGTAAAGTGTGTCGACACACCTCACTAAGTGTGTCGACACACTTGAAGATATAGAGCATCCTTCTAGGTGATCAACAGGTGTGTCGACACACCCTCAACGGTGAGAAATTCATAGCAGCCGTGGGACCCGCTCATGGCACATGGTCAAGGGACCAATAATTGGGGAATCTTCTATACAATAATACCAACTTCCATGAGAAACTTTTGGTAGGAGATATTCCTTCCACCACCCTTAAAAAATCTGATAAAAGGACCCACAAAATATTCCCTGCTCTGGGAAGATAAAAGGGTTGAATCCTTCGGATAAGAAGGGAGAGAGCAATAGAAGGAAAAAAAGGGTAGAGAGCAAAAGAAAAGAGAAGGGGAGAATTGAGCATCGAAAGGGGGATAACAGAACGCGAAGGAGAGCTCCAGGAAGTGAATAGAATAGAAAGAGAGAAGGGGAAGAAGAAGTCCACTCAAAGTGGGCTTGCTTGTATTTTCTTCTTTCGTTTCATGCCCAGTGGAAGGCTATATTTTCGGAACCCTTTTTTTGGATCAATGAATAGCTGGTTGCTAAGCCTTGTTTCTGGACTGTCTTATTGTCTTGAATGTCTGTTCATTTTTGTGTTGATACTTATGCAATGAATGTTTCTCCCTTTCCTGTCACTGATTTGTAGTTCGCTCATGCGATCCCAGTAATCACCTTCTAGGCGCGAGTGCCCGGAGTTTACTCAGAGCAGTGAGTAGGACCCCGGGACCTAATCTGCCTAAGAAAAATCTCTGGTACCTCCTCCTGATGTGAGGTGAATGTCGGGTTCTCGTCGTAACTGATCTCCCCGTTGGTCTCCTCTTCTCGCAACAAGAGTGCCGAAGTCCATGCATGCCTTCCCCCTTCTTTTTTCTTTGAATGAATGAAAACTTTTGGCCGTCTGGCCTTGATTCTGGAGCATCATTGTCCCATATATTTATATATGATGTGATTTCTACTACGTTTCCCCTCCCATAGTGGATGAATGTGATCTCCCTTTCCCCCTACTGGTAATTTCCATACTGGGCAGTGGCTCCCGGAGTTTGCCCAAGAAATGGGCAGGACCCCGGGATCTGAATCGCTCGAAGGATCCTTTCGCCTCCTTCTCGCGTGGGGTGATCACCCCCTAACCTCATTGCTCGCTTTGTCCATAAAAGGGGAGGGGTGGCTATCGAGCCTAAACCTCTTTCTCTGTACTCCATCAGAGGAAAGGAAAGGATGACTAATAGTTCATGTTGTTAACCTCTGCAATTTCTCCTCTGTTGGCTTTCCCCCTCGCGACGTGATCGTTACTCTATCTCACCCCCACCGCGATACTCTGTTTCTTTTTTTTCACAAATTTTGATCCGACAGCTCTCTAGGTGAGAATCTAGCACAGACCTACGTTTTGACAGGTCACTGGTCCGGTGCCCTCCCCTGTTCTCGTGGGCGACCATGCCAAGTGCCATGTGATCGACCTCCTATCCCTGTTCCCTGCCCTTGTAGGTAGTCTGGTGGCTTCAAAGTAGCCTATCCGGCAGCCTCCACACAGTCTACATAGTGGCACCCATGTCATTAATCTGGCAGCCCCACTACTTTATTGATTTGGCATTTTTCCTCGTGGTGATCTGGCACAGACCCATGGTTTGGCAGGGCACTGATCTAGCACCCCCTTCTTGTGGGTGATCTGGCCTAAGCGTTGACGCGGCGGCGACGTGGAAATGGATCGACGGCAACTCTTGACGACACGGACGAGAACTGATAGGTTGCTACCTCACGCAGCTTGGCCTCACGCCGGACGGTCTCACACCGGGCGACACACTCAAACTCACAAGTAAGAAAGAGGGAAGGGAAACAAGAGGAGTGGAAACTCTCTCACGTAGGAAGCAAACTTCAATAGCATTCATCATATCACATTCCTTCGTAAGCCCCCTTTATATAGGGAAAGCCCATTACACTCATACCTTCACACTTTCATCTATTTATATTTATACCCTTAGCCTAACAAGACAAACCCACCAACCCACTAATGACTTTGTGGGTTTAACAAAATTAAAATACAAATAACTTTTGACCAGCCTTGCCTAATAAAATAAAAGTAAATACATGTAGTAAAACATGTATTTTACACACGTACAAATACTCAATACTCAAAGACATATAAATACACACAAGTATATCTACTCAGTATGTCGAGTCTTCGAGTTAGTCTCCGAGCCACAAGTTCGGTGCAGTGGCGGTGCGGCGTCAGCTCCGAGCATTGGGCCCGGTAGTGGGCCCGGTGTCCCCACCAACCCTCCCGGGGCGGCTGGAACTCGACTCCGTCGAGTAAGGGGGGACACTGCTGTGGTAGTGCTCCAGCAGATCCGGATCGAGGCGCTGGAGATCTTCCCGGTTGATCCAGGAATCATCAGAAGGGGGACGGTCCCGCCAGCGGACAAGGTAGCGCTAGTACACCCTGCTCCGTGTAGTGGTCACCTGCTCATCCAGTATCCTCTCAATGTGCTCGCGCGGTACTCTCGAGGCTGTGGGACGCACAGGGGTGGGATCACTCTCAATGGGAGGAGAAGGCTCGAAAGGGTCACTAGGAATCGTTGTGGGTTCCTTGTAGGCAACTAGGTCTGCCACATTAAAGGTCGAGCTAATCCCATATTCGGGAGGTAAGTCCACAACATAAGCATTGGAGCCAATCTTCCGCAGAATTGGGAAGGGTCCATCACTACAGGCTTGCAACTTTTTAACGGCTCCCGAGGGGAGTCGTTCGGGTCGGACCCGTACCATAACCAAGTCACCTTCTTGAAATTCATGGTGACGCCTATGCGAATCAGCCAACTTTTTATAAGTCTCATTACTGGGGTTGATTTGCTTGCTAATTGACTCATGCAGACTCTTGACATGCTGTGCAAACTCCTCAGCTGACTTGGACACCCTAGACTCGAGGGGAAGGGGAATGAGAGCCACAGGTTTTCTAGGTTTGTAGCCATGCACGACCTCAAAGGGACTCATACCTATGGACCGGTTGACCGAACTATTATATGCAAATTCGGCTATAGGCAAGAGAAGATCCCAAGTGCCAGAATGTTCCCTTACAATACACCTCAACAGATTTCCTAAACTCCTATTGACGACCTTGGTTTACCCATCAGTTTGGGGGTGATAGGCAGTGAAAAATTTCAGTTTGGTGCCAACTAGGTGCCAAAGTGTCTTCCAAAAATAGCTAGTGAACCGGACATCCCGGTCAGACACGATGGTTTGGGGGAGACCATGCAGACGCACGACTTCATCAAAGAATAAATGGGCTACTCTAGATGCATCAGATGTTTTGGAACATGCAATGAAGTGGGCCATCTTAGAGAACCTATCAACGACAACAAAGATGGAATCATGCTTGTGAGCAGTGCGAGGTAAACCAAGGATAAAATTCATACTCACATCAACCCATGGTCGATCAGGAACGGGGAGAGGAGTGTAGAGGCCAGTGTTCAGTTTGACCTGTTTGGCCATCGTGCATGTCTTACACTTGGCTACAATCTTGGCCACATCTCTCTTCAGGCCAGGCTAATAGAAGTGCTCCTCCACAGAATGGATGGTCTTGTTGCGGTCAAAGTGACCAGTAAGACCTCCAGCATGCATTTCCCAAATCAGGAAGTCCCGAACAG
Organism: Amorphophallus konjac; assembly: GCA_022559845.1. Lineage (NCBI taxonomy): Eukaryota > Viridiplantae > Streptophyta > Magnoliopsida > Alismatales > Araceae > Amorphophallus > Amorphophallus konjac. The sequence continues at coordinate 196,305,382 of CM040117.1, forward strand.
AAGTCCTCGGGACACAGAGTTGCTGCCTGTAGACACGCCATTCTTAACGTCTCCTGAGAAAGTCTCATATTACTATACGACGCCCCGCAACGGCTTACGCATTTTGAATCACTCGAGTGCTTCCTTTTCTTGGGTCTTCTTCTGCCTTTTTCGGCATTCGGAATCGTCTCGTCACGGCATTCGGACGGCATCAACACCAGTCAGACGCATCAAGAGGTTCCGGAACCAAGAAGGTGTCTGCCGGGCAGCCGCCGATTGAGGACCCGAGTGGGTTTTAATGGGGGCGTCCAGGCCCCTGGACGCCCCCATATTTTTAATTCTATTTATTTATTTTCTCAGGGCCCAAAACTAAATAAAAAATATATATATTAATGGAGGCATCCAGGCCCCTGGACGCCTCCATAAAAATAAAAATAAAAAATGTGTGTAAAATGCCAGTTGGCATAAAAAACAAAAAAATAAATAAAAATATATATATATATATTAATGGAGGCGTCCAGGCCCCTGGATGCCTCCATAAAAATAATTATAAAAAAATCAAAATGCCAGCCTTGGCACAAAAGACAAATAAAAAAATAAAATAATATATTTTTGGAGGCGTCCAGGCCCCTGGACGCCTCCATCAACTCTCTCACGGGCGCCGGCCACCGAACGACGGTTTGTCGTGTGTGAAAAAATCTAAATTATAGAGACGTCCAGTCAACTGGACGCGCCCATTTCTGAATCACGAGGCGCCGCTCACAAAACCACGCGTTGTGCCAAACCGCGTGCGGTCGTCGTCGGTTTTCGGTGGACCTGTTTGAGGCGTCCGGGGCCCTGGATGCCTCCACAAAAATATTCCAAAAAAATTAATAAAAATAGAATAAAATATTAGTTCGGCCCTGATGGAGGTGTCCAGGGTCCTGGACGCCTCCACCCTCCGGAGCCTTATAAATAGAGGCCCACCCCCTCAGTTCTGGGAGCTTCGAAGTGATCCGATAGGCTGCCAGAGCCCAGAGGCTACGGAGTCATTTTCTAACCCGTGGGTTCTTTTGTAGGTGGAGGTTCTGCCGGCTTCTCGGGTGCTCACGCTCGTGAGAGGAAGGTCGTCTTCATCCACCGCGCTTCCACGTCGTCCCCACGCTGCCGGAGCTCCGCCGGATTTCACGATCGGCACATTCAATAAGCTAATTCTTTCTTTTTCTTCGTAGTTCTTTTGCATTCATCATCTTGCATCCCCTATCCCCCTTCATAAGGGCGCCTTTTCTTATACACTTCTTACATCCATCATCTCATTTTCCTCCTACTCAAGTCCGAGAGGGGTTTAAAAGATAACACCAACCAGGTGTGTGTCTTGCCATCATTTCGTTATTTTTATCGCAAGGATTTGAATACTACACCTCCATCTTTCTAATCCACTTGTCATTTGTTTGTCGTTGTTTTGCAAGGGTAGCCGAGGAAAGCCCTCTCCGTCGGCCGGCCGGAGGGAGAGGAAGAAGCAACCCGCCATCTCCCGCTCTTGAGGTAGGCGCGATCACCTTCTTATTTTTGGGGTCTTTCGGCCCCTGGCGATCACATCTTGTTTTCGAGGCCGCGGCGAGTCACTTCCCCAATGGCCGTTTAAATTTCCGTTCTTATATTCTCTTTATACTCTGTTATATTCTGCTCATATTCTCGAGGCCGCGGCGAGTCACTTCCCCAATGGCCGTTTAAATTCACGTTCTTATACGTTATATTCTTATCTGTTTATGTTCTCGAGGCCGCGGCGAGTCACTTCCCCAATGGCCGTTTAAATTCCCGCTCTTTGTATTCTCTTTATATTCTGTCATCTTATTATCTGCTCATATTCTCGAGGCCGCGGCGAGTCACTTCCCCAATGGCCGTTATATCTGTCAGCATTCCATTGCATACATCCATTCCTCTTTTCTATCCTTTTTTCATTTTTTGAGGATCACCCTTTCCCGGTGAAGGAAGGACTCTCCATTTGGGAATTCCTCTCAACGGACTAGAATCTCCTACACTGGGACCTCCGTAAGTCCTCGACATCGAAGAATCTCCTCTTCGTTCACTGGGCTGGTTGTACCATTGAAGTTCCCCGGAGTTAATCATTTCATTCGTGGTGAGACGAGAGACCCTAGCTGACACGGCGGTGAAACAAAAACAAACTAGGGTCCCCATTTTGTGTGAACTTCGGATCTCGCTAAAAATACAAAAAAAATCATCAAAATCAAAACACAAAAAAGGGCGTAAAGGCATCCACTTGTTTGATAATCTCTGCTACCTACTTGCTAGTGTATGTTTTTGCGTTCTGGGAAAACTGTGAGCATGTCTCACGAGTCTTTTGAGGAGAACCACCCTAGCCGTGGTTTGTCAGCCGACCCGCGAGTCTATGCTATGGACTCGGGTCCTTCTCATGACCCCTCGCATGAGGTGCAGGTTATTGCCGGGGACACGTCCCCACCACAGGATATCTCTTCTTTACTGGGCGTCCTCGCCAACACGGAGCTTACCTCTGAACAGCTCCGGGCCTTCCAGGCCATTCTAAAGGGGAAATCTGTTTCCCCCACGCCCCAGAATCAACTCCGGTCATCGCACCTCTCCAAGAGTCCGTGCAGGCCATTCCATCTCCCTCATTGGCGCAAGCCATCCAGTCTCCCTCGCTTCAAGGACAAGCGAGCCAACAACCACCCTCATTCCAGTTCCCATCACAATCTCAAGCTCCCGTTGTTCCCCAGACACCGCTTCAGCCGGGGCCAACTGTCGACGGTCCGACAGCTCCCTCTCATTCTGGGTTCCCCCCTCAAGTCTCCGGGAGACAGTTTCTCCCCCAGTGGCAAGTGCCACCTTCACCTCCAGAGGAGCTCGCCCAATCGCTCCTCAATAGGTTCAACCGCATGGACGAGCAGTTTCAAAATCTGAGAAGGATGGTGGACGTGAAAGCCACCCCGGAGGTTACTTTGCCAATCCTTCCTGTCATTCATCTTCCTCCCTCCGAAATGCCCACGTACCGCAGATACAATGGTACCGGCAACCCCTTCATTCATCTCAAGGATTTCATGTATGAGTCCTCTTATTGGCAAAATGATCAGAGGTCCCTGGCATACCTCTTTCGGAGATCATTGGATGGTCTCGCGCTTGAGTGGTTCTATTCTCTGGAGCCCCGCGAGGCCGAGAATTTTGAAATAGTCCAGAGAAGGTTCTTGCAGAAATATAGGGATAGGGTCGGTCCCTCACTCTCCATTACCGACCTAGTGGCCGAAAAGATGAAACCCGACGAGGATTTTGTCCGATATGCTGATAGATGGAGGTCTCTGGCGGAAAGAATAAGGGATACCCTCTCCGAGCCCGAACAAGTGAAGATGATTGTGTCTAATGCAACCCCACAGTTCAGACATGTCCTGGCCATGAATAAACTTACTACAATGGAGGAACTCTATGAAAGGGCCCGATACATCCAAACCCAGCTAAAAGACTCCCCCATCATGAACATGTTTGAGTCGCCGAAGCCCAAAGTGGTCAGAAAGACAGGCGCTGGTGTCCCGGGCGGAGCCACAGAAGGGGTCGTGACAAATGAGCAAGTCAGTGCGGTCAACAATGCCAACTATGCAGTCAACCCAAGGCCTCCACAAATGCCCCGACTTCCCCTTCAACCAGGTCCTTTCCCTCTTCGTCCTCCACCCCAAAATAATCCACCCCAGGATAATATGCCTCCATTACGCCAACCCCAGCAACAACAACCACAACCTCAGCAACAACAACCACCGCTTCAGTACAACCAAGTTCCACCCCCGGGGAACTATGGTCCCCAACAGCAACAAAGGAGGCCGCTCGGTCCCAAGAGAGCCTACTATCCACCATTGCCGGAAACCTTAGCAGACATTTTTAATGCCCTCATGGCATCAAACCAACTCGCCCTACCCAGAGAAAGGCCCGCGTGGCCCCCCAATGTTGATACCTTCAAATACTGCGTCTACCACAGGCAGCCGGGACACACAGTGGATTACTGCTTCCATTTCAAAGATTACATCCATGATATGAATGATGAACATCAAATAGATTGGGATGAGATGAGACGATACGTCGCGGCTCTCAAGGCTGGGAGACCTCCTCATAGGCCACAGCAGCAGTTACAACAGCAACAGCAACCACAACAGCAACAGCAGGCTCAGCAGGCCCCACAACAACAGCCCGACATGGGCATAATCCAAAATCCATTACCGGAGCACCAACAGCCCAATCATCAGGTTAACCCCATCTCCTCCTTCCCGGAAGTCGGGAGAGAGCAGGTGTGGCACCAGGAAAGTACCTCCATTCTTTCTAACTCCAACCCTCTCGTCATGCAACCCCCTCACCATGCCCGGGTAGCACCTCTCTCTCATCAACCCGCGTCAGTATCACCATCACCATTTCCACTACCATTACGCCCTCTCATCCGCACCCCGACCTCCTATCAACCGACACTCTCCACTACGCCTTCACACCCTCTCATCTTCTCTCACTCCCTCACTTTACCATCCACCTCTACCACATTTACCCCTACGCCTTCTAAACCCCTTATCATCCGTCAACCATACATAACCCCATCTTTCTCCACCGTATCACCACTAATGCCTTCAAAACGACTCATTAACCATCACCCACTTCAAAATCATTGCCCACTTCAAACCCTACCCACTCCTACTTCGTCTCCACCGCCACCTTCTAGACCCCTTATCCTTCATAATCCGCGCAATATCCCCTCTACCTCCACCATGTCGCCACCTAACAAACCCCTCATCAGAATCTCTGCTCCCGTCATCACCCCTGCTTCATCAACCATTCCTCCACTACTACCCTTCAAACCCCTGTTAAAACCCACTGCTACCCCCACAGAGGTACAAAAGCCGCAGGCAATGGTGCTCCGGAGTGGAAGGATTTTCCACAGGGTTTTCCCCCACAACAGTCAGAATCCCGAGCAATCTCAGCCAGAGAAGGATGATGCAGAACAACCAGAAAGAGCTATCCCTGGAACACAGTATGATCTATTGAAACACTTGGACAAGACACCTGCCCGGATCTCCATCCTGGAGCTACTTCAAAGATCCACATCCCACCAGGCGGCCTTGATGGAATATCTTCAAAAGGTCATGGTTAATGAAGACCTCCCCGTGGAGAAGATTTCGACCGTCCTGACCCCAACAGACACACAACCAGCCATCATGTTTCACAACTACGAGCTCGCTCCCAAGGAAGCTCGGAAATATGCATTGTGCATTTCAATAAAAATTAATGGGGTATCCATAAACCCGTGTCTTGTGGACACGGGTGCATCCATAAATGTAATCTCCATGAGCACTCTTCAGTTGTGTGGGATCGACGAGGAACAAATAAGACCTTCCTCGATCACGGTCACGGCCTATGACAATAGCAAAAGGCCGCCGCAGGGGATGATTATTCTGAAGGCAGAACTAGGCCCCATGACAATTCCCACGGAATTCCATGTCCTCGACATGGACCCCACATTCAAGGCTATACTGGGTCGCCCTTACATCGAAGCCATGGACGCTGTACCTTCCACCAACCATCAGTGCATGAAGTTTCCTTACAATGGGAGAATTATTAAAGTGGTCAGTACACCTGTCCTTCACACAGTGGATGCTATCAACACCTCTCTGCCTTCTGTTTGGCCATCTCATCGGCCCATATTGTCACTGCTGGACGTACGTGATCCATCTCATGTTCCACTAGCACCAAAGGAGCCGGTCAGGGCAACCACAACATCATGTCTCCCTTTTCACTCCAAAGGTTGGGAGATTATGAGGAACATCGGCTATCAACAAGGAAAAGGTCTGGGCGCACAGTTACAGGGTATGCTCAAACCGCCAAAGGAAATTAGGCCGAACCGCAGGTTTGGCCTAGGCTTCAAAGGACCGTTCAAGGCAGATTGGAAGCCCCTCACGTGGACTCTATCAAACCACTTCAACAGAGGGCCCGTTGTTCAGATGGGAGATCACCCACGAGAAGCATATGGGGGATCACATGCTGTATATTTGGCTGAAAAATGTCCGAGGATCACCAAAAGAGGCAAGATCAAAGATCCGGAATGCGAGTGGGACAAATGATTCGACATACGGGACATTTCCGTTGCACTGGAAAGGATGTTCTCGTCTCCGCAGATTGAAGGACCACCATTGATCTCCAAAATACCAGAGAATATTACCACTCTTGCCATGGTTCCAAACTATCCTCGTCCTCGCCAGAAGGACTCTGTCATCGACGGATCTTCATCCGTCCTCAACATTGCCGTCGACGGCTCATTAGCCGCCATCCTCTCCATCCACTCGTCTCAGCCTTTGCTGATATCTTCTTCCTGGGCCAGACAATTGTCTGATGATCTTCCCAGGTCCCCTTCTTTGCTTACATACCTACGCGGGCTTTTCAACCCGCGCCAGGTCTTCAACCATGATCTGCTCTATGAGCCTCACAATCCTCTAGCCATAACCGCTTTCCTCTCTCCTCTAATCTCTTTTCACTGCTTTGTCATTAAAAATGAAAACGAAAAAAAAACGTCAATTTTCAAACTCTCCAACAGCACATCTTCGTTGAGGAAACCTCCTACATCTCCCACGGGTGCGTACCGCCTTGCGGACCACCCGTCCAAGGTCCGATGAGCGACCTTTTCTACCCCTCCTCTGAGGGGTCTTCTCCTGTACATTCTACACCATCCTCTTCATCTTCCTCTTCTTCTGTAAATATTGTCAGTCAATCTAGGAATGATAGGCCAAGGGTAGTACCTAGGAAGAAATCCAAGGGTAGGCAGATCCCTCGTCGATTCCTTCTGGATTTGGCCGCCAGGTGTCAGGCCCTTCTTGTCATCCCCCAGTTGTTAGAAAATCCCATCCAGCTACCCGAAATAGAATGCGAGGGCGACTGTGCATCTGATGAAGGGTATGGAGTCTACGAGATCACGGATGAAGAATGCCCCACTGAAGATGAGGGTGAAGAATATGAGGATGCGGCGGGCGCATACGCTAGTGGAATGAGGAGATTCGACGAGCCGTCAACCGCCGTAGAAGAATCCACCAAAGAAGTCAACTTGGGAACTGAGAAGACCCTAGGATCATCCTCATAAGTGACAACCTACCACCCTCTGAAGAAGAGGCATTAATTGAGGTTCTCAAGGAATATAAGGACACGTTTGCATGGAGCTACGAGGATATGCCGGGTCTGGATTCAACCTTGGTCGAACACCGTTTAACCCTAAAACCAGGGTCCATCTCGGTAAAACAAAGGTTAAGGCGTTTCCACCCTCAGATGGCTTTGAAAATGAAGGAAGAGGTCGATAAGCTCCACAAAGCCAGGTTCATTAGAGTCGTCCTTTATCCTCAATGGGTGGCGAACATTGTCCCGGTCATGAAAAAAGATGGGAAAGTCAGGATTTGCATCGACTTCCGGGACCTTAACCGCGCGTGTCCAAAGGATGATTTTCCCTTACCTCACATTGATGTACTGATTGATAACACGACAGGCTATGAAACCCTCTCTTTCATGGATGGATTTTCAGGATACAATCAAATTCGTTTGGCAGAAGAGGATCAGGAAAAGACGTCATTCACTACCCCTTGGGGAACATATTGTTACGTGGTCATGCCGTTTGGATTAAAGAATGCTGGAGCTACTTACCAAAGAGCTATGATGGCCATATTTCATGACATGATGCACATATATCTGGAAGTATATGTGGATAACTTATTGGTGAAATCAAGGACCAGGATGGAACATCCAGAAGTTTTGGCTAAGGTCTTGCAAAGGTCAAGGGAGTTCCAATTGAAAATGAACCCGAAGAAGTGTGTGTTTGGTGTGTCGTCAGGTAAACTGCTGGGGTTCATTGTGAGTAAAAGAGGGATCGAGATAGATCCCGACAAAGCTAAGGCCATCAGGGATATGCCACCTCCCAAGAATTTGAGGGAAGTCCGAGGTTTAATCGGGAAGTTACAGTTTATTCGTCGGTTTGTGTCCCAACATTCACAAAGGTGTAGACCTCTCTACGAGTTGACCAAGTCAGGAGTAGAATTCCGCTGGAATTCTAAAGGTCAGAAAGTTTTTGAAGGGTTGAAGGAATATCTGGCTAGTCCACCCGTTCTCACTCCACCTAAACCAGAAAAACCTCTGATCCTTTACATCTCAGTCTTGGATGACTCCGTGGGAGCCATCCTCGCACAAGCTGATGAAGAAGGCAAGGAACGGGCAACCTATTACTTGTCCAAACTTCTCAATCCCTGTGAGCAGAAGTACACCATCATGGAGAAAACCTGTGCTGCCCTCGTTTGGGTAGTGCAGAAATTGAAACACTACTTCTTGGCTCACGAAGTCCACTTGATTGCTCGAATGAATCCTATCAAATTCCTTCTGGAGAAAGCCGTCCTTACGGATAGGCTAGCACGCTGGCAAAGTTTTCCCTCTCAGTTCGACATCACCTACATCTAGCAAAAGGCGATTAAAGGCTATGCCATAGCCGAGCATCTCGCTCATCATCCTCTCCCCAAGTTCGATCCCGTCCAATCAGAGTTTCTAGATGAGGAACTAATGTCCATCAACCAATCAGATGAGCCAATGTGGACGCTATATTTTGATGGAGCTCTGAATTCTCAAGGGAGAGGAATCGGCATCGCCCTCCTGTCGCCTGAAGGCCTCACATTCCCATTGGCATACCAGCTCAAATTTCCAGTTACCAACAATATAGCCGAATATGAAGCTCTTCTAGCTGGCCTAGAACTCGCTCATTCTTTTCGTATCACTGAGTTGCGAGTCGTAGGTGATAGTCAACTCATCCTTCGCCAGGTGCTCACTAAATATCGCACTCGCGATCCCAAACTCAAGCCATACCAAGAACTCACAGCTACCTTTGCCAAACTGTTCGCCAAGCTGATCTTTGTTCATGTCCCTTGTCATCAGAATATTCTCGCCGATGCCCTCGCCTCGTTGGCATCATCCATAAGGTTCCCTCTAGGAAGATGGTTTAAGTCCATTTCCATCTATAAACTTCACGCCCCTGCAATCGATGATGCTTCCTACGTAAATATCAAAGACAGGATAGCAAGGAAGATCCTGCAGGAAGATATCCTTGAAAAGAGGGAAATCATGTTGGCAGAGGCCGAAGAAGAACTGGCTGATGAAGAGAAACCATGGTTCTATGAAATTGTCAAATACTGCCAAGATCAGTCTTATCCTGAAGGGGCCACCACAGAGGACAAGAAAGCCATAAGAAGGGTGGCTCAGAAATACACATTGGTTGGAGGTCTACTCTATAGGAGGAGCCTTACTGGTATTCTGTTAAGATGTCTTGGTGACGATGAGGTTTGGAAATGTGTAGAAGAGACGCACTCGGGTGTGTGCGGTGGCCACGTGAATAGTCAGATGCTCGCCAAGAAGATCATTCGTCAAGGCTTTTATTGGCCCACTATGGAAGAGGATTGTGCTGTCTATGTCCGTAGGTGTGTCAAGTGTCAACTTCACGCCGATAAAATCCATTCACCATCTTCCTCACTTCATCCAATATCCTCCCCATGGCCTTTCTCCATGTGGGCATTCGACATCATTGGTCCCCTAGGTGATCCCAATTCCCTCACCAAGCAGAAATCTTTCATCCTTACTGCGACGGAATACTTCACCAAATGGGCCGAAGCCGAAGCTTACGCGGAAATCAAGGCGTCAACAGTCTGCAAGTTCATCATGAAGAACATCCTCGCCAGATTCGGCGTCCCAAGCACGATCGTCACCGACAATGGGCCACAGTTCATTTCTCAGGACCTACAGGACCTCTGCAAAAGGTACGCAATTGCATTGCATCATTCATCGCCTTATTACCCACAAGGTAACGGCCAAGCGGAGGCCACCAATAAAACATTGCTCAAAATCATCAAAAAAACCTGCGAGTCTAGTAAGTTTTCAGACTGGCCAGAAAAGCTTATCGAAGCTCTATGGGCCTATCGCACTTCAATCCGTACCCCCACCGGGCAGACTCCATTTGCCCTTACTTATGGTATGGAAGCGGTAGTCCCGTACGAGACTCTGATCCCTTCTCTCAGGGTACAATTGGACGAGGAATTTCCCCTCGACGATCGTCGTAATTCACTCCTCGCCCAGTTGGAACTCTTGGATGAGAAGCGGCTGGCCGCTGCCGAACACGCGCGTGTGTATCAAAATAGACTCGCTCGCTTTTACCAAAAGAAAGTCGTTGAGAGAAAATTCAAAGTCGGTGAGATGGTCGTAAAAAGAATTTTTGTCAAACCTGGAGGGCCGCGTTCTAAGCTCCAACCCAATTGGGAAGGACCATTTGTAATTCAAGCCGTGTACCCTGGCAACGCCTACAAGCTAGTCAACGCCGAAGGGACCGAGTTATCCCACCCTTGGAATGGGCTTTATCTTAAGAAATACTACCCTTAGCACAAAACAAAAAAAATGATGAAAAGATAAAAAACATCAAAAACAAAGAAATATTGAAAACCACTAAAAATATGGAAAATTCAAAATGCCGATGCCTGGCAGTCACCATGTAGTTAAGTCTCTGCATCTAACCTTCATGTTAGGATAGGGCCCATTAAGGCTTGGTAGGCACCGGGTCTTGGTTTGCCAGAACCGTGGAGACCCCTGTCCGGCCACGTCGGCCTATGCTCGCTCGAAGGAAGCTAACATGTGTTCACTTATGTATTGGTATTCAAAAAAGTCGGTAGCATCACCTACGGTGGGGCCCCACCCAGAAGATCTCCTGAAGCTGTAATCTTTATTCTTTTCTCTTCGACCCAATGAGACAGTCGGCGCCCTTAAAACGCTGAGCATGAGAAACCAAAACTCAAACCCCAAAGGCAAGAGTAGGATCCATTTCCTCGAGCATCGATCAGAGCACGAGAAGAGGGCAGTGTCCCCGCAGGCATACGAAAAGGGAGCCCACAAACGTCAAACGACTATATCTCCCTCACAAAAAGAAATACAAAGTCAAAATCAAGAGAAAAGCCTGGTCGTGACCGTGCCTGTTGCGATAAACGGAACCCCTCAAAGCAAAAGTCTGAATCCACAAAAGGGGCCGTGGAATGTAAATGCTCGAGATTTGGTCCGAAGTTGTCCGAAAGGAAAGAGTTAATGGGCCCTTATTCGCTCGCCGGGTTAACGGCTTTGCCGGTCCTCTCAGGAGGTTTATCCCCTACGCTCTTCCTTCTCCCTCTAAAGATGAAGGTTCGATGGAATTTCTGAAAGGTGAAAACTGCCCAGGGTCTGCGACCTTATTTTAATATACACATTTGGTTGCCCACTTTGAAAAGCAAAAGCTATCGCTGCGAAGGAGTCTCCGTGTTTCTGGCTGGTCAAGACCCCTGTTTACCACCTTGATGTCTTCTTGTTTAACCTCGGGCTTAGGCCAATGCAAGCGCGTCACCTATGGGTGCGACGGCGTCTGATTCCGGGTCAGCGTCGCGCAGTTGGTCGTTAGGGTTCCAGGGTGTTCCATCTTATACCATCTAGAGTTGTGAGGAAACAGACCCGGGTCGGGCAAATCATTTACCTCAAACACCTTTTGGGTGAATCCCTGTGGTCGAAAGCGACTGGGAGCCTAAGCATGGCATGACGGTATTGTCATCAGGGTAAGTCTTAGCCGGCGGGATCATCATTCGAGGGGTCTAGAGGCCCAAATCAACCTAGATATGCACTTAGGATACCTGGGAGGTTAGTAAGAAACCCCTGTCTCACGTAGGTTAGGTGCCATTTGGGTGCTTGCCGGGCGTTAGCAACAAAAAAATTGAAATGATAAAAGCAGTAAAAAAAAATAGAAAAGAGAAAATGCACATATTTTCAAACAAAAAAAATCTTTTTATGATAAAACAAAAATATCAAATATAAAAAAGAAAACAAATCAATTTTGCATGATTACATTTGCGTGCAGCATCTCACTTTTAATACCGCTTGCATTCGTGTGCTTGCCTGTCGCATTTATCATCACCGCATCTTTCCCTTGCCTTCGTTAAATAAAGGCTTGGCCCCTTGACCAGTTATCAAGGACAGTCACAGTGACCATTTGCTTATTGAGCAAGGGGCCAAGTCAGAACAGAAATTCTGATTTGTTTGTTTCAGTGATGTGTGCAGGGATTCAGGCAACAGAAGCATAGGTGAAAAACAAACAAACCGAACCTTGTGTTTTATTCCTAAAACCAAAAAAATTACATCAAGTTCCGCCCTCTCTCTCTGCATCACTCGTCCCACTACTCTCCGGGCAAAACGCTCTCAAAGGTGCTACCCAACTACGAAAAGCGGTACTCCTACCGCTCTGTACTCCCCTTCCTATTCCCACATCCCGGCGTTGATCCACGGAAGCAGCAGAGAAGCTACCAACACGAAAGCCACGCTCTCGTGCTTTCGGTAGCGCTCCTCACCATCTCTCAGCCACTGTTCAGCAAGACCAAGGCTGATTCGGAGTTCGAATAGTTGGGCCTCCATGGCCCTTCGTTCCTCCCTTTCAGCCAAACTGTTGGCTCTTTCTCTCTCTGCGTCTCTTTCTCTCTCTGCCCGTTCTCTCTCACGGTCTTCCCTCTCCAACTAGAGAGTGATCCTCAGTTCCATAGCATCCCTGAAGAGTCGTCATCAGGATGACGCCGCAGTTCCCTCTCCAGTTCTGCTATCCTAGCCTCCTTCTGCGCAGCTTGGGCAAGCGCTTCTTCCGTCTCCTTTTCCTGCCGAGTGTACCATCTCAGATACGCGATAAGGCGTAAACAAAGAGAACTCAACGCTGAAACTTTTACCTGTATACGGAGCATCCCTTCTGCCTCCGCAGCACGCTGCGTGGCGTGAGCAAGTTGCTCATGAAGCAAGTTAAGTTCGGAGGTAGGAATCCACAAGCTGGAGGAGGTACCACCTACTCCCGTCGCTGGGGAAGCCGCGCCAATCTGGGCATGCTACGACCGTGTGAATTAGCAGCCAACATCTGGAATCTGGGGTTTTAATTAGGAACGTATTGTACACCTACCAAGGCACTCGTAGCTCCGCGGGCATCGCCCAACTATTGTTCCATCTCTGTCAAGCGAGTTCGTAAATTCGCTATCATGGCATCCCGGACATCCTGCAGTCATACGAGTCAGCATTTTCACCAGAAAACCAAAAAAGGAGAAAGAAGAAAAGAGAAAAAGGGGAAACCTACCTCCACAAGTCCCCGGGGTTGGAGCCGCTCTGCGTACTTTATCCTATATAGACGCAAGTAGTCTTCGCTATCCCGCGCCTGTGATTCTACAATCATGCCACCCCGTTGCCAATCTTCGTACTGTTCGGGGAATCGCACGCGCCAGTCAATGCAGGTCGCCGGTCCTCGCGTCTTTCTCCCGACACGAGGTGGCGCAGCTGAATCCACCCATTCTTGAGCCAGTCCTAAAGTCCTCATAACTAATCGTAGCCGAAGCGGCTCTATTTCATTCAGGCAGTGCATCCATAGTTCCCGTCCGAACCGGGCACGACTTGCTAGAACCCACGGCTGGTCAGCATCGACCATGTCTGAGTAGGGTCTCCAGTTTACCATCGCTGCAGGGAACTCCTGTAGCTCCCGCCTTAGCACCATCAGTTGGTAGGTTAGGAGTGCCGCACTCATGATGGGTTCCCACCGCCTGGCTAGCGGCACCATCGCAGGTCGCCAATGCCGAGCTCTCCCCATAGGGAGGTAATAATAGCTCCACAGCTGCTCGGCGCAGGCCATCAGAACTTTGCAAAAACACAAAAAAAATACAAAACAAGCAAAACCAAAAAATACCTGGATGAATGGTGTGAAACCACTCACAGTCATCTCACGATCCGTTTCTTGGAATAGGCCTGCAAACAAGTGTGCCAGCATGGCAGCTCCCCAGGCATAATACCCTACTCTTTCAAGGTCTGACAGCAGCTCCAGGAAGCAACATTGGATACCGTCCCCTTTCGAGCCCAGTACCAATCTCCCCAAAAGGAAGAGGAGAAATCTCCTCAAATCTATGTTGCATCTTTCCCAGTCGCCGAAATCTGTGCAGTACACGGCGCGGCATCCTATTTCTATCCTTTCCATGAACTCTTCTGAGGATTCATCGTCCCGCCGACGAGTGTCGGTGAGCCCTAATGCATCCATCAGGGACGCCCTAGCTACCGACCTATTTTTCCGACCATCCAGGTCCAAACCCAGTAACTTCTGGGCACCTTCTCTATAGTCCGCGTAAGTGACTCCGGTCACTGCCTCGCCCTCTACCTTCAGGCTTGTGATCCGGACCACATCCTCCAAGCTGGGCACCATGTGCCCCCAGGGCATCAGGAATGCCCGGCTCACTGGGTCCCATCTCTCACACAAGGCTTGGATCAGGACTAGGTCAAGCTGGATCGGCTCGATCCGAAGGAAGGTACCAAATCCCATCACGTCTAGCCTCGCCTTCTGAAAATCTGGGAGGCCCCTGTACGCTGCTACTACCAACTCCCATAAGATTTGTGATTTCATCACAACCTACACATACAAGGAATGGGGGTGAGGTTTGGTCAGAAGAAAGGAAGAAAGAATGAGAAAAGGGCAAGAAAACTTGGCTTACGAGTTGTGATTGGGCCCTTTCGCTGAAGTGCCCTTCAAGGTCTGAAAGCCTCCTGGAACTACTACCACTGGACCTGCTTCTCTTCGAGGAATGGGAAGATTCGCCCTCCATCCAACTCTCAGAATTTTGAACTCCTCCTCTCCCGTAAGAAATTGTGCTCCTCGAGTTAGCTCTCGATATACCTGGGAGGATAAAAGGGACAAGAATTTATAGAAATGGAAAGAGTGCGGGCCAAGATTGCCTCCATCACCTGTCAATAATAGCCCTCGCAATGAGGCACCGCCCAAGCGGTCCCATGTGTCGCTTCACCGCTCGCACAGGGTGATTGACTGGACGAAGAATAGGACGAATAGCCCCTATGTTGTCTAGGGATACCCTATCATAATTTGGAGGACGTCCGCAAAATTTGACATAACATCCGGGAAAAGGAACTAGGGCCGTCATTATTGACTTCGACGGCAGATTCCCGTGGAAAATAGTCACAACAAGATGCGATTCTCTGCTTGGGGCGGAGTCTCGACAGACCTATCACATGGGAACAGTGCAAAGGAGAAGAAGTGTAGGGAAGAAGGAACGCACAAAAGAACAAATAAACAGCAGAAAATCAAATCACTCCATTCATAATTCTACATAAGCTGTCACAAACACTACAATCATAGAGAGGTGGCGGGTCCACTAGCTCGCCAATCCTCACCATCACTCATCTCTCTGGGCACTCTCCTCCTCTCCCCCGAGGTGAGGGTCCCTCAGAAGCCTCCGGGATCCCCGTGCAGTAGCACCTGCCTCGCCTCTGGGCGCCTGCTCCGCAGCAGTGACTCGCTGCTCCTCCCCTGGCGTGGCAAAGAAGCCACTGGCGGCAAAGCGACCGGACTGGCGGAGTCGCTCCCCGAACTCTCGCGCTCTCTCGTAGCGCGTCTCCATCCCTCCTAGCCTCTGCACGACGGCCTGAAGGCCCAGCTGGAGCTCCCTCACTTGGGCCTCCAAGGCCCTCCTCTCGGTCAGATCCCGCTGTCGCTCGGACCTTCTCTCGGCTTTCTCTCTCTCTGCCTCTCTCCTCATCATCTGCAGAAGAACCCTTAACTCCAGGATGTCTGGAGAAGGTCTCTCCTCACCGCGATGCCGCAGCTCCGCTACAGTCGCCACCCAGGCGTCACGCTCCTCTTCCGCCCGGGTCGCGCGGGCCCCCGCACCGGCAAGTTGCTCCCGGAGGGAGGCAATCTCGAGAAAAGGGGCCGAGGAACTGGAAGATCCGCCAGCCACTCCCACCGTCGCTGTCTGCTGAGCACGCTGGAACAAAATAAACAACGGCCGTCAGTGAAACTCCAAAATCTGAAGTTAAAAGTGCGGCACATAACTTACCAGGAGCGACAACTCATGTTGAGCGACGGCCAGCTGCCGCCTAGTCTCTGACAGTTGGGCGCGCGAGCCGCCGATGCCACGCGTGTCCCCAGCTTGGGGAAGCCCCGCGTAGCTCTCTCTCTGCCGCCGCAGGAAGTCGGCACTGTCCTGCACCAGTATACCCCCTTGCTGTCCAGGGAGACGTATGGGCCACTCCTCGAGCCTCTCCTTGCCGCGACCCTCCCTCCTGACGCGGCTCGGCTCGTCCGCACTCGCCCACTCATCGGCCAGACCTAGGGTCCTTGCCATGTCCTGCACCAAGAAAGGGGTCCCACATCAGTCAAAAGGAATGCGTCCCCTGTCTAGGACGCGTCCATCATTTGAGTGCAACACTCGCCGAACCCTTTCCCCCTCGCGCGGCTCGCTTCAAAACCCAAAATGAATTAAAAGAGGAAGAGATCGGAGGACCTACCGGACCGTGTTCACCTCCTCCCATGCCATCGGGCCCCTCGGGTCCCTCGGGGGCCTGGAGCGGCCCTTCCTCCTCCATGGACGCCGTTCCGTGCTCGGGCGCGTCCCTCCTTGGGTGAGGGGTCCCGCGTCCCTCTCCACCTTGACCGTGGTCAGGCCCACCGAACTCCATCGATCAAAAGAGGAGGAAGACGAGAAAGGGGGCAAGCGAGTTTCGGCAGAAGGCGGGCTCGTTTGCGGGTAAGGCACGGAAGAAGAAAGATCACCCGTCGCTTTAAATTTGAAATCAAGGATTAAGACGCGTCCTCGCGCCTGGACGCGCCCAAAAGGGGGAAAAGGAAACAAAATCCCCCCGTGCAAAGCGTAGTTCCCCGCTGTTCAGGGCAAGGTCTCGCGGAGCGTGCCTCAAAGGACAACTCAGTGCAAAGAAGAAAGTGTGGGAGAGAGAAAGGTACACACAACATAAAAAAGTCATTTCCATTTCATATAATAGCCGAAAGTACATCATACAGTGAGAAGGGTGACATACAAGTAACTCTCTAACTCTCACCGTCACCCTCCTGGTCAACTCCTTCCTCCCTCTTCTGATGGGGATCCCTAGGGGGCCTCTGCGACCTCTGTGAACCCTGAGAAGCCGTGCTCGCCTCTCCAGGTGGCACCATGCCAGCCTCCAAGGTACGGCGACGCTGCTCGGCCGAGGAAACTAGAAAACTGCCCACAGAAAAGGAACCGGACTGACGAAGTCGCGCACCGCGCTCCTTCGCCCTCTGATACCGCTCCTCACTCTCCCGGAGTCTCCCCTCCGCCGTGCCAAGACTCAGCCGGAGCTCCAACACCTGGGCCACCAGAGCTCTCCTCTCGTCCCAATCTCGATATCGCTCTGCCATCCTGTACTCCCTTTCTTTCTCCATGGTCTCCCTATCCCTCTCCCTCTCTCTCTCTAGGGTCTCCCTATCCCACTCCCTCTCTCTCTCCATGGTCTCCCTATCCCTCTCCCTCTCCTCTCTCTCTCTCACCGCCTCCCTCCTCGACAGCTCGAGGGCGATCCGCAGATCCAGCACGTCACGAGGGAGCTCCTCAGCCTCCCGTCGACGCTCCTCCTCCAGCTCCGCAATCCGGGCGTCACGCTCTGCCACCCAGGCATCGCGCTCTGCCACCCAGGCATCGCGCTCCTGCTCAGCACGAACAGCACGGGCCAGGGCCTCCCGAATCTCGGCCACCTGTCAAAGCACGCATGCACCGTAAGAGAACAGTGATAGAAGGAAAGCAGCTAGAAAAGGGTCGGGGCCAAGCAAACACTCACTCGAGCCTCGCGGTCACGCTCGGCCTCCTCAGCCCGAGCCACCGCGTGCGCCAGCTGCTCCTGGAGGGCAGAAACCTCCGGAGGAGGGCCCCGCGAACTGGAACCCGCTCCACCAGCCATCCCGGCTGCCGCTGTCTGGTGGGCCCACAGAAACACAGGGCAAACGTCAGTCAAAGGCTAAGCATCAAAAATCCAGGTCACAAAAAATGCATTGCATAGACTCACCAGGATCTCCAACTCCTGTCGGATGGCCACCAACTACCGCCTGGCGTCCGCCAGCTGGGCCCGCAGGTCGGCGATCATGTTGTCACGAGCATCCTGCATTGCACATAAGTCAGTACCACATGCATATACATATAGAAGGGTGAAGCATTTTCATTTCACACTTACCCCTGCCATACCACCGAGGGAGAGGCGGTCCCCGTACGTAGCTCGATATCGTCTCATGTAATCTGTGCTGTCCTGTACATGGGACACCACTGGGACCCCGCCCTGCTGCCAATCTTGGTACTGTGCTGGGAAGCGCGTATGCCAGTCCACAATCTTCACCTTCCCCTTGGTCTTCCGCCCAATGCGGGCCGGCGCATCTACGTCAACCCACTCCTGGGCCAGCCCCAACGTCCTCATGACCAGTCTAAGCCGCAGCGGCTCAATCTCGTTCAGGCAATGGACCCACACGTCCCGCCTGAAGCGAGGAAGACCCGCTACAACCCAGGGCTGGCCAGCATCGCCCATGCCCAGGTAGGGCCTCCACACCACCTGCATCACCATACATACATTATGTTAGTTACCATTCAGTCACATGCATAAACACAAAAAAAATCATATGCATCATACCATGGCCTCGGGATACTCGCTCAGCTCCCGACGAAGTGACGCCAGCTGGTAGCCGTGGGGTGCTGCAACCATGACCGGCCTCCACTGCCGCGCCAGAGGCACGGCCCTCCTGTTCCCATGCCTAGCCCTCCCCATCGGGAAATAGTAATAGCTCCACACCTGCATCCATCATACATCATTAGTACAATAATTACATATTTAACTGTGGGAATGCATAAATAAAATGTTTACCTGGAGGAAAGGTGCGAATCCAGTGACTGTCGTCTCCTTCTCCGAAGTCTGGGAGAGATCAGCAATCAAATGGGCAAGCAGAGCCGCTCCCCACGCGTAGTGTCCCACTCTGTCCAGATCCGCCAAGATCCCGAGGAAACGGCAGTGGATGCCATCCCCCTTCGTCCCCAGCAGAAGGCGGCCCAGGAAGAAGAAAAGAAACCTCCGAAGATCTAGGTCCACCAGCTCCCTCTCGCTCGGATCCTGGGTGAAAGCTGCACGAGCATCCCCCTCCAGTCGAGCCAAGAACTCCGCTCCAGTCTCGCTAACCCGCTGGCGCGGGTCGACGAATCCGAGCGCCTCCATGATCTCCACTCGGCCGACTACCCTGCTGTCTCTATCAGTCACGCTCGTCTCTAACCACAGCAGGTCCAGGGCACTCTCTCGGTAGTCGGGGTAGGTGACCCCGCTGACTGCCTCTCCGTCAACCCGTAGCCCGGTAATCCGAGCCACGTCCTCTAGTGTCGGCACCATGTGCCCCCAGGGCATCAAAAACGCCCGGCTCGGTGCGTGCCACCGCTCCCTCAGTGCCTGGATAAGAGGAAGGTCGAGCCGGAAGGGCTCGATCCTAAGGAAAGCTCCAAAGCCCATGGCGTCCACACGCGCCCTCTGGAAGTCCGGCAGCCCGCGGTATGCTGCCACCACCAGGGACCAGCTGATCCGGCCCTTCATCACGCCCTGCACACCACAAAACCAACAGAGAACACATCAGCATCATGAACAGTAATAAACAATAACACTGTATATATACTACTTATTCTTTTTATTTTATTTTTACTTTTTTTAAAAATTTATATTTTCTTGTGGAGGCGTCCAATGCCCTGGACGCCTCCTTCCAATTTGCTTTTTTTCTTTTTTAGAAAAAAACCAAAAACCCAAAACAAAATTTATTAATAATATGTATATTTGTATGGAGGCGTCAGGGGCTTAGGACGCCTCCTTATTTTTTAATTTTATTTTATTATTTACGTAAATAAATAAATAAACAAAAAGAAAAAGAAAAAGTGGAGGCGTCCAGGCCCCTGGACGCCTCCTTCTCTCACTACCCGGCCTTCCATCACAGCCTCTCGCACGCCCGTTTTAGCCTATTGAACCACAGAGTGAGAATTCCGAAGTACTTACCGGGTCGTGATCGTCCTCTCCCGCGTCACCAGCATCCGCAGCGGCCTCCCCGGCCAGAAGCGGCACCTCCATCTCCTCCTCCGCAGCAATCTCCTCTGCTACGGCCTCCTCAGCATCGTCTCTCAGTCTCCTCGGACGACGAGCCAGTCGTTTACGCTTGTCTCCACCTCGGTTCGGGCCTCCTAACTCCATTGGGGCGAAGAATGGGTCTGTCTGGTTTGACCGGATCGTTTGAATGAACAGTAAGTGAGTAAGGGGGGGAGCCCCCCCCTATATATACAAAACAAAAAATCAAAAAAATAAAAAAAAAATAAAAAATTAGGGGCGTCCAGGACCCTGGACGCCCCCAAAAAAAAAAAATTTAAAAAAAATTATAAAAAAATAGGGGCGTCCAGGCCTCTGGACGCCCCCATAATAAAAAATAATAAAAAATATAATAAAAAGAAAAAAGGGGTTAGAGCATGTATATAATCCAAACAAAAGAAAAAAGGAAAGAAAAAGAAAAACCACAAAAAAGATAATAATTAAGGGGACGGGGGTCCGAAACATCCAAATGCCTGATTTTATTCCATCAGAAAGTAGAATGAGCTACATCAGGGGTTTAGGCGCCTTAGGCCTTAACTTCCCCAATTCGGTTACATAAGCCCTCCACGGCTCGCATTCTTCCACTACGTGCGCTAATGCCTTTCCCGCAACACTTGTCTTCCAGGGAGCTTTAATGGCCTTCGCTTCCTTCGCGTCCGCTTCAGTACCCAACTCCCTCTTCTTCAAAGGAACGATGCCAGTCGGTGGCGGGAACGAATGGCGTGGGATGCCAATCTGGAGGCAACACCGATGCGCGTTGTAAAGAACAAACTCGGTCGCGCCGATCAGTTGAAGATCAACTTCGGGAGAAGGCCTCATGAGGAGATCTAGCGAAAGCAAACATGCCGGTGCGCAAGTAAAGAAGCCTTGTGTCACGGTGCGGAAGTGAGACCGCCAGTCTTCACGTTTCTTCAGCCACGGAACGCGGTTCACTACAGTACCACCGAAGCCTAACACGTCGGCTATGTGATGAAGAGGGCTTTGTTGGAAGAGTTTCGAAGCAGTTGGCATTCCCTCGCGGTGGTCGAATTTGAAGTGCAAATCAAGCCAGCAATTCAAGACAAGTGCGCAACCAAAAGGAGGCTTACCCATACTCGAGGCGGTAAGGCCGCTGTAAAGATAAGCAAGGACGGCGGGTCCCACCCTCTTTCCACTCCAGATTCCGCGAATGGCACTTAGTTGATCCTCCTCCACTATGTTGTCGGTATGAGGAAACAAGAGAGCGCCCGCCAGACAGATAGTGAACCCCTTCATGATTCCCTCCAAATAGTCATCATCTGGTGACCCTCTCAGGGCGTCCATGACCCACTCCGCGAGCTTTCGGAGATCGATCCCCTTTTGAGTACGGACCTTTCGGGCTGCGTCGGGCGGCATGAAGCTTCCAAGGACGCTTTCAGAAGTCCCCCGTGTCAGCATCCGCATAGCCTTCACCTTCCCGTCACTCTTGAATTTCTTCAATCCGAGCAGAAGTTCCACCTCCTCGAGGAGGATGGTCACCTCGATGGTCGGGAAGATAAAAGTGTGGGTCTGGGGATGCCAGATCTCCACTAGTGCGCCCATAGCCGCCCAGTCTATACGAATCTTCTCGTAATGCTTGGCGTGAATAAGGAGCCCCTGCAGATGCCACTTCGAGAGTATGGCCCTCATGCCAATGGAGATATTGGAAGTTAGCTTTGAAAGCCATGGCAGTTTGGAAAACTTCCTCGGGCCTGGGAAGAGTGGATATGGCTGGAAGAGGAAAGAAAGAAGAAATGAAAGAAGTAAGAAGAAGGTTCACATGGAAAATTTGAAATGAATCAGCTTACCATATGCGACATGATCGTCCCACTCAGATGACCCTCGAGGTCGGAGAGTCGCCTGATCTCGCTGCTAGGCCTGCTCCTCTTCATAACGCGAGAAGACTCTCCTTCCATCCTGAAATCTCTAGATTCTCCTCTCCTTCCTCTCCTGAGCTTCCAAAACCCACCTTAGTGCATCTGAATGAACTAGCCTAAGGGGAGTTCTTATAGGAAGGGAAGATCGCTACAGGACAGAACATGTCACATCAGCGGTCAATGTCGAGATTTTGGTCTGGATCTCCTTTATACTGTGGTGCGATTCTGCTATGATTCTGCTACTTTCTGATGTTATTAATCCATGCTGGCCTGTGCAGGTTTTACTAACAGACGTCTTTGTCCAGTCTCCTGTCCCACCTTTCAATAGTTGGTCCCACCATGTCATGCATCGTAGTATATGATACGTACGCTACTAGAACATGCCGAGGACCGTGCGGCCCGAACGAATCTGGGATCTGAGTTCCCCTTCAACAAAAATGGTGATGATCCCGGAAGAATTTGGGTTGTACGGATAGGCCGTCAATTTGTGATAGAATGGGGACGACGGTTCCATTCAGTGAGTTGATGCGCGGATAAACGGGCCCCAGCCCAGTATCAGCTCACCGGGTCGGTATCCTGACCCGTTCTTCACAAGTTGACAATATTATCCTTGGCTATTTTCTATTTTAGTTTGTTTTAAATTTTTCTTTAAACCCAGCATGCATTCATATAGGACTTTGATTTATTGCGGAAGATCATTCAAGTGATTCGATTGTGAAAGCCGTTGTGTTTCAATTCCCACAAATATGAGATATTCCACTCCGAATGAAATATTGAGTTTCCTTGAGACAGCCCTACGCTGCTCTTCCAAAGGAGACCCTTGTTTGGACAGACCCTCAGATATTCCTTTACTTTTTGGACCCACCTTGGCCGCAGCACTTCCACATTGGCTGGTAACCGCTCCCCAAAGGTGAAACCTCCGATTTATGACCCAGGTACTTCCACACCGAGAAGTTGGTCCCTTTTTGTTTCGTGCCTGAGTGCACATCTCACCCTCCCTTATTTGATCTCCGTCCAAGCAATCGTCAATATTTGAAAGACCTTCTGCAAGGTCGCCTCATTGAAACTCCAGGAAAGATTCCAAACAGTTACGTCACAAGCGTGTCTCATCACACCTTGGCATCAACTTATCAGTCCGCTCCCACTTCATTTCACTCCACTTCGATACCATTCCACTACATGTCGCTCCCTTGCAAAGCAGACGCCAAGGCGGGGCAGCTGTAGACACGCCATTCTTGACGCCTCCTGAGAAAGTCTCATATTACTATATAACGCCCCGCAACGGCTTACGCATTTTGAATCACTCGAGTGCTTCCTTTTCTCGGGTCTTCTTCTGCCTTTTTTGGCATCCGGAATCGTCTCGTCACGGCATTCGGACGGCATCAACACCAGTCAGACGTATCAAGAGGTTCCGGAACCAAGATGTTGACTGCCGAGCGGCTGCTGAGTAGGACCCGGGTGGGTCTTAATGGGGGCGTCCAGGCCCCTGGACGCCCCCATATTTTTGATTTTATTTATTTCTTTTCTCAGGGCCTTAAACTAACTAAAAAATATATATATTAATGGAGGCGTCCAGGCCTCTGGACGCCTCCATAAAAATAATAATAAAAAATGTTTGTAAAAAAGCCAGTTGGCATAAAAACACAAAAAAATAATAAATAAAAAATATATATTTGGAGGCGTCCAGGCCCCTGGACGCCTCCATAAAAATAATTATAAAAAATCAAAATGCCAGCCTTGGCACAAAAGACAAATAAAAAATAATAAAATAATATATTTATGGAGGCGTCCAGGCCTCTGGACGCCTCCATCAAAACCCTCACGGGCGCCGGCCACCGAACGACGGTTTGTCGTGTGTGAAAAAATCTAAAATATGGAGACGTCCAGCCAGATGGACGCGCCCATTTCTGAATCACGGGGCGCCGCTCACAAAACCACGCGTTGTGCCAAACCGCGTGCGGCCGTCGTCGGTTTTCGGTGGACCTGCTTGAGGCGTCCGGGACCCTGGACGCCTCCACAAAAGTATTCCAAAAAAATCAATAAAAATAGAATAAAATATTATTTCGGCCCTGATGGAGGTGTCCAGGGTCCTGGACGCCTCCACCCTCTGGAGCTCTATAAATAGAGCCCCACCCCTCAGTTCTGGGGGAGCTTCGAAGTGATCCGATAGGCTGCCGGAGCCCAGAGGCTACGGAGTCATTTTCTAACCCGTGGGTTCTTTTCTAGGTGGAGGTTCTGCCGGCTTCTCGGGTGTTCACGCTCGCGAGAGGAAGGTCGTCTTCATCCACCGCGCTTCCACGTCGTCCCCACGCTGCCGGAGCTCCGCCGGATTTCACCCTCGGCTCATCCAATAAGCCTTTTCTTCCCCTTTTTTCTTCGTAGTTCTTTTGCATTCATCATCTCGCATCCTCTATCCCCCTTCATAAGGGCGCCTCTTCTTTTATACTTCTTGCATCCATCATCTCATTTTCCTCCTACTCGAGTCCGAGAGGGGTTTAAAAGATAACACCAACCAGGTGTGTGTCTTGCCATCATTTCGTTATTTTTATCGCAAGGATTTGAATACTACACCTCCATCTTTCTAATCCACTTGTCATTTGTTTGTCGTTGTTTTGCAAGGGTAGCCGAGGAAAGCCCTCTCCGTCAGCCGGCCGGAGGGAGAGGAAGAAGCAACCCGCCATCTCCCGCTCTTGAGGTAGGCGCGATCACTTTCTTATTTTGGGGTCTTTCGGCCCCTGGCGATCACATCTTATTTTCGAGGCCGCGGTGAGTCACTTCCCCAATGGCCGTTTAAATTTCCGTTCTTATATTCTCTTTATACTCTGTTATATTCTGCTCATATTCTCGAGGCCGCGGCGAGTCACTTCCCCAATGGCCGTTTAAATTCCCGTTTTTATATGTTATATTCTTATCTATTCATGTTCTCGAGGCCGCGGCGAGTCACTTCCCCAATGGCCGTTTAAATTCACGTTCTTATACGTTATATTCTTATCTGTTTGTGTTCTCGAGGCCGCGGCGAGTCACTTCCCCAATGGCCGTTTAAATTCCCGGTCTTTGTATTCTCTCTATATTCTGTCATCTTATTATCTGCTCATATTCTCGAGGCCGCGGCGAGTCACTTCCCCAATGGCCGTTTCAATTCTTATTATTTAATTTTTGCACCATTCCCGTCCCCCCGAGGCCGCGGCGAGTCACTTCCCGCTATGGCCGTTTAAACCCCATATTTTGCTATATCACACTTGTCCCGCTCGCCCCGCCGGAGCAATCTCCCGTGGTGGCCCCTTCTCTCTCTTCTCTTATTTCTGTGTTGCAGCAAACAAACACCAACACCAAAAGAAAGAAAAGAGGAGCCCGCGCGCGCTCCGCGTCTTCTCCGCTCTTCCCCGAACCGCGTGACGTCGCTTACAAATAGGCCCCTTCGTCCTCAGATGAAGATCATCGAAGAAGAGAGGAATAGAAGAAAGAGCAGAAAACAGAGAGTCCTTCGATCCACAGAAAAAGAAAAGAAAGAAGAAAGAATAGCAGAGAGAAAGAGAGAGCAGAAGAGTGATCAGAAGAATTGTTCTGACTTGCGGATCAAATCCGAAGTCTATTGCTCAGTTTGAGCTACATTGTTTCCGTTTTCTGGAATTTGATTTCCTTCGATCGTGGTTTTCGTTTCTTGTTCTTATCCTTCTTTAACTGTCCTCATTTGTGTTTCCGATCCTCTGGACTGAGGTCGGGGTCCTCCTGTGAGATCAAGAGAAGGGAGATCTAATCTCCGGTTTGCAAGCAGCAGGTGGGCTGCTTGTGGGTTCCCTCCGGGTTTGGAGGAAGAGGGGTCTTCGACCTCTAGTTCACTAGTAGTGGGGTTGCTACTAGTGGGGTTCCCTCGTGGTAAAGAGGAGGAGAGACGTGAGTCTCTGGGTTCTAGTAACTGTGGGTTGCTAGAAGTTCCCTCCGGGTAGGAGGAAGAGGAGAGGTTGTTCTCCTGGGAAGCTGTGTATCAGCTTTTGTTTGGCAAGCTGTGTTGCCCAGCCGATAGTGAAGCCACACTCGGTTTGAGTGTGGGGTGGATGTAGGTCTGAAGGACCGAACCACCTTAAAATCCTCTGAGTTCTTGTGTGATCGTTTGTGGTGATAGTGTGGTGTGCCTTCTATTCTCTCGAGCTATTGTCTGCACTGCATTCCTTTTGATAGTTAGAGTTCAAGATTATTTGCGTTTAGCGAAATACACTACAGTAATTTTTAATTCTTCGAAAAATAATGATCTATTCATCCCCTCCCCTTCTAGATCACTTCATACTTTACTTATCAGTTGGTATCAGAGCAGGTTTTTCCCAGAATGTGGTCCAACGGCCAGGGAAACGGATCCACTGGTCCTCGCTGTTTCATAGCTGATGGGCAGTCTATCACCCGTCCCCCCTTCTTTGATGGTAATAAGTACTTCTTTTGGAAGAACAGGATGGAAGTCTTTATCAGGGCCCAAAGCCACAAGCTATGGAAAGTAATTACAGATGGTCCATACACCCTTCCACCGAACGAAGATATGTGGACAGAAGATCAGGTTAAACTCTCCGCACTGAATTGGACAGCTCTTAACATCATACAGTGCGCCGTCCACCCGGAAGAGTATTCGAGGATCTCAACGTGTAAGACTGCAAAGAACATGTGGGATGAGTTGCAGTTAATTCATGAGGGCACATCTCAGGTGAAAGCTACCAAGATCAACATGCTTACAACTCAATATGAGTTATTTAAGATGAAGCCAGAGGAGTCGATCACAGAAATGTATGCCAGATTATCTGTGATCATCAACAGTCTGAAAGGCCTTGGAAAAGACATTCAACAAGAAGACATAGTCAGGAAGATCCTTAGGTCTCTAACTCCCATCTGGGATACTAAGGTGACTGTTATAGAGGAATCAAGAGACTTATCCATCATGACAGTAACCCAGCTGATTGGATCTCTCATGACCCATGAAATGAATTTCAAACAAGGAAACGATGGGCATGACAGAAAGGGAAAGAATGTTGCTCTGAAGGTCTCACGACATACTAAGAAGAGCAGCAGCAGCAGCAGCAGCAGTGATGGTAGCAGTGAAGGCTCTGATGGATTCTCAGACCTGGACAAGGACGAGCAAGCTATGCTCACCAGGCAATTCAGAAAGTTCCTGAGAACTAAAGGAAAATTCTACAGGAGGAAGAAATTTAATGTTGCAAGGAAGTCTCCTGAACGAGAATTTGAGAAGAACCGGTTTGCTAAGAAGATCACTTGCTATCATTGTCAGAAACCCGGTCACATGAAAAGTGAATGTCCAGAGCTACAAGCTAAGGCTCCCGGACACCAGAAGAAGATGGTGCACAAGAAGAAGAAGGCCATGATGTGCACATGGAGCGACGAGGAGGAGGATCCAGAAGCCACTTCGTCCAGTGAAGATGAAAAGAAGACTTGCCTCATGGCCGATCATGAGAAAGAGGTAACAAACTTATTTGAGAATTTTACTTTGGATGATTGGGAGGACGCCTATGGTGACTTGTTAAGTAAATATAATTTTTTAACCAAGGAGCACAGAATGCTTAGACGTAAATTTCATTCTCTTTCTGAGGAACACTCTACTGTTGTCACTGATAGCATGAAAACCAAGGAGATGGTCATTGAGCTAGACCAGGTTAAAGGTGAGATTGAGAGGTTGAGAATGGAAAGAGAGGAGAGTCTAGCTAGGATGAATGAGCTGAAGTGTAAAGCTGAAGAGTGTAAAGGAGAGATTAGACTGATGGCTGAAAAATATGAGGCAGTTAGAAAAGTTAATCAGGAACTCCAGGACCAATGTAATGAATTTCAGAAGGAGATTGAGGACAAAGAAAAAATGCTTGAGAAGTTTACAGAGGGGAGAAACAACCTGAATGCTCTTCTGGGGTCGAGGGTAAACTTCAATAGGGAGGGATTAGGATACAATCCCACTAGTAAAAAACCCTTTGAATTTAAAACTACCACGTTCTGTCCCGTCAAGGGCAAAGAGAAACTGGAAACACCATCCAGTTCCAATTCTGTCTCTACAATGAAGTTTTCGATCAGCAAATTCATTCAATCCACTGGTCAGCAACCTAAGTCAGGTAATCCTGAGACAAGAACTGCTCCTGTGCAACAGGTGTGGAACAAAGGTTCTCACAGAACCAGTCCTATTGATGTCACTAAAAGGGTGAAAAGTTTTGTTAAGAAAGCTCATCATGCTAGTTATCAAGGAGAGCATGCCAACATTCACCATTTTCAGCACAATTTTCATTGGAATAAAAATGCTTGCATGAATTATACTCAACACACACGCATATCCTCTAAGAGGCCAACCAACAATGTTTTTGTTCAGAAACAGCATAGTTCTACTAAGAATAGGTTCATTCAACACCCACCAAGAAATGCCAAAAGGGAAGAATTAACCCACATAAAACCACTGAAGAGAACAGTAAAACAAATGTGGGTTCCTAAGTGCCTTTTGCATAATCTGAAAACTGGTTTTGGACCCAATTTGAATTGGGTCCCACATTACTCTGTCTGAACTTTTGCAGGTCAGCCTGGCAGCTGAGCATAACAAGTGGTATCTTGACAGCGGCTGTAGCAGGCACATGACAGGAGACCGGTCCAAATTCAGCAAACTGAAAAAGAAGTTTGGGGGCCTGGTCAAATTTGGTGGAAATAACAGAGGAAGAATTATTGGAATTGGTACGGTTGGTAAGTCCTCTACTAACTCCATTGAAGATGTGTACCTTGTAGAAGGACTTCAGCACAACTTGATAAGTATAAGTCAACTTTGTGACAAAGGACACAAGGTACTTTTTGACCACAATTCTTGCACGGTTTTTGAGCTGAATTCTGATAACATCATGTTCAAAGGTCATAGAGTAAATAATGTGTACATCGTTGATCTGGATGATAATTCTGAAACAAACTTGTGTTTGTCTGCTAATTCTGAACAGGTTGCTTTTGACTGGCATAGGCGTATAGGCCATGCTAGTGTGTCTACTTTGAATAAACTGTCTAATCTTAACCTAGTTAGAGGTTTGCCCAGAATAAAATTCCAGTTAGGGTCCAAGCTCTGTGATGCTTGTGCTCAAGGTAAACAGACTCGTGCAGTTTTTAAATTGAGAACTGAGAGTCTCTCATCTAAACCGCTACAGCACTTGCACATGGACCTCTTTGGTCCTACTTGAGTACAAAGTCTGTCAGGTAAGAGATATGGTCTAGTCATAGTTGATGACTTCACTAGATTTTCTTGGTTGTTCTGTTTAGCAAATAAAAATGATGCTTTTGTTCACTTTGAAGAACTTTTCAATAAAATCAAACTGCAAGGTGAATATAATATCATTACAATTCAGTCTGACCATGGAGGAGAGTTTGAGAACTCTTCATTTTCTGAATTTTGCTCAAAAGAGGGAGTGACTCACAGATTCTCTCCTCCCAGGACACCGGAGCAGAATGGAATTGTTGAGAGAAGAAACAGGTCAATAATTGAAATGGCCAGGACTATGCTAATTGAGAGTGGACTTCCAAGGAGATTTTGGGCAGAAGCTGCAAATACAACATGCTACATTTTAAATCGAGCTTTGGTAAGACCTACTTATAAGAAAACCCCTTATGAACTCCTCAAGGGTAAGCAGCCAAACATTTCTTACTTTAAAATCTTTGGTTCCAAATGTTTCATCCACAATAATGGTAAGAATTGTTTGGATAAGTTTGAAGCAAGAAGCTCTCCTGGAATTTTCCTCGGATATTCAGAAACCTCTAGGGCTTTGTTGACAGCTAAAATATGAACAAAGATAAAGATGGGACCAGACCAGCAACGAAGACTGGAAGATACCTACAAAGTCAGGATTGAGGGAGGATCCTCACCACCAACTAATTACTCGGCTAGGACCATCTCAGGCCTGGCTGATGTCCGGTGTTATCGTCATCATTCAGATGGCAATACTGATAAAACCCCAGTTTGTTCACTGATGGAACCTCGAGATGATCTCAACAAAGCTGTGTCACTACTAAAGGGGCCTCTTTCGGTTCTGATAAAAGTCAATACAAAATAACTAAGAGAAGCCAAGGCAATTATGCGGCCTAAAAGCACTAAATGGGCCGGCCGATTGGGCTTCTGACCATGGCGCCGGGAACCTCAACGAAGGGCCGCTGAACGCGCCGGGAGCTGTGGCTAAGAAGCTGGCCACGCCGAATACCCTCCACCGAAAGGACAGAAGAAGGAGATCTATATAAACAAACCCCCTTTGAAAAGAAGGGAAGTCGGCTGGCGATCGATCAAAAAAAAAGAGAAGAAACCCTACAGAGAGAGAGAGCCTCCTCCACTGAGAGAAAAGAGAAGAAACTAGCAGAAGCAGAAGGGAAGTCTTCAGGTGGGCATCCGGGGAGGGAGAGGAGTCAATGCTCCGCCCTCCCCCATCCTTTCTTTTCTTCTTTTTCTTCATGTAATCTCTTTAGAGTTTCATCTCGATTGATAGAGTGTATCCGGACAATCCCTGCCTCGATTTGTATCTCTCTGCTCCTCATTTCCCCCTTATGATCAATGTAAGTTTGGGAGAATGCATCGAAATGGAATGTTGCAGTGGCCTATTTGGGTACAGATGGATTGAAATCGCTGTTATCTGCCTCCGATATTTCTTTTGCATCCGCTTATCTATTGCTTAGATGCTTCTGGTTTCCGGCTAGTGCTTCATATCTCGGAGTCGGTTCTCCTGCGAAGAACGAAGGCGGAACCCCAACCCTCATTCAATGGGCTATTGGGCTCCGTCCCTCTCCTTCCTTCCATGAGCCGATGAACCCTTCCGAGTACCGTGGATTTCTGTCGAGTTCACAGCTACTTCAGGGTCAGAGATAGCAATCTCTTGACCGGCTGAGCAGCAGGTGATCAGAAAAACCCACGTACATCCCAATAGGGTTCAACAATGGATGATCTGCCCTTCGACAGCTACTAGCTTCTCCTAAACCTTTGGCCTTCCTATTCATAAAACCATGAAACCCTTGCGATCGATTCCCTATCTGAAACCCTGCCTGAAATCCTCTTGAAAAACCAGAGAATCAAGAACAGGGGGCCGGAATCTCCCGGCGCCCAGAACAGTGCCACACGAATAGACCCTCCCGGCGCGAAACTTCCCACGCCGAGAGCTCCGTTGACACCTTCCCGCCACCGGCCGAGAAGATGCACAGACAGCCCTTGTAGCCTGCCCAATGAAACCTCTAGTTCCGTCGAAGGATGCTACAGATCCCATATACACCTGAGGGATAAAGACTAATGCCAGATAACCCCTCACATAACCTTACGAGGCAATGGAGCTCTGCCACTACATAAGCTTCGTTGACCTCTAAAGGGACATCAAAACGGTGCTGCAGGCACGTACACGGTCAGGGGTCCAATACCCCTCTATTTGGCTTTCGCCCCGGCACTCCGTGGGCGATCGTCTATCATCCCCTTTGGAAAATGCTAATCGCGGGGGGAAGTGCTGCCAAAATTCTCCCAGGAGGATGGAAGACAAGATTGAGGCCGTCCCTGGGACTTTGCATGACAGTGGTGAAAGGAGTTCCCTGTGTCGGATGATTCCTCTGCCAATCCCTCCAGGCACCTGGCCTTCTTCAAGACACAAATCAAAGTCATTGAAACCTAATGTTTGGTCTCCTTCCAGAGCCTGTCTTCCTTGATCTGCATCTCTGAAACCTAAAAAAATCCCAAAAATAGAGTACCGTAAAGCCCTGAATCTGTCTCGGCCCCGTAAATAGTGAAGTGGGTGAACGGCTCCCGGTGCGACTCTTCCCGCGCCGAGAAGCCTCCCCACGGCGCCGGGAACCGCTCCCCGACATCTTCACCTCCGCGCCGAGACCCAACCTCAGTGCGCCGGGAGGCCCGGGCCGAGAGCCTCCATGGCCTTCTCAACCCTCCGCGCCGAGACCCCCCTTGCAGCCTCGTCACGCCGGGAGGCCCAGGCCGAGAGCCTCCATTGCCTGCTCAAGCACTCCGCGCCGAAACCCTGCCCCCTTGACCCCCGCAACCTGACCGGGCAGGTCGATCCCCGCGACCTGACCGCGCAGGTCGATCCGCGTGCGAGGGTGCAACATTGAGCGTTCACTTACATTCCGTCGTCCCGCATCAGATTTATGAGTAACCCATTTAGCTCGGGAGGGCTATGCCACTGCATGAGTTCCGCCGGCTTCCCTAAGAGAAAATCAAACATTGCCCCATGGCATTTATATATGGGTAGGGAGGTTCAACCTCTCTCTTTCTCTCGGCTTTCATCCCGACACTCCGTGGGTGATAGCCTATTTCCCCCTGGGCATAATCCAGATAAAGGGGAAATGCTGTCGAAATGTTGATCGATGCCGTGAACCTCCATCACGGTCATGGCTCAGCCTGTCCGTGATTGATATCCTCCATTTCCCCTTTTCCCCCAAGTCTAGTTGTTTCGAACCGCCGATTCAACGCTACAGTCTCTTTTTGTGGTTGATGTTATTCTCTTACCCGCCTTCCCGGCCCTGGTATGAAGTTTAAAGTTATGCACATGAATATCTGTTTGCCTTATGAGGCCTCCTATTTTTGGCGTTTAATCAAGGGTTGTCCTTCCCTGGAAGGGCGTAATTAACGTCATAGCGTTTATGGTATGACGGACTCCAGGTCCCGACTCGGACTTCACAATCGACTGACCATGTCAGATCGAGCGCACAATGAAATCGTCACACATGTGACTGGCACGCCAATAAATCCATAAATATAAATAAATGAACAAATAATAAATAAATAAAAAATCCGCGTCCACAGGCTTACAGAGTTTTCAATAAAGATGATCAAACAATTGAAGAAACACCTCATGTAGTGTTTGATGAGAACGTTCTATCTAACAAAATGATAAATGATGACAGGGAGCCATCCGATGAGGGAGATTTCTTGGAGAAAATTGAAGAAGAAGAGATGCAGCCAGCTGCTCAACCAGAAAACTCACAACAAGAAGGAGCAACTGAGGTAGGTGAACCCTCAGGTGAGGTAATATTTCACAAAGACCACCCTAGTGAAAATGTCATAGGTAATTTGCATGATCCCCCTAGGACGAGGTCTCATTTTAGAATTGTCCAAGAACAGGACTTAGCTGCTTTGACATCTCAGGTAGAACCCAAGACTGTGGAAGAAGCTTTAAAACATGATTCTTGGGTATCCTCCATGGGTGAGGAATTAAATCAATTTGAGAAAAATAATGTATGGAAACTAGTTCCTAGACCTGAAAACACTCATGTCATTGGCACTAAATGGGTTTTCAAGAATAAGATTGATGAAAATGGAGCTATCTCTAGAAACAAAGCAAGACTTGTAGCTCAAGGCTACAGTCAGGAGTTTGGTGTGGATTTTGATGAATTCTATGCTCCAGTGGCTAGGATGGAAGCTATAAGAATTCTGTTTGCATTTGCATGCTCTAGAAACATTCGGCTACAGCAGATGGATGTCAAAAGCGCATTTTTAAATGGGTTATTAAAGGAAGAGGTATTTGTTGAACAACCTCCTGGGTTTAATTTCTCGGTTCAGCCTAACATAGTTTTTAGGTTGAATAAAGCCCTCTATGGATTGAAGCAGGCTCCCCGAGCCTAGTATGAGAGACTTTCTGAATTTCTTTTGAGCAAGGGCTACACTCGAGGTAAGGTTGACCAAACCCTCTTCACCAAAAATCTCGGAAAAGATTTAATAGTGGTCCAGGTATATGTTGATGATATCATCTTCGGATCTAACAATTCAATATTATGTAAAGACTTTTCTGAGTCTATGTCCCAAGAATTTGAAATGAGTTTAGTTGGCGAGCTAAAATATTTTCTTGGGCTGCAGGTCAAACAGATGGATGATGGTTGCTTCATAAATCAAACCAAGTATACTCTGGAGATGCTGAAAAGGTTCGGAATGACCAACCTCAAGACAATCTCAACACCCATGGGTACCAGCTCCTCACTAGATTCTGACGAAAAAGGTAAAGAGGTGGATGCTAAATTATATAGAGGTATGATCGGTTCACTCCTCTACTTAATAGCATCTAGGCCTGACATTCAATTTAGTGTAGGGATGTGTGCCAGATACCAGGCTAGACCTACTGAATTGCATCTAGCAGCTGTAAAGAGAATCTTTAGATACTTATCTGCCACCCATGATCTAGGTCTCTGGTATCCTGCATCATGTAGTTTAGATCTCATTGCATACACTGATACAGATTATGCAGGATGTAAATTGGACAGGAAGAGTACTAGCGGTCACTACGAATTTCTAGGAGGGTGCTTAGTCTCTTGGGGATCCAAGAAGCAACACTCTGTGGCTCTCTCTACTGCTGAAGCTGAGTATGTGGCAGCAGGGAGCTGTGGCACACAGGTTATATGGATAAAACACCAGCTTCTGGATTACTCGGTTGAGCTAGGTTGTACTTCTATCTTTTGTGACAATACTAGTGCAATAAACATTGCAAAGAATCCTGTACTTCATTCTCGAACTAAACACATTGAAATCAGGCATCATTTTATTCGAGATGAAGTAGCTAGGAAGACTTTTGAGTTGATCCATGTTGGCACTAACTCACAAATTGCAGATATTTTCACTAAGCCACTGGATACTGAAAAATTTAGCACTTTGCACAGAGAACTAGGTATTTACAGAATTTCATGATTGAACAACTGATTTCTGAATACCATGTCATGTGTTCTTATGCTTATCATATTCATTATCTGTTGCTGAAAAATAACCTCATTATGAGTGATTGCTGACTCACTCCGTTTTGATTGAATAATCTGTTCTGATATCATGGTGTTTTCTTTGAGGTGTTTTGAGGCTTGTCTGGGTTAAGTCTGTGTTGGGGTCAAGGTCTCAGGGGGAGCTAGATTTATAATAGGTGTCTTGTTCTTTGGCCTAATCTGAACACATTTTGAACGGCATCTTGCTGACATTAAAAGAGAATCAGGTTGAGTAGGTGTATAAAAGAAAGTGTTGGATGCTTTATCCTTTAAGACTGCTCATCTAATTTCTTGTTGGAATTTCAGCTGTTACTCCCACTGAGATCATAATCTAAATTCAAAGATTATCTTCCTACACTGTAACTATTTTCTGATCTAGCCAGTACAGCATACCTACTTAGTCAATGTTGAGTCCGAAATGAGGTATTTTGTGCTTTAGTCTGAATCACCTTGGATCTGGTGTATTGTTCTCAAACAGACTCAAGCTTAATCAACAAGGTTCTAAGAGCTGGTTAATGAAAAATTTCATAAAAATTTTATCAACCTTGTTAACTGCTCATTGAGAAACTGGGACTTTCATCAATGAAGTGAACGCATCCCATGTCATGAGATGGCAGTACATATCTGGTTTTATTAGTTGTCTTGATCATACAGAGCTATGGTACATATCTGGTTAGTAACTGGGGTGTCTGGCCTCTGATAAAGGTGTCACCTTAATGTCAACACCAGTTAGAATACTATCTCTGTCCTCTTGTCAGAAGGGGTAATGTGGTCCTGCCACCGAGTAACTGGGGATTCCTGCCTCTAAACAAGGTGTCTCCCTAATGTCAAAGGTGTACTTGACAGACTTACCTTTGGTCTTGACCATCTTTAAAGAAAATTTCTTGAAGATCCTGTTCACTTGGAATGTAGCTCTTGGTTTGTTTGTTCTCAATACCACAGGTCTCTGTGTTCTGACTTCCTTACTCTATACTCTCTAAGTAAAGACTTACTCTGACCATACTGGTATCTTGTACCTCACTTGCTTAGAATCTGGTTCTGTGTATGGAGCGAATCCTTATTCAATGTTTTCGCACAGTCTGACTAACTGATCTTCAAAATCTTCACATAAAATTAATGACCTTCTTAATTGTCTAAACATCTCAATATCTTCCATTTATCTGCCATACTCTATCCTGTTTTCTCTCTACAGTCAGCAATTTTCCTTTCTCTATATATTCAGACTTGCCCCTAGTTTTGATGATGTCAAAGGGGGAGAGAATTGTGTTGTGTTGTTAAGTTTGCAGAGTTTTGTTGCCGAGGTGTTAAAGGGGTGTGTCTGCATGCCATTGTGTTGAGGGGGAGTTAAGTGTTGAGGGGGAGTTAGTTATCCAGTCTGAGGATAGCTGTTGTTGTGTTCAGGGGGAGTGTTCTGGAGTCGTCAGAGGAAGCAAGTGCGTTGATAGTCTGCATTAAATTTCTTGCAATGATCTCTTTTGCATTTCATCTCTTATACTTAATATAGTGTTGCCATCATCAAAAAGGGGGAGATTGTTAGATTTTGTGTCTTCCTTAAGTGTTTTGATGATAAGCAACACTATGTTAACTGGTGTTCTTCTTAATCAGATATCTTACACTTGAATTATCCATGTTTTACAAGAAATAGCTGCTAAGAGGTAATACTTCGCGTGTCCGTACTGTTTCTGTACTTCGTGTTGTTTCAGTTGTGTGCTGATGGTCTTCGAGGTGTTTCTTCTGAAGTAACCCGAGTTGCTTCTGTATGAACCTCGTGTCGTTAGCATTCATGTTGTTCATCTCGAGTCATTCTGTATGATTGCTCTTGTGTTTTCATATCACTTAGTGTTGTTCCTCGAGTCGTTTCATGTCTGGGTTCACTGCTTCATCACGTGTCGTGATAGCCGTGTCTGTCCTTCGTCCTGGTGTTGTTGTTTTTACTTCGTGCACTCTTCTCTAAGTTCAAGCGTTAAATATCTCAAGTCGAGTCTGTCAGTGCTGTCTCCATGTCGTCCACTTCGTGTCGGTTTCTGTGCTGGTCTTCGTGTTGTGTCCGTGTCTTTCATATTATTTCAGTAGTTATGTCTTCGTGTTACGTTTATGCACTTCGTGCCGTTTTCTTTGTATTCTATCTTCGTGTTGGTTTTTCGCTTTAGACTTCGTGTCTTTCTCACCTTGACCACACTCCGTGTCGATTCTTGAGTTTCATCTTCGTGTTGTTTTCAACCTCGTGTCGGTTTCTGTTTCACTTCGTGTTGTGTTTATGAACTTCGTGTCGTTTTCTTTATTTCGTGTTGTAGTCATCGTGTGTACCTCGTGTCGTTATTTCTCACCTCGTGCTGTTCTCATATTACTTCGAGTCGTTCATTCGAGCTATTTTTGCTCGAGTTGTTCTTCTTATTTTTTCAAGGGTTACTTCACTTCGTGTCTTTCTCGCCTTGACCACACTTCGTGTTGCTCTCTGTAGACCTCGTGTCTTGCTTGTTTGCAACCACTTCGTGTCGGTTTCTGTTGTCAGCTCGTGTCATTTTTCCTTGTTGTGTCTTCGTGTCGTTCTCTGTGTAGTGTGTGTTTTGGTCACCACTATACTTCGTGTCATTTTTCTCTGTAGTGTTAAGCGTTATTAGTATGTATCTCGTGTCGTTCTTTTCTTAACTCGGGTAGTAGTCACGTCGTGTTGCTATTATATACCTCATGCAGCTTTACTTTCTGTGGCCATACAGCGTGTTAATGGCTTTTTAAAATCATTACAGGTCCGAGGAAGAACATTCCACACACCTGGGCTGCACGTGATCCGAGACAAGAGGAACCAACCTAATAAAGGCACGTGGCAGGAAGATTCTGGATCGAGCGTGGGAGGCACACGCGTTTTGTGCCCTATCCACCTGCTGTTGTTGCTATAAATAGGACCCTTCATCCTCAGATGAAGATCATCGAAGAAGAGAGGAATAGAAGAAAGAGCAGAAAACAGAGAGTCCTTCGATCCACAGAAAAAGAAAAGAAAGAAGAAAGAATAGCAGAGAGAAAGAGAGAGCAGAAGAGTGATCAGAAGAATTGTTCTGACTTGCGGATCAAATCCGAAGTCTATTGCTCAGTTTGAGCTACATTGTTTCCATTTTCTGGAATTTGATTTCCTTCGATCGTGGTTTTCGTTTCTTGTTCTTATCCTTCTTTAACTGTCCTCGTTTGTGTTTCCGATCTTCTGGACTGAGGTCGGGGTCCTCCTGTGAGATCAGGAGAAGGGAGATCTAATCTCCGATTTGCAAGCAGCAGGTGGGCTGCTTGTGGGTTCCCTCCGGGTTTGGAGGAAGAGGGGTCTTCGACCTCTGGTTCACTAGTAGTGGGGTTGCTACTAGTGGGGTTCCCTCTTGGTAAAGAGGAGGAGAGACGTGAGTCTCTGGGTTCTAGTAACTGTGGGTTGCTAGAAGTTCCCTCCGGGTAGGAGGAAGAGGAGAGGTTGTTCTCCTGGGAAGCTGTGTATCAGCTTTTGTTTGGCAAGCTGTGTTGCCCAGCCGATAGTGAAGCCACACTCGGTTTGAGTGTGGGGTGGATGTAGGTCTGAAGGACCGAACCACCTTAAAATCCTCTGAGTTCTTGTGTGATCGTTTGTGGTGATAGTGTGGTGTGCCTTCTATTCTCTCGAGCTATTGTCTGCACTGCATTCCTTTTGATAGTTAGAGTTCGAGATTATTTGCGTTTAGCGAAATACACTGCAGTAATTTTTAATTCTTCGAAAAATAGTGATCTATTCATCCCCTCCCCTTCTAGATCACTTCATACTTTACTTATCAGGACGAACTCCACCTGGGGACAGCTTTACGAGCCCGAGGTGCGCGTGCTCCCCGGGGCGCTGTTATTACCTGACCATATGAAGAGAAGTTAGCCGCTTGTCAAGCGAAGTGAATCACTGAATTCCCAAAGAAGCCAAATGGATCCTCATGCTTACCTCGCCCGCCGTCACTATGTTGCTTTCCGGCGTCGTCTCTTCCCGGGTGTCGGCCTCGGGCACCGTTTCCCCGCGAGTCTTGGTCGTCGGCACCACCTCTTCCTCCACCCGAATTCTGGCTTCGGGCATTACCGGCTCTTGCACTTCGACCTCTGGCGCTATCTCTCCCTCTTCCAGGGCTTAGGTGGCTGGGGTGGTGGTCTCCACGGCTCCTTCAAACGCACGAGCCTGTATTGCCTCAAATAAATCAACAACTCCGAGGGAGGACTCAGAAAGAGAGAAGAGGAAATTATGCACTCACAGCCACTGCCACTTCTTCCCGAAGTGAGATCTTAGCGGTCGAGACGGTAGCATCCGAGCTTACCCCGACTTCTCCCTGCCGCAAAGCCCCGACCAGGGACGCCAGTCTATCCAAGCCAGCAGTGGTTGTCACTTGCCTGGCAGCTTCTAAACACGGGGCGTGAATTGCTGCATCTATGGACGAGGCCTGCTCCTGTTGGAAGCCGAAAATAATGATATCAAGAAGGTTAGTTGACGGCCTCAAGAAAGAGACCTGAATTAACAGGTTTGCACTTACAGGCGCCTGCTTCATCAGGCTAAGAGACATAGGTAGTACCGGGGCTTTCCAGGCAGGAACTTGAAATCTGGGCTCCCCGGGTACACCCTTAGTTGAAAGCACTTCGTCGGAAGAGTAGCCATAGTCTACCTTTTCGCCCGACGAAGATCTAGTGCTAGTGGGCACCTCTTTTGCTGTCAAGGTAGCCCCCGCCTCAACATCCGGGGTCGGCAATCGTGACTTCCTTGACCGCCGCCCCTTCTTCCGATATATCTGCCCGAACCGGGATGCCTCCGGGGCCGCCTCCGGATTTGGGGCCGCCACATCATCTCCTGCACAAGCAAGGCAAGATCCAGATTCGGTCATGCCCATAAAGTTTCAAGCGATGAAGAAAATTAATCAAATGACCGGCCAAGAAAGTGATATACCTCCTTCGACTTCGGCAGCGGGAGCTGGGGCGAAAAAGGTCTCGTCGATAGATTCCATGACCCCGTGGGTTACGGCTTCGCCCACGCTTGGGATGGATATGGGCGCAGGCCTCTCAAAGACAGCTGAAACAAAAGAACACATGTGTCACAAGAAGCGCCCCTCTTAACATCTCAATAAACTCTGAAGAGCTTCGGAGAGCGGAGGGGACCCAACCTGCAGGCCGACTTGGCTCGGCCCGAGCAGCTTTGAATTCCTCGAATGAGGAGATTATGGGTGCCGAGGGAGCGGTCGATGTGGCTTTGGCGGTCTCTGTCTTTCTTCGTTTTGCCTCCCGCTGCCCAGCCGCCTTGGCAGCATCTACAGCCTTCTTCACGGGCGATTTCGCCCGGGGCCTTTTCACAGGCGGGGGCAGAGGGGTCGTGGTCGGAGCCACTGGCGCCTCCTCAAAGTAAGCTGGCTTGCCTGCCTGCCGAAGGAGATTGCGATATGTCGCCATCTGGACGCTATCAGGGTGATCTGTGTAAGAAAAGAGGAAGAAGAACGAGGGATCCAATTAGCTTCCGACACCCAAGGAAAGGGCAGCATTGAAAAGCACAAGTAAAAGAAGAATACACTAAATACCATGTGGGCCAGTGTACAGCCACAGTGTTATCGGCCAATAATTGAGGGACGGCTCCTTGTCCCGACGAGCCGCCTCTCGGATTAGTCAGCATACATCCTCGATTTTCTGGCAGTGGTCGGCAAGGGCGGCCAGGTCTGCATGCTTCTTGGCGGCCAAGTGACAGAAGAGGTTGAAGTGGTCCATCCCCCATCCCTCGGCGTAATAATAGGTGATATGGAGGCACTTGCCTAAGATGGCCGGCCCCGGGTCTTCAATCTTCAACCCGTGCACCCGAAGGAGGACGTACAGCCACGTGGTATCCTTGTAATTTGCCGGCTTCCGCTCCTCTCTCCCCACGAATGTGCGATAGGAGCAGACTGCATCTCTCTCCGGGCGCCAGCTCCTCGCGAGAGTGCCCTCCTCTTCCATGGGGAAGGGATAGTTGATCAGCTCAAGGCGGTCACCCCCGATGCGGCAAAGATTCCGAAGAGTTTTCTTGAAGTCATCCTTTGCCACCGGGGGCAGCTTAACCTGCGGTGCCGTCTTAGCCTCCCGCGCCTCCTTGCGCGCAATCATATACGCCGCCACCTCCCACTCTTTCCCATGTTTCAGCTGAAGGAGGTGCTCGGGATCGATGTCGAGCACCGGCGCGGGCTGCCGGCTCAGGAAACGCTTCTCCGCCCCATCCCAACAGTCGGTTTTGCACAGCCAGTAAAAGGCGGTCCGAGCATTCCACCACTTGATATATTTTGGGGTGCTGTGTATGTGATTTTGATGATTACAAAATGCCTTTGTTGCTTAGCCTTGTGCGTGAATGCTCTTCACTTGAACTGGTTGTGGAAATGATCATAAACTATTTCTTTTGAGATATCATCATGTAGATGCATTGTAATTCTATAAGGCTCATCATCATGTGGATGAATTGTAATTCTACAAGGCTTATCATCATGTGGATGCATACGTGCTTTGAAGTTAACACAAACATTGCATATACATTGTCTCTACATTTGGTGAGATTGCTTTGTATTTAATGAGAAGCCTCTGTGAAAAATATACTTGGATAAATGTCATTTTGAGCATCATGTCATATTGAGCCTCTCACATTGAGCATCATGTCATATTGTGCCACATATCATGAATGTGTACTTTGGTAATACTAAATGAATGGAGGGAATGATATGTGGTTTGATGAGCTTGTGGATTGATCACATGGAATGTGACTCAACATTGTTATGCGTACCTTGATTCAAAATTTGTTAATCATGCAATGGTAATTCAATATTGGAACTCCATGATTCTTACGTGAACGATTCAACAAAAGAACAAGCATTTAAGTACAATGTGAAACTCAGGTAAAACAATGTTGTAAGTTCCATCTTTCACTCTTGGAATAGGTTCAACGAAGCAATTTATTGTGAACATGGTCATAGTGTTAATGCTTTATGTAAAGATCTTAATTGTCAACTAACACCTTACTTTATCATGTTTTTCAGGATGAAAAATCATTGTTGATCTTCATGGGATTATGGTAACATTTAATCAATTGTTTCCCTTTGGTTTGATGGAGGTTTTAGTTGTTTTTTAAACTCAAACTGTCTTACAGTCTTCACCATTTTTAATCCAACCGTTGGATCTCCCTCTACAAATTATATGTTGTAGCTCTGGGAGTCCTCTTTCCAACGCCTACAGTCTTGCTTCGATCGGAGTTCGGAGCTAGGAGAATTAATTCCTGTCGCTGAAGCGCGCAGAGCTATTTTTTTCTTTTTTGTGAATCCTGCTGAAAGGGGTCGACCCGTGGGTCGACCCTGGGGTCGACCCCTGTAACCCAGAACCTTAAATAAGGTTCTGTTTGGGTTCTGGAAGCACGAGGGTCGACCCCTGGGGTCGACCCATTGAAGGGTCGACCCTGGGGTCGACCCCTATAACCCAGAACCATAAATTTGGTTCTGGTTGGCTTCTGTTTGCCCGAGGGTCGACCCCGGGGTCGACCCCTTCCGGTTGAACGTCCAGCCACCATGTTTGACCGCCGTTTTCTTGCCCCAAAAGTCCTACCAATCAATTCCTAATGCCCTATATGTCTCCCTAATTCGTGGATCTGGTCTCCAAGCTGTCCCTTGACCGTTCTAATCATTTATATACATCTCTTGGGTTGTAAACCCTAAGGAAGAGGATGCTAGATCTGAAATTCGTTTTCTTCTAACCCTTGTATGTGCAGGTTCGAAGTTGAAGCTCCCAAGCCCTCCTCCACCTTGCTCTGAAGCTGAAATCGAAAGGAAGAAGCTTGAATCAAGGCCCAAGATCATATACAACTGAAAGGGGCATCCGAAATCAAGATCCAACCTCTGTTTGTGTTGCATTTCTTCACAATTGCTTCAAGAACGTTCTTCATCCTGTAGAAGCATTTCATGAGGGAGTAATCTTGATCTTTCACTTCTATATCTTTTGTTTGAGATTGTTCATGGTTTTGAATGGGCATCTAAGAAGTGTAATAATCATTTACATGTTCTTTGTTCACTCTCTCTTGCTTATATATATGAGCTATAATCTTTGTGATACAACATCTCTAATGCTCATATATTCTTTTGTATAGGTGAAGAAGAGGGGA
Organism: Amorphophallus konjac; assembly: GCA_022559845.1. Lineage (NCBI taxonomy): Eukaryota > Viridiplantae > Streptophyta > Magnoliopsida > Alismatales > Araceae > Amorphophallus > Amorphophallus konjac. The sequence continues at coordinate 196,348,066 of CM040117.1, forward strand.
ATCTCTAAACCATTCATGTCTATATTCTTGTTTGAGATTAGCTTAAACATCGAACTCATTATGTCTATCTACTCTTTCAGGTGAAGAGAGGAGATTGGAATAAGAAAAAGAGAAGCGGCTAGAGGAGAGGAAGAAGATGATGTCAAGATTATGAACATCCGTCAACGAGCAAGGAGAATCAGATTTTGATGAAGAAGGGGGAGCCTTATACTTGATGCATTCTTCTAGTTTACATATATAGAATTTGTGTGGAAGGTCATAGCATATATTTGTGATTGTTACATATACATTTGACAGAATATTTCGTGTGGGTGTTCGGAGAAAGGGGTCTCCGAGTGTGTGTGTGGTCTCTTGTGTGTCGATTTGTGTGGAGTATATCCGCGTGTGTGGTTGGGAGTTTACTCCCGTGTGGTTGTGTAGGCATTGCCCTACGTGTGTGTGGACGGAGTTGTGTCTCCATGTGAGGTATCTTGTTCGGGGTGTGTTTCCCAACGTTGTGTGTGTGTGTGTGTGTGTGTGTGTGTGTGTGTGTGTGTGTGTGTGTGTGTGTGTGTGTGTGTGTGTGTGTGTGTGTGTGTGTGTGTGTGTGTGTGTGTGTGTGTGTGTGTGTGTGTGTGTGTGTGTGTGTGTGTGTGTGTGTGCTGTGGCAGTAGTTTGAGGCAAGGCCTCGTGTGTGGTTTAATGTGAAAGCAGCGTGTGTGTGTTGGGGTTCATCCCCGTGTTGCTACTTTTGTAGCGTGTAGTGAAGCCTCACTGGTTTGGTGAGGGGTGGACGTAGGGAGCCCGTCGTGGTCCCGAACCACCTTAAAAATCCTCGTGTCTTGTGATTTGATTTGTGTGATTGTGAGTTCTCGACTTTCTGGTTATGTAATCGTGTGAGCTCGGTGAGATTGAGTGAATTAAGTTTAAACTTGTTTAGATTAATTTCCTCAATCTTATCAATCTTGTAAATTCCGCTGTGTGGTAGTTTGTGTGTTTAATTGGACATAGTTTTTAGCAGTAGGATCTATTCACCCCCCCTCTAGATCCGTGTTCCTGCACTACGGGACCCAACACGGGGTCACCCGCGGAATCCGTCCCGGGGCTGGCACCCAGAACCTGGCAGCATCAGCCCGATGGAAGAAGTCCCACCAAGTTTGGGCGGTCTCGGCAGTCAGACTTCCCCGAAGACTTCGCAGCGGCAAATAGAATTGAGCGCTGTGCGATCGTATATGCTGGTCATATCCAAAATTCCTGCCGAAATGAAAGGGGTAGTACGGCTCAAGCAACAAGCCGTCCCCCTTTCGGAAAACCAACATGCTGGGATGAATGGACAACGCCCAGTCACGTAATTCTGGCTCTATCAGCGGGCAAACTACATTCTCCTGGCTTATCGGGTGCACATATTTTTCCACCTGATCATCCCTGCATTCCCGATGATTGTTCACCAGCGGGCTCGAGTGCGCGGCCAATCCCCAGAAATGGATGCTGTCGGGAGAGTCCTGGGGCACCATTGTCAGCCTGCCCCGGAGGTCATACAGCCGCAGGGACGTTGAGCTTGGCTCCGCACTGGCGAATTCCAGCATCCGTGGCACCAACCCCCATCCTTGGATAGTGCGGGGGGCAAATTCCGGGAACAGAGAACATACCCACGCATTGAAAAAATGCAGTGGGCACACATACCGCACCTGTCGCGGGAACTGGTGACTGTTGATGTCCCCAAGCGTTTTGTATATCAGACACAGTGTGGCCGGGCACAAAGACAACTTGATACCCCAGGCCATCTGACAAGCTGGATAGATGGCGTCCGGGCGAATGACGGTCTCGTCCCCATAGGGCATGGTGAACGAGCATAGCCAATACGTCAAATATGCGGCGCAATGCGTTAATGGGTCGACTCCCATCGGGTTCGGCCCGCTCCGGCGCCCTCGAGGAGGGATCTTCACATCAACTTTTGACTTGGGACGTTTCTTCCGGGCAACGGCAGTGCCAATATGTGGGAACTCCTCATACTACTTCAGCCCATCATAAAAATACTACACCTGGAGGACCATGCAGACTCTTTTCCGGTCCCCTCGGCGGGGTTGCCTCCCGCCATGCGACAGCTGATACAATTCCCGGTACGCCTTCATAAGGTACCGGTATGAATAGCCGAGAGAATAGTAGCCATCCCCGTTGGTTTCATCTTTAATCATACCCGGGGGGAAGGTTTCTTCGTAAGGCTCCCCATCAATGGGCAAGCCACTGAGCTGGCTGAGACTCCACAGGTCCAACGAGGTCTCGCCCTCTGCCGTGTAAAAGGTATTGGTCTCGGCATTGAACACCTCGATCATTCCGCAACAGAGGCCCCTGAAAATAGGATAACTGTACCGGGAGGCGTACACACTGTGGTAGACGCCAACCCGGATGAGGATCGGCGCGTAATTGAATTGCACGTACTCTGCAAACTCCACGGCCCCCTCTCGGAAGCTGTGCGCATCTTTAAGCTTTAACTCTCCAAACCAGCCCCGCGCCAGTTCATGCTTGAATCGGAAGGCTAAGCAATCCAACATGAAAGGTTCTTCTCTGTACCCCCACTTTAGTGGAGCCAAGAACAAGCCAAACCGGGGATGCTCACTCTGAACCCGCCCGATAGACGTGTCCCTTTGAGCAGGGGTGAACTAAGGCGCCCGCACTAACTTGTCCTCTGCCGGTAGCACGGCTTCGAGCCCCAAGATGGGCTTCCACTCCTGAGCTTCTCCCACTAGGTACATCGGGATGCTCCTTGGGACACTGTACAGTAGGTTGTCCCGGGACTGCAGAATCATTTGCTCAGCCTCTTTGACAACTCGAAAGTTTCGCCTCTCTTGGTGACTGAGGTGCTTCAGAAAGCGAATGAGATGCCTGTCCTTCGGGAAGTCCTTCCGGTACTCCCCCGTAGCCCGGTCAAAAGTCATGATGCCTTCAACCAGAGTAAGCCTGCGAAAGTCCATCGTCTCGGTGTCGGAGCCGGACGATTCAACTAACGCCGCTATCTGGGCATGTTCTTTGTCCAAGTCTTCCACATTGAGCCAGGTAACCGCTGGCATCGGGGGTGGAGGAACGTGCTCGGCACCAGAAGCAGCAGAATCTCTCGGAGCAGCCATCTCTCTACAAAATGCAAAGGGCCTCGGGTCAGAATAATCCACAAGCATGGAAGAGGAAAGAAAGCTACAAAGGGGTTACACTACAATTGAACTAAACATAACGCCAATAATTTCTGACGAAATTTCGGCAGAGTTTCCTCTAAGCCGGAGGCGTAAGGGGAAAACACGGGTGCACGCCCACAAGGAGTGATGGCCCAAAAAAAGTCACGGTGTGCCGAAGGGTGACACCAGAGGTCCTCCGGTTGAAGAAGTCATCTTCTCCCCCTCTCAGCAGCATGCCCAGGCCAAGTCCCTCCGCGGCACGCCCTGGCTGAGCCCCCCCCAGCGGTACACTCCCGGCGACCCTCAGCGGCACGCCCCAGGCCGTGCCCCTTAGCGGCACACCCTGTGCCTCCTCCCAGCGGCACACCCTCGTGCCCTTCTCCAGCGGCACGCCCGTGCCCCCTGCTCAGTGGCACGCCCCGTGCCCTTTCCCCAGCGGCACACCCCATGCCCTCTCCTCAGCAGCACGCCCCGTGCCCTTTCCCCAGCGGCACACCCCGTGCCCTCTCCTCAGCGGCATACCCCGTGCCCCCTGCCTCCAGCGGCACACCCGTACCCCTACCACCAGCGGCACGCCTGTGCCCGCTCCCTGCGGCACAGTCCGACGCCATGACGGCCTCGATGCCAAGAAGAAGAAGAGGAAGAGATAAAGAAGAAGAAGGAGAGATAGAGGGGAAGAATAGGAGAAGAGGAAAGAGGAAGAGGACGACGGAGAGCTTAGGGCTCCGTCGTCCCCCGAGCGAAGAAGCCACGAGAAGAACAGGAAGATGAAAAGGAGGGAAGAACGGAAGGAAAGAAGAGAGGAAGAGGAAGAGAAAAAGAAGAAGAAGGAAGAAAGAAGGAGAGGAAGGGGAGAGGGGCACGGCGGCCTCACCCTACGCACCGGCGACGACGGTGAGCGGCGGTGGCGACAGAGGAAGGCAGAAAAGAGATAAAGAGAGGAGGAGACGGTGGGAGCCGAAGAGACAGAGGAAGAGAGAGGGAGAGAATTCGAAGAGAAAATGGGGGAGTTTCGAACTCCCCCACCCCTTTTATAGCCATTTCAAAAAGAGAAAAAAAAGAAGAGGAAAAAAAAGGAGAACGAAGAAAAGAAAAATGGGAGAAAGAAAAGAAAAAAGGAGAATAAAAAAAATCAACCAAAAAAAATATAAAGAAGTGAAAAGAAAAAAAAATAGAGAACAAAACAATTATAAAAAAAGGGAGAGAGAACAGAAAAAAAAAAGAAGAAGAAGAGAAAAAGAAAAAAAAGAGAGAAGAGAAAGATTTTAAATTAATGATAAATAAACATATATACTTATATACGTATAGTAAACAATGGTAATATGACAAGTAGGTATGATGATATCTACATCACGCATCTTATGAATGTACGCCCAAGAATGTACGTTAATTCCACGGATACACCCGCGTGCACCGTCGGGCTCATCCTTCGCCCGCGCTGCCCGTGGATGGGGGGAATTTGTGGACGTATAAAATTGTACGTTCATATGTCCCACTGAGCCCCGCATTAACAACAAAGTCAAAGGGAGAAGACTCCGGGAGACTGGCCACCCAGGGCCCCGGAGGAATACCACCGTCCGGTAAATCCCCATATTTGCACGGGCGCATCAAGAGACCAAGAAAACACAGGATGCCCTCCTGAATTGATACACTGCTATGGACCCCCCCTCGGGTCCCTAACGGTGAAGAAATATCCCCAAGAATGCACAACTTAAGTTCCTGAATCAAGAGCTGGTGCCCCTTTCAACGGCACACTCCAAACGGCCTCAGCGGCACACCCTGAAGTGCCCCAGCGGCACGCCCTGAGGTGCCCCAGCGGCACACCCCCTAAAGTGCCCCAGCGGCACGCTGCCAGCTTCCCCAGCGGCACGCTCTATGGGAGTGCTCCCAGCGGCACGCCTTCTTGGTGCCTTCCAGCGGCACACCCCTTGGAAGCCTCCAGCGGCACAACCCCAACGCCCTCTCAGCGGCACAGCCCAACGCCCTCTCAGCGGCACGCTCCAAACAGCCCCAACGCCCTCTCAGCGGCACAGCCTCCAAGCCCTTAGCGGCACGGCCCCTCAGCCCTCAGCGGCACATCGTTGAATTCCCCTGAACGGCACGCACCGGCAGAAGATACAACGGTCAATAGGCAGACCCATTGGCGCACAGTTCGGCCACTTCAAAGCCATCTAGCGCCTGCTTCGGTGTCACCTTCTGGCTGGAGGAGGGAGATCTTCACCTGACGAGGAAGATACCGAAGTCAACCTCGGATGGCAGTGCCATCATGAGGTCAGCCTCGTCAACAGCCCACGTATAAAAAGGGCTTCCACACAGAGAAAAAAAAAAGAGAGAGGCTGCATGCGAAGACACCCGTTCGAAGAGAGCACTAGAGAAGAAGAAGAAGAGAAGGAGAAGAAGGTAGAGAAGTGTGGAGAGATTGAGAGGGAGTGAGACACCTGTATGGGGGGAGAGAAGGAATGGGGTGAAGGGAGGCACCCTCCCTCGTTCCAACTCTCCCCCGACACTGTTTTCTCTCGCTCCTCTTTTTTTTATTTTCTTTATTTCTCAGTTTTCCTCTTCCCCTATCACAGTTTTTTTTGTTCTGCAGTATATTGTAGTTGGCCTTCAGGCCATGCTCTTTGTCATCTTAAGTCGGTCATGAATGAAATATCCTTTGGCTTTTGCCATCGTTTGTTGCCTTGTTGATTTCTTCTTACTGTTGGTCTGTGAGTTCGGCGTTTGCCTCCAGCCCTCCAACTTCTTGCATGATTTCACCTCCCGTGGCATGGGTCTACTTGATTGAAAGGTTCAGCTCTTGGCTTGGTGGGGCAGGGAGGGCCTCTTCCCCCCTCTAGTAGCTTTCCTTAGTGTGACGACCCCTGATTTTCATCATGCATGTCTGTGGGATTCTTCTCTCCTCTTGACACTTTGGATCCCCTCAATGCCTGGAGCATACCTTTTGCCCTCCAGCGGCACACCTTCCTGGGTCTGCTCAGCGGCACGGTCCTCCCTGGGTCCGCTCAGCGGCACGACCCTGCTTGAGTTTGCCCAGCGGCACACTCTCCCTAGGTTTGCTCAGCGGTGCACCCTTCCCATTCTCTTGCTTAGCGGTACACCACCTCCGGCTGCCTCAGCGGCACACCTCCTCTACTGGCCTGCCCAGCGGCACACCCTCGGACTGTCAGCCCAACACCCCTTGGCCCTCTTTTCTCCGGTGTACTCGTAGCTTGCCCCAGTCTACCAGTTCCTTGTTCGGTGTTTTCGCTGAGTTTTCCGAAGTTTCCCCAAAGGTGGCTGCTTAGGCATACGCCTCAGTTGTCGGTTCATGTCACTCCCTGTGGACATGTCCCTTGTATTCCCTTACCGTCCGGGTTAAGGGGAGATGCTGCCGAATTTTTGTCAGAAATAATGATAAGCTAAAAGACAAAAGTAAGCAACAAACAAATGGGACCAACAACAATAAAACATTCTAATCAATTAAAGGAACTATTCAAGGCTCCAGAAATCAGATGAATAAGACCCCAAGACCTGCACTACCAAACATGACTCGGGACTCAACCACCTGATAAAAGACTGACAGTCGGATCCCCTGAGACTGCCATCAGAATTGCATAAACAAGGGACTCTCTCCCTCTTAAATTCTATGCCACCCCGTTAAGCCACAGCCTGACTACTTTGATTCTTCACACCCCAGCCCATTCTTCCCAGCGGTACGCTCCCACCTGCCCCCAGCGGTACGCTCTCCTTTGCCTTTCGAGCAGCATACCTCCCTTACCCTCCAGCGGTACGCTCCTACCTACCTTCAGCGGTACGCTCTCCCCCTCACCAGCGGCACTGTCCACTTCTCTTAACTTTTCAGCAGCATACCTAGCTCCCCTAACTTCCCTTGGCCAGCCCTGAGCGGCACACTCCAAATCACCTTCCAGCGGCACGGCCTCCCCCTTTGCATGAACATGCATCGCACCGATACAGCCCCAGCTGCACTGACTATGCCTAGCATTGCACTGACCTCGTCCCCTTGCATGAACCCACGTCGCACCGATACAACATGCATTGCACCGATACAGCCTCCAGGCCGCACTGACTATGCCTAGCATTGAACTGACTTGGCCCCCTTTGCATGAACATGCATTGCACCGATACAACATGCCTTGCACCGATACATCCCCCCCTCCAGGCTGCACTGACTATGCTTAGCATTGCACTGACCTCGTCCCCTTGCATGAACAGACTTTGCCCCCTCCCCTCCTCCAGAGACCATAGCAACACACCTCCCAACCGTACAGCGGTACACCCTAGTCTCCACCCTCCAGCGGCACACCTTCTACCATACAGCGGTACACTCCATCATCTCTCCAATGAATACATATATATATGTAATAAGAGGGGGGCTATATAATAAAAGGAATGATGAATAATAATAATAATAATGATAAGACAAAAGGGGGTGGTCCCAATCAAGATAATAATAAAAAAAAGGAAAAAAATAATAACAAAAGGGGGGGGGTAATTCCAACCAAATAATAAGCAAAGAGAAGCTAACAAAAGGAAGTGATGCTAACAAATGAGCGGTAATGATACATGTCACTCAAGGCAACTCATGAACATAACGACATGGTCTTCGTCTCCCCTTTTTGGATTCCGAATCCGAGAATATTGATGATGCTCTCGTAAGCCGACCTTTACCCTCGGGAGTCCTCTCTCTCGTCATGGTGACCGCTCGGCCTTACCTCGGGCCAATATCTCACCAGGGTCCCCTCCCTCACCGGGATCTGACTTTCCTTCCTGTATTAAAATTGCCGTCCCTCGGCAGACATTCGCACGGATTCGTCCCCCGTTATCGTCTTGTTTTCCGTATGAACTTTTGTCCAAACATGGAATGGTCCATCGGTGACCGACATAATTCGAGTATTCATGCCCTCACCTCGGGCTCACCACGTAGCCCGACTACCTTTTCATTCCTGCTTTGATTAGTATTTCTTTCGGTCGTGGAGACCTTATTTCCGGCAATTAATCAAGGGTATTCCCCTCTCCGAGGGGATGTAAATGACGTTGTGACCTTTATGGCACAACGGGTCTCAGTCCCGACCCGAACCACACAATCGTCTGATTAGTCAGATCGAGCGCACAATAAATCGTCACTTTGTGACTGGCACGCCCACGCACCTAAATAAACGAACAACATAATCAGTGAAAATAAGTGCGTCCACAAAACCTTCGACACCCTCCTGAAGTACAACATGAAGCTCAATCCTGCCTAGTGCACCTTCGGAGTGAGGTCCGGGAAGTTCTTGGGCTTCTTAGTTACCCAGTGTGGGATCGAGGCCAACCCCAACAAGGTCCAGGCCATCCTGGACATGCGCCCACCCATCTGCATCAAAGATATTCAACGTCTTACCGGGCGCATTGCTGCGCTCAGCAGATTCCTATCCCGTGCGGCCGAACGGTGCCTGCCCTTCTTCAAATTATTGAGGGGGCCCAAATTGGCATCTGCTACATTCGTGTGGGACGAGGAATGCCAAAAAGCGTTCGCCGAGCTTAAGGAATTCCTGGCTTCGCCCTCAGTGCTGTCCAAGCCTGTCCCAGGTGAAGCCTTGCATCTCTATCTCTCGGCGACTCTATCTACAGTTAGCTCGGTCCTAGTCAGAAATGACTCAGGAGTCGAGAGACCGGTCTACTACACCAGCAAGGTGCTCAATGAGGCTGAGAAGAGGTACCCCGCAACCGAGAAACTCGTGCTAGTGTTGGTTACCTCGGACAAGCGCCTTCGACCCTATTTCCAAGAGCACTCCATCACCGTGCTGACCGGCGAACCGTTGAAGAGGATCCTCGCTCACCCTGAAGCCTCGGGACGCCTCGTCAAGTGGGCCATCATGCTCGGGGCCTATGATATATCGTATCGGCCTCGCTCGGCTATCAAAGGCCAGGCGCTCGCTGACTTCATCACCGAGAGCACCATCCCGACTTAAGAAAGATCTCCGTCCGCGCCCAGGCTGACCTGGGAACTGTTCATCGACGGATCTTCCAACTCAGCCGGGAGCGGCGCCAGGATTCTCCTGAAGTCCCCCGAAGGAGCGGAGCTACAGTACGCCCTGAAGTTCAACTTCCAAGCATCTAACAACGCTTCTGAGTATGCGGCCCTCATTTCGGGAGCCCGCATGGCCCGGCGGTTAGGGGCTGAGCGAGTCAGGATTCACATTGACTCCCAACTGGTCGCTAGCCAGGGCAACGGTGATTATGAAGCTCGAGAAGCACCGATGATCAAATACCTCCAGCTGGTCAAGACCGTGGCACAACAGTTCGAGAGTTTTGAGGTAGTCCAGATAGCTCGGGAGGAAAACTCCCGAGCGGACACCCTCTCTCGGCTGGCCTCCTCTCTTGACCCCAAGGGTACTTGATCGGTCCTTCTCAAAGAGCTAGAGCGGCCGAGCATCGATTCGGAGCTCCTAGCTGTAGACTCGGCCTCCCCAAGTGACTGGCGTACCCCCTATCTGTCATGGCTTCAAGACTCTCAGGAGCCTCCCGTCCCACAGGAAGCCCGAAGATTGAAGTACCAAGCTCGGCGATTCGTCACTCTGGATGGCACTCTCTACCGGAGATCCTTCTCCGGCCCTCTTTTGAAGTGCCTCACCACCGACGAAGCCAACCGAGCGATTGAAGAAGTTCACGAAGGTCTATGCGGAGCACATTTAGGGGGAAGGTCGCTCGCCAGGATCTTGCTATGTCAAGGTTATTGGTGGCCCACCCTGCAGCGCGACTACTCAGCCTACACACAACACTGTGACCGATGCCAACGATTTGACCACTTGGTCCATCAGCCAGCAACGAAGCTCGCCACCCTAGCCGAGCCTTATCCTTTCGCTCGCTGGGGAATCGACATCCTCAGGCCGTTCCCCACGGCCCAGGCCCAGAAGAAGTTCATTATCGTCGCCATCAATTACTTCATGAAGTGGATCGAGCCCAAAGCCACAGCAAGGATCACCGAGACAATCATCTAGAATTTCATCTGGAAGTTGATCATCTGTCGTTACGGCATCCCCCGGGTGATAGTAAGTGATAATGGTCGGTAATTTGATTCTCGCTATTTCCGAGACAGATGCGCCGACCTTACCATTAACAATCACTTCACTTCTTTCGTCCACCCTCAGGCTAACGGGCTGGTCGAAAATGTGAATAGGACTATCTTAAAAGGCATCAAGACTAGGCTTGGCAAAGCCAGGGGCAACTGGCTTGAGGAATTGCCGAACGTACTTTGGTCACACAGAACGATTCCCAGAACGGCAACCGGTGAAAGCCCCTTTCAGCTGGTATACGGTACCGAGGCCGTGATCCCGCTGGAGATTGGCAACCCCTCCCTCCGAGTCATCTGCTTCTCGTCCGAGGCAAACGACCAAAAACTGCTCGAAAACCTCGACCTAGCAGATGAAGTCCGAGAGATTGCCAGCATCAGAGCAACAGAATACCGACGCCACCTCAATCGATACTACAACGCCAAAGCACGAGATAGACACTTTCAATCGGGAGACTTCATCCTCAGGAAAGTCGAAGCCTCTCGACCACTTGAGGCGGCGGGCAAGTTATCCCCTAATTGGGAAGGCCCCTACCGAGTGGTCGAGACGCTCGGAAAAGGAGCATACCGTCTATCCACGATGGAAGGAGAGCTCATCCCTCGGACCTGAAACGCGACTACATTATGCAAGTTCTACTTTTGAATACTGAGCATTGTGCAAACGACATGAGATAAGACAAAATGCTCCTTTCTTTTATTCAAACAACCCGCTTGTACATCAGGAAGGCCGAAGCCAAGAAAATACATGTCAAAAAAGCAAAAAATACATCTACCTCCGTTATAAGAGCCCATCGCTCGGCTGACTCGGATGACCTTCCTGCGTCCAGCCACTGACTCTACCTCGTGTAGAAACTGGCTTGGATAAAGGATAGTCGACCCCGTTGGCTCGGGTAGCTCGAGACAAAGGTGAGAGAGGGATTAGGAAGGAAAAGGCTACCTTTCAAGTTAAACTTGGAAGAGAAGGGGGAGAGGGAATGCATATGAAAGCATCCTCCCTGCCAACCTGCCAACTCTTTGGAAGAAAGAGACTGCAGGCACCCTCCGAAGAGTGAAAGAAAGAAGGAGTAGAGCAGAAGAGGGAAAAAGAGGCTGCAAGAAAGAAAAAGAAACCAGCAGAGCTAGACGAAGAGGCAGGGGAAGGCCCGGAAGGGAGGGAGCTTAGTTGACTTCGTCCTCCCCTCTGTGAAGTGAGCAGGAAGGGACGGGCGGTACGGATGTCTGATGCCCCCATCCGTCCACCATCTTGCCCCCCTGCAAGCGCCGCCAGAACTGATAAAGGGAAGATGACGTGCCTCTACATGTCGAACCCTCTTCAAGTCCGTTCGCCGACCGTCGAACCCTCTTCAAATCCGAAGCAGCAAGAACTCTCTGCCCCCCGTCGTCAGTAGCCTCATCTTCCAGAGTGTCTTCCATGCTCCAAATACAATGGCACAACGCTATGTGAAGAAGGAATGAGGAAAGACTATCAGGGAAACCCCTAAGCGGTGGAGAGGAAGGGACACCCTTCATACCTTTTATAGGCAAAGGGAGGCTATTTGACTTAAATGACTCTCTCCTCGAAAACACGCCAAAGGGATTTCTCCCTACGAACGGTCACTTCAAACTTCTCATCTTCCGCCCCAGCGGGATACACGAAGCGGCCAAGCATTCAAAGCATGAGAAAACGGAAAGACACCCTGTCAGACGCTCACGCAACCATCAGGCGGGATCCACGCAGAAAGTATCGGATCTTTCCAACCACCGCAGATACGCTGAATAAAATATGGCAGTGGCGATATGGAACAGATAAGTCTTCATCATAACGTTATTGCCTTATCTATTTCTACACGAAAGAGGAAGTTTTTTCCTTCGAAAAGAAAAAAGACATACAAAAAGAGGAAGCGAAGCAGATACATCGGCCTCCGGCCCACCTTAAAGCCCGGAAGTAGAGGGCTCGAGCGGCCTGCCCCCGGCATCTACGGCGATGGCCGACCCTGGCACTGACCCAACCGGCGTGGGAACTGCCTCGATTGCGTGCCCTCCCGAGGCATCCGAAGTTGGCGACCCCTCGGACGATGAGCCCCCGTGATCCTCTTCATCCTGCGCCGAAGCGGAGGAACTGGAGGATGACAAGTCCGAGTCATAACATTGCCCGGACGGGAAGTCAACTACTCCGGACGCCTGCTCCTCGATGTAGACACGTCGTTCTTGACGTTACCGTGAGTAAATCTCATATTACACTATGATACCCCAATGCGGCCTTCACATTTTTAATTAGTCTGGTGATTTCCTATTTTTATGAATTTTTTTACATTTTTTTGAATTTTTCCGTGAAAAATCATGGAAGTGTCCAGGCGCCTGGACACCTCCATCAATGACCAAATAAAAAATAAAAAAATCAAAATCATGGAAGTGTCCAGGCGCCTGGACGCCTCCATCAACGACCAAAAAATAAAAAAAAATCAAAATCATGGAGGCATCCACCTGCCTGGACGCCTCCATCAATGTAAAAACAATAAAAATAATATCAATAATCATAAAAAACAAAACAAAATCAAATAAAAATAATATGTTTATGGAGGCGTCCAGGACCCTGGACGCCTCCATCACCTTGCTCACGGGGCCCCGCCCACCGATCGACGGTTTGTCGTGTGTGAAAGAATCCAAATTGTGGAGACGTCCAGCCGGCTGGACGCGCCCATTTCCAAATCACGGGTCGCCGCTCCAAAACCACGCGTTGTGTTAAACCGCGTGCGACTTTCGGTGGAGTTCAGTGGGACTTATGGAGGCGTCCGGGACCCTGGACGCCTCCATGAAAATATTCGGAAAAAATGTATAAAAATAGAATAAAATATCTTTTTTGCCCTGATGGAGGTGTCCAGGGTCCTGGACGCCTCCACCCTCCGAAGCCCTATAAATAGAGGCCCACCCCCTCAGTTCTGGAAGAACTTCTAAGAGATCCGATAGGCTGCCGGAGCCCAGAGGCTACCGAAGTCATTTCTAACCCGTGGGGTCTTTTGTAGGTGGAGGTTCCGCCGGCTTCTCGGGTGCCCACGCTCGCGAGAGGAAGGTCGTCTTCATCAACCGTGCTTCCACGTCGTCCCTACGCTGCCGGAGCTCCGCCGGATTTCACCATCGGCACATCCAATAAGCCAATCCTTTCCTTTTCTTTGTAGTTCTTTTGCATTCATCATCTCGCATCATCTATCCCCCTTCATAAGGGCGCCTCTTCTTATATACTTCTTGCATCCATCATCTCACTTTCCTCCTACTCGAGTCCGAGAGGGGTTTAAAAGATAACACCAACCAGGTGTGTGTCTTGCCATCATTTCGTTATTTTTATCGCAAGGATTTGAATACTACACCTTCATCTTTCTAATCCACTTGTTACTTATTTGTCGTTGTTTTGCAAGGGTACCCAAGGAAAGCCCTCTCCGTCGGCCGGCCGAAGGGGGAGGAAGAAGCAACCCGCCATCTCCCGCTCTTGAGGTAGGCGCGATCACTTTCATTATTTTGGGGTCTTTTGGCCCCTGGAGATCACATCATGTTCTCGGGGCCGCGGCGAGTCACTTCCCCAATGGCCGTTTAAATTCCCGTTCTTATATTTTCTTTATATTCTGTTATATTCTTATCTGCTCATATTCTCGAGGCCGCGGCGAGTCACTTCCCCAATGGCCGTTTAAATTCCCGTTCTTATATTCTCTTTATATTATGTTATATTCTTATCTGCTCATATTCTCGAGGCCGCGGCGAGTCACTTCCCCAATGGCCGTTTAAATTCCAGTTCTTATATTCTCTTTATATTTTGTTATATTCTTATCTATTCATATTCTCGAGGCCGCGGCGAGTCACTTCCCCAATGGCCGTTTAAATTCCCGTTCTTTATATTCTCCTTATATTCTGTTATATTCTTATCTGCTCATATTCTCGAGGCCGCGGCGAGTCACTTCCCCAATGGCCGTTTCAATTCTTGCTATTTGATTTCTGCACCATTCCCGTCCCCCCGAGGCCGCGGCGAGTCACTTCCCGCTATGGCCGTTTAACCCCCATATCTTGCTATATTACATTTGTCCCGCTCGCCCCGCCGGAGCAATCTCCCGTGGTGGCCCCTTCTCTTTTATCTTACTTCTATGTTGCAGCAAGCAACAGGAGCCCGCGCGCTCCGCGTCTTCTTCGCTCCTCGAACTGCGTGACGTCGCTCACAGATTGGTGATCACGGTGGGACTCTACTGCTTCCTTTTGGCTACCCTTGCAAGTTCGGCACCGTCCGTGCCTCTCCACCTTGGCGCCCTCGCGCGCCCCCGTTGTTCTCACGGCAGCACTGTCAGTTGTGATTGGTTGGGTGTTCATTATATGTTTGTTATTTCTGTTATTTTCTTACTCTATATCTCTGTCAGCATTCCATTGCATACATCCATCCCTCTTTTATATCCTTTTTCATTTTTTCTAAGGATCACCCTTTCCCGGTGAAGGAAGGACTCTCCGTTTGAGAATTCCTCTCAACGGACTAGAATCTCCTCCACTGGGACCTCCGTAAGTCCCCGACATCGAAGAATCTCCTCTTCGTTCACTGGGCTGGTTGTACCATTGAAGTTCCCCGGAGTTAGTCATCCCATTCGTGGTGAGACGAGAGACCCTAGCTGACACAGCGGTGAAACAAAAATAAACTAGGGTCCCTATTTTGTGTGAACTTCGGATCTCGCTAAAAACACAAAAAAATCATCAAAATTAAAACACAAAAAAAGGCGTAAAGGCATCCACTTGTTTGATAATCTCTGCTACCTGCTTGCTAGTGTATGTTTTTGCGTTCTGGGAAAACTGTGAGCATGGCTCACGAATCTTTTGAGGAGAACCACCCTAGTCGTGGTTTATCCGCCGACCCGCGAGTCTATGCTATGGACTCGGGTCCTTCTCATGAGGCCTCGCATGAGGTGCAGGTTATTACCGGGGACACGTCCCCACCACAGGATATCTCTTCCTTACTGGGCGTCCTCGCCAACATGGAGCTTACCTCTGAATAGCTCCGGGCCTTCCAGGCCATTCTGAAGGGGAAATCTGTTTCCCCCACGCCCCAGGAATCAACTCCGGCCATCGCACCTCTCCAAGAGTCCGTGCAGGCCATTCCATCTCCTTCATTGGCGCAAGCCATCCAGTCTCCCTCGCTTCAAGGACAAGCGAGCCAACAATCACCCTCATTCCAGTTCCCGTCACAATCTCAAACTCTCGTTGTTCCCCACATACCACTTCAGCCGGGGCCGACTGTCGGCGGTCCGACAGCTCCCTCTCATTCGGGGTTCCCCCCTCAAGTCTCCGGGAGACAGTTTCTCCCCCAGTGGCAAGTACCACCTTCACCTCCAGAGCAGCTCACCCAATCGCTCCTCAATAGGTTCAATCGCATGGACGAGCAGTTTCAAAATCGGAGAAGAATGGTGGACGTGAAAGTCACCCCGGAGGTTGCTTTGCCAATCCTTCCCGTCATTCATCTTCCTCCCTCCGAAATGCCCACGTACCACAGATACAATGGCACCGGCAACCCCTTCATTCACCTCAAGGATTTCATGTATGAGTCCTCCTATTGGCAAAACGATCAGAGGTCCCTGGCATACCTCTTTCGGAGATCATTGGATGGTCCCGCGCTAGAGTGGTTCTATTCTTTGGAGCCCCGCGAGGCCGAGAAATTTGAAATAGTCCAGAGAAGGTTCCTGCAGAAATATAGGGATAGGGTCGGTCCCTCACTCTCCATTACCGACCTAGTGGCCGAAAAGATGAAGCCCGACGAGGATTTTGTCCGCTATGCTGATAGATGGAGGTCTCTGGCGGAAAGAATAAGGGATACCCTCTCCGAGCCCGAACAAGTGAAGATGATTGTGTCTAATGCAACCCCACAGTTCAGACACGTCCTGGCCATGAATAAACTTACTACAATGGAGGAACTCTATGAAAGGGCCCGGTACATCCAAACCCAGTTAAAAGACTCCCCCATTATGAACATGTTTGAGTCGCCGAAGCCCAAAGTGGTCAGAAAGACAGGCGCTGGTGTCCCGGGCGGAGCTACAGAAGGGGTCATGACAAATGAGCAAGTGGGTGCGGTCAACAATACCAACTATGCAGTCAACCCAAGGCCTCCACAAATGCCCCGACTTCCCCTCCAACCAGGTCCTTTCCCTCTTCGTCCTCCACCCCAAAATAATCCACCCCAGGATAATATGCCTCCATTACGTCAACCCCAGCAACAACAACCACAACCTCAACAACAACAACCACCGCTTCAGTACAACCAAGTTCCACCCCCGGGGAATTATGGTCCCCAACAGCAACAAAGGTGGCCGATCGGTCCCAAGAGAGCCTACTATCCACCGTTGCCAGAAACTCTGGCGGATATTTTCAACGCCCTCATGGCCTCAAACATACTTGTGCTACCTAGGGAAAGGCCCGTGTGGCCCCCGAATGTTGATACCTCCAAATACTGCGTCTACCACAGGCAGCCAGGACACACAGTAGATTACTGCTTCCATTTCAAAGATTACATCCACGATATGAATGATGAACATCAAATAGATTGGGATGAAATGAGACGATACGTCGCCACTCTCAAGGCTAAGAGACCTCCTCATAGGCCACAGCAGTAGTTACAACAGCAGCAGTTACAACAGCAACAGCAGCAACCACAACAACAACAACAGCCTCAGCAGGCCCCACAACAACAGCCCAATATGGGCATAATCCAGAATCCATTACCGGAGCACCAACAGCCCAATCATCAGGTTAACCCCATCTCCTCCTTCTCGGAAGTCGGGAGAGAGCAGGTGTGGCACCCGGAAAGTACCTCATTCTTTCTAGCGCCAATCCTATCATCACGCAACACCCTTGCCTTGCCCGAGTAGCACCTCTCTCTCATCAACCCGCGTCAGTATCGCCTTCACCATTTCCACTACCATTACGCCCTCTCATCCGCACCCCGATCTCCTGTCAACCGACACTCTCCACTACGCCTTCACACCCTCTCATCTTCTCTCACTCCCCCACTTTACCATCCACCTCTACCACATTTACCCCTACGCCTTCTAAACCCCTTATCATCCGTCAACCATACATAACCCCGTCTTTCTCCACCACATCACCACTAATGCCTTCAAAACCACTCATTACCCATCACCCACCTCAAAATCATTGCCCGCTTCAAGCCCTACCCACTTCTACTTCGTCTCCACCTCCACCTTCCAGACCCCTTATCCTTCATAATCCGTGCGATATCCCCTCTACCTCCACCATGCCTCCACCTAACAAACCCCTCATCAGAATCCCTGCTCCCGTCATCACCCCTGCTTCATCAACCATTCCTCCACCACTACCCCTCAAATCCCTGTTAAAACCCACTGCTACCCCCACAGAGGTACAAAAGCCGCAGGCAATGGTGCTCCGGAGTGGAAGGATTTTCCACAGGGTTTTCCCCCACAACAGTCAGAATCCTGAGCAATCTCAGCTAGAGAAGGATGATGGAGAACAACCGGAAAAATCTATCCCTGGGACACAGTATGATCTGTTGAAACACTTGGACAAGACGCCTGCTCGGATCTCCATCCTGGAGCTACTTCAAAGATCCACATCCCATCAGGCAGCCTTAATGGAGTATCTTCAAAAGGTCATGGTTAATGAAGACCTCCCCGTGGAGAAGATTTCGACCGTCCTGACCCCAACAGACACACAACCGGCCATCATGTTCCACAACTACGAGCTCGCTCCCAAGGAAGCTCGGAAATATGCATTGTGCATTTCAATAAAAATTAATGGGGTATCCATAAACCCGTGTCTTGTGGACACGGGTGCGTCCATAAATGTGATCTCCATGGACACCCTTCAGTTGTGTGGGGTCAACGAGGAACAAATAAGACCTTCCTCGATCACGGTCACGGCTTATGACAATAGCAAAAGGCCGCCGCAAGGGATGATTATTCTGAAGGCAGAACTAGGCCCCATGTCAATTCCCACGGAATTCCATGTCCTCGACATGGACCCCACATTCAAGGCTATACTGGGTCGCCCTTACATCGAAGCCATGGACGCTGTGCCTTCCACCAACCATCAGTGCCTGAAGTTTCCTTACAATGGGAGGATTATTAAAGTGGTCAGTACACCTGTCCTTCACACAGTGGATGCTATCAACACCTCTCTGCCCTCTGTTTGGCCGTCTCATCGGCCCATATTGTCACTACTGGACGTGCGTGATCATCTCACGTTCCACTAGCACCAAAGGAGCCGGTCAGGGCAACCGCAACATCATATCTCCCATTTCACTCCAAAGGGTGGGAGATTATGAGGAATATCGGCTATCAACAAGGAAAAGGTCTGGGCGCACAGTTACAGGGTAGGCTCAAACCGCCAAAGGAAATTAGGCCGAACCGCAGGTTTGGCCTAGGCTTCAAAGGACCGTTCAAGGCGGATTGGAAGCCCCTCACATGGACTTTATCAAACCACTTCAACAGAGGGCCCGTTGTTCAGATGGGAGATTACCCACGAGAAGCATGTGGGAGATCTCATGCTGTATATTTGGCTGAAAAATGTCCGAGGATCACCAAAAGAGGCAAGATCAAAGATCCGGAATGCGAGTGGAACAAATGGTTCGACATACGGGACATTTTCGTTGCACTGGAAAGGATGTTCTCATCTCCGCAGCTTGAAGGACCACCATTGATCTCTGAAATACCAGAGAATATTACCACTCTTGCCAAGGTTCCAAACTATCCTCGTCCTCGCCAGAAGGACCCTGTCATCGACGGATCTTCATCCGTCCTCAACATTGCCGTCGACGGCTCATTAGCCGCCATCTTCTCCATCCACTCGTCTCAGCCTTTGCTGATATCTTCTTCCTGGGCCAGACAATTGTCTGATGATCTTCCCAGATCCCCTTCTCTGCTTACATACTTACGCGGGCTTCTCAACCCGCGCCAGATCTTCAACCATGATCTGCTCTATGAGCTTCACAATCCTCTAGCCATAACCACTTTTCTCTCTCCTCCAATCTCTTTTCACTGCTTTGTCATTAAAACTGAAAACGAAAAAAAAATGTCAATTTTCAAACTCCTCAACAACACATCTTCGTTGAGGAAACCTCTTACATCTCCCACGGGTGCGTCCCGCCCTGCGGACCACCCGTCCAAGGTCCGATGAGCGACCTTTTCTACCCCTCCTCTGAGGGGTCTTCTCCTGTACATTCTACACCATCCTCTTCGTCTTCCTCTTCTTCTGTAAATAATGTCAGTCAATCTAGGAATGATAGGTCAAGGGTAGTACCTAGGAAGAAATCCAAGGGTAGGCAGATCCCTCGTCGATTCCTTCTGGATTTAGCCGCCAGGTGTCAGGCCCTTCTTGCCATCCCCCAGTTGCTAGAAAATCCCATCCAGCTACCGAAATAGAATGTGAGGGCGACGGTGCATTTGATGAAGGGTACGGAGTCTACAAGATCACGATGAAGAATACCCTATCGAAGATGAGGGTGAGGAATATGAGGACGCGGCTGGCGCATATGCTAGTGGAATGAGGAGATTCGACGAGCCGTCAACCGCCGTAGAAGAATCCACCAAAGAAGTCAACTTGGGAACTGAGGAAGACCCTAGGATCATCCTCATAAGTGACAATCTACCACCCTCTGAAGAAGAGGCATTAATTGAGGTTCTCAAGGAATATAAGGACACGTTTGCATGGAGCTACGAGGATATGCCAGGTCTAGATTCAACCTTGGTCGAACACCGTTTAACCCTAAAACCAGGGTCCGTCTCGGTAAAACAAAGGTTAAGGCGTTTCCACCCTCAAATGGCTTTGAAAATGAAAGAAGAGGTCGATAAGCTCCACAAAGCCAGGTTCATTAGAGTCGTCCTTTATCCTCAATGGGTGGCGAACATTGTCCCGGTCATGAAGAAAGATGGGAAAGTCAGGATTTGCATCGACTTCCGGGACCTTAACCGCGCGTGTCCAAAGGATGATTTTCCCTTACCTCACATTGATGTGTTGATTGATAACACGGCAGGCTACGAAACCCTCTCTGTCATGGATGGATTTTCAGGATACAATCAAATTCGTTTGGCAGAAGAGGATCAGGAAAAGACGTCATTCACTACCCTTTGGGGAACATATTGTTACGTGGTCATGCCGTTCGGATTAAAGAATGCTGGAGCTACTTACCAAAGAGCGATGATGGCCATATTTCATGACATGATGCACATATACCTGGAAGTGTATGTGGATGACTTGTTGGTGAAATCAAGGACCAGATGGAACATCCAGAAGTTTTGGCTAAGGTCTTGCAGAGGTCAAGGGAGTTCCAATTGAAAATGAACCCGAAAAAGTGTGTGTTTGGCGTGTCGTCGGGTAAATTGCTGGGGTTCATTGTGAGTAAAAGAGGGATCGAGATAGATCCCGACAAAGCCAAGGCTATCAGGGATATGCCGCCTCCCAAGAATTTGAGGGAAGTCCGAGGTTTAATCGGGAGGTTGCAGTTTATTCGTCGGTTTGTGTCCCAACATTCACAAAGGTGTAGACCTCTCTACGAGTTGACCAAGCCAGGAGTAGAATTCCACTGGAATTCTAAATGTCAGAAAGCTTTTGAAGGGTTGAAGAATATCTGGCTAGTCCACCCGTTCTCATTCCACCCAAACCAGAAAAACCTCTGATCCTTTACGTCTCAGTCTTGGATGACTCCGTGGGAGCCGTCCTCGCACAAGCTGATGAAGAAGGCAAGGAACGGGCAACCTATTACTTGTCCAAACTTCTCAATCCCTGTGAGCAGAAGTACACTATCATGGAGAAAACCTGTGCTGCCCTCGTTTGGGTAGTGCAGAAATTGAAGCACTACTTCTTGGCTCATGAGGTCCACTTGATTGCTCGAATGAATCCTATCAAATTCCTTCTGGAGAAATCCGTCCTTACGGATAGGCTAGCACGCTGGCAAAGTTTTCTCTCTCAGTTCGACATCACCTACATCCAGCAAAAGGCGATTAAAGGCTATGCCATAGCCGAGCATCTCGCTCACCATCCTCTTCCCAAGTTCGATCCCGTCCAATCAGAGTTTCCAGATGAGGAACTAATGTCCGTCAACCAATCAGATGAGCCAATGTGGACGCTATATTTTGATGGAGCTCTGAATTCTCAAGGGAGAGGAATCGGCGTCGCCCTCCTGTCGCCTGAAGGCCTCACATTCCCATTGGCATACCAGCTCAAATTTCCAGTTACCAACAATATAGCCGAATATGAAGCTCTTCTAGCTGGCCTAGAACTCGCTCATTCTTTTCGTATCACTGAGTTGCGAGTCGTAGGTGATAGTCAACTCATCCTTCGCTAGGTGCTCACTAAATATCGCACTTGCGATCCCAAACTCAAGGCATACCAAGAACTCACTACTGCCTTTGCCAAACTGTTCACGAAACTGATCTTTGTTCATGTCCCTCATCATCAGACTATTCTCGCCGATGCCCTCGCCTCGTTGGCATCATCCATAAGGTTCCCTCTAGGAAGATGGTTTGAGTCCATTTCCATCTACAAACTTCACGCCCCTGCAATCGATGATGCTTCCTACGTAAATATCAAAGACAGGATAGCAAGGAAGATCCTGCAAGAAGATATCCTTGAGATGAGAAAAATCATGTCGGCAGAGGCCGAAGAAGAACTGGCTGATGAAGAGAAACCATGGTTCTATGAAATCGTCAAATATTACCAAGATCAGTCTTATCCTGAAGGGGCCACCACAGACAAGAAAGCCATAAGAAGGGTGGCTCAGAAATACACATTGGTTGGAGGTCTACTCTATAGGAGGAGCCTTACTGGTATTCTGTTAAGATGTCTTGGTGACGATGAGGTTTGAAAATGTGTAGAGGAGACGCACTCGGGTGTGTGCGATGGCCACATGAATAGTCAGATGCTCGCCAAGAAGATCATTCGCCAAGGCTTTTATTGGCCCACTATGGAAGAGGATTGTGCTGTCTATGTCCGTAGGTGTGTCAAGTGTCAACTTCACGCCGATAAAATTCATTCACCATCTTCTCACTTCATCCAATATCCTCCCCGTGGCCTTTCTCCATGTGGGCATTCGACATCATTGGTCCCCTAGGTGATCCCAATTCCCTCACCAAGCAGAAATCTTTCATCCTTAGAATACTTCCCCAAATGGGCCGAAGCCGAAGCTTACGCGAAATCAAGGCATCAACAGTCTGCAAGTTCATCATGAAGAACATCCTCGCCAGATTCGGCGTCCCAAGCACAATCGTCACCGATAATGGGCCACAGTTCATTTCTCAGGACCTATGCGACCTCTGCAAAAGGTACGCAATTGCATTGCATCATTCATCGCCTTATTACCCACAAGGTAACGGCCAAGCGGAGGCCACCAATAAAACATTGCTCAAAATCATCAAAAAAACCTGCGAGTCTAGTAAGTTCTCAGACTGGCCAGAAAAATGTATCGAAGCCCTATGGGCCTATCGCACTTCAATCCGTACCCCCACCGGGCAGACTCCATTTGCCCTTACTTATGGTATGGAAGCGGTAGTCCCGAACGAGACTCTGATCCCTTCTCTCAGGGTACAATTGGACGAGGAATTCCCCCTCGACGATCGTCGTAATTCACTCCTCGCCCAGTTGGAACTCTTGGATGAGAAGCGGCTGGCCGCTGCCGAACACGCGCGTGCGTATCAAAATAGACTCGCTCGCTTTTACCAAAAGAAAGTCGTTGAGAGAAAATTCAAAGTCGGTGAGATGGTCGTAAAAAGAATTTTTGTCAAACCTGGAGGGCCGCGTTCTAAGCTCCAACCCAATTGGGAAGGACCATTTGTAATTAAAGCCGTGTACCCTAGCAACGCCTACAAGCTAGTCAACGCCGAAGGAACCGAGTTATCCCACCCTTGGAATGGGCTTTATCTTAAGAAATACTACTGATGCTGGACGGACACGGGAGATGACACTATTAGGTGCCACCCTCGGACTCTAGATGAATACGCGACCAGCAGCACACACCAGGGAGACACTAAGCCCGACACTACGAGCTCCTAGTGGCAAAACGTCGCTAACAGAAGTGGAAGCTCACTCGTCGTCCCAAGCGAGGGAAAGCGCGGACCGTGCGCGGTTAAGGAACCGGCGGAGGTCAAGGGTAGTCCGACTCAACTTCCGGACTCAGATCGAGTCACGGGACGGGTCACACTCACTCTTACAGCAGTGACATGGACACACGGGCTAGTACCTACACACTCGGCAGCGGCAAAAGACCGTATACTAGCTAAGCAAATGAATGCCAAGAGGTTCGGACCATTACCTCCACGCACCCGGCGTGGCGAAGACAACCCCGGCCAATCACGGACCCCCGATTAACACAATTTTACAGCAGTACAATAATTTGACCCACTCCACGCAGGGAGGTAAAAGGTCACATGCGGGGCCCGAGAATCACGCGAATTGGGTTGACGGGCAGCATCTTGATGTCGCCCGGCGGTGCCGAACTCCGAGTTTTCGTGCTTTCCGAACGGCGGGTTCTGCGGGCCCGCGGGGCCCACGGGTGGCGCTGGCCTCCGGATCTGCAGGAGTGGGTCCCACTGTGGTGGGGACCCCTGGTGGCACGCCTCCACGGAAGGCGGTCGGCCGGGAACACCGACCGGTGGCCGAACAACTCCGATCTCCAAGCTTTTGGAATGCTGCCCACGGATTTCTGCTTGCTGTTTTCAGGTGCGCGCTCCGACGAAAATGGCCGCTGTGATAAGCCCCGTCTCCAGAATGGGATGAAACTAGCGCCGTTGGAAAGAGGACTCAAAATACTCCAACCTAGGGCCAGTGGATTCCTCTGAACCGGCGCGGACCTGGGCTTTAACTATTTTTCAATCCTCTGTTGCATAGCTCCCGAAATATCAGATCAGTATATGAGTTTCCTATAAATGGCCGTTGACCGCCTGCTTACCGTTGGAATCAGGCTTCGAGCTCTTCTTCAAAGTTGTATGGAATCAAACCACAAAACTGGAACAATTTTTGGAATTGGATTTGGAGGTGGTGGCGATTTGATATGATTTTTGGAGTGACTGGTGGTCGGATCTGGGAACGGGTGGACAGAACTTCAGGTGGATCTGAGAAAGATTTGTGGAAAATATGAAATGGACGAACTAGAAATTTAGAAAAATTATCGATGAAGGGGTTGGTGGAAGGAAGATCCAATAAAATTGGGCGAACCAAAGAAAATCAAAAACTGGACCTAAGACCTAAAACGCAGGGCGGAGATGAATCTGGACAGACTGCTGGCAGAACTGAAAGGGAAGAGTGGACGAAAATCTAAAAATATGTAACGGAATCTGAATGACAAACCAATTTTTTTGGGATATCCTTGACACCTATGGAACCTCCAGTAAAATCCCCAAGTAGATCAGAGCTCGTGGTTGATGGCTGAATTTCATGGAAGCTGCTGTGGTACTGCGCGGGCAGAACTCCGATGAAGACGATGGCGGTGCGGTGGCGGCTCGTGGCGGCGGCGGCGGCGATCGGAACTGATAGGGTGGAGTCTCACCACCAGAAGGAAGCCTTCACAGCTTCAAGGGGAGAGGGAGGGGCAGCCTAAGCCTTGCTCAAGGGATTTTCTTCCAATTCAAATGCATTAATTCAAGAAAATGGGAAAATACAAGCATATATAGGTCATATGTCTAATCAACCCTCAACCGTTGGATCTAGGGGTGTGAGATGGAGGGCTGGGATAGCATGTGACCATCCACACAAATTAAAATAAAAAAATACAAGGAAGGGGGCGCCCTATTGACTTTGGTGGCAAGGGGGGGACAAGTTTGGTAGCCACCTTGGACTTTGAAGTCCACTTGTCTCCCATGTGCCTTTTACCATTCAAACTTCTAGATGCCTCCATTTGACATGTTGACTGACCCCACATGGGGCCCATGGGCTGAGGTGGATCAATGGGAGGGGCCCTGGGGGTCCCGTGGGGCCCGGGGGTCCCACTTTACAAATAAGCCCCTCGAACTATCTAAATTACACACTGATGAAAGAAAATAAAATACATTACACACAAATAAAAATCCCCAAAAATATGATAAATGCTATGACTCAGTGGGGAACCTCCGGACTGTCTCCGAGCCATAGGGATGCTGAGGTGGCTCGAGTCGTGCTCCTCGTGCGGTACCGGTGGCTCGGCGTGTCGTGCCGATCAACTGCTCGGGTGTCCGCACCAATTCTCCCCGGGTGGGAGAAACTCGACCCTGTCGAGTAAGGGTCTGCATCGCTCCTGTATCGCTCCAAAAGGTCCGGATCGATCCGCTACAACTCGCCATGTGTGATCCAAGTGTCCTCAGTAGCGGGCCGTCCTCTGCATCGCACTAGGTAGCGCGGGTAAGATCCACTCCTGGTAACTGTCACTTGCTCGTCCAGTATACGATCTATATGCTCACGCTGCCGTGAAAAAGGGGCTGGAGGTGGAAGTGGACACTCAGGTGTAGGATCACTCTCAAGGGGAGGAGATGGCTCAAAAGGCTCACTAGGGATCACCGCTGGGTCCCTATATGCAACAAGATCCGATACATTGAAGGTAGAGCTTATACCATATTCCTCGGGCAAGTCCACAACATACGCATTGGATCCAACGCGTTTCAACACTCTGAATGGACCGGCTCCGCGAGCTTGCAACTTCTTAACGGTTCCAGAGGGAAACCGTTCAGGTCTTACCCTGATCATGACGTACTCGCCCTCATGGAACTCTCGGTGGTGTCGGTGGGCATCGGCTAACTCCTTGTACCTTGCATTACTGGCCTCAATGTGACGACGGATGTCGTCATGCAAACTCCTAACGTGCCTAGCAAACGACTCGGCCGACTCCGACACTCTAGCATGGATAGGCATGGGGACAAGGTCAACGGGTTTCCTAGGCCTACGACCTGTGACAATCTCAAATGGACTCATGCCGGTAGACCTATTCACCGAATCATTGTATGCAAACTCAGCCATGGGTAGGATGAGATCCCAATCTCCAATGCGATCCCTAATAAGACACCTCAAAAGATCTCCCAGACTCCTATTGACCACTTCGGTCTGACCATCTGTCTGGGGGTGATATGCAGTGGAAAACTTGAGGTGAGTACCCATCATATGCCATAGTGTCTTCCAAAAGTAGGAAGTGAATCTGACATCACGGTCAGACACTATAGTGCGAGGCAACCCGAACTTGCACACCACATGAGTAAGGAAAAGGTGGGCTACCCTAGAAGCATCCGAAGTCTTTGAGCAAGGGATAAAGAGGGCCATCTTCGAGAAACGGTCAACAACAACATAGACCGAGTCATGCTTCCTAGAGGTACGTGGCAATCCCAAAACAAAATCCATACTAGCATCCTGCCACGGGGCATCAGGAACGGGAAGAGGCGTATAAAGGCCCGAGCTTTGCTTCTTCATCTTGGCCGTAGCACATGTACGGCACTGAGCCACGATGTTAGCAACATCGCGCTTCAAGCTAGGCCAATAAAATCGATGCTCCACTGCCTCAATAGTCTTGTTCCGACCAAAGTGGCCGGCTAGACCTCCCGCATGTAGTTCCCACACTAAGAAATCTCGAACCGAAGTTCGGGGAACACATAGCCTGCTACCTCGAAAGAGGTAACCCTCCTGAAGCATATACTCATCAAGGTCTCTCGAGGGTCCGGCCTGGAGGGTGGTAAAAATCTGACCGAAGTCAGGACAATCAACATAGGCCTCCTTCATCTTCTCTAACCCTATGACCTCGGCACTCATGGTGGTAAGCAAGCATGCTCGCCGACTCAAGGCATCAGCCACCTTGTTCTCCACTCCAGCCTTATGTTTCAGCACAAAGGTGAACTGCTGGAGATACTCGACCCAACGACTATGACGCGAGTTAAGCTTCTTTTGCGAATGGAGGTACCTCAATGCCTCGTGGTCGGAGTATAGGACAAACTCCAGATGTAAAAGATAGTGCCTCCAATGCCTAAGAGCCTGAACAACTGCGTAGAATTCTTTATCATATGTGGAATATCGCAGCTTCGCGTCATTCAGCTTCTCGCTGAAATATGCGATCGGGTGGGACTCCTGACTCAAAACTCCTCCAATTCCCACACCCGACGCATCACAAGAGACCTCAAACACCTTCGAGAAATCAGGCAGTCGAAGGATAGGTGTTTGGGTCATGCGCTCCTTGATGTCCTTGAAGGCGGTAGATGCGGCCTTCGTCCATACAAAGGTGCCCTTCCGGATGCAATCCGTGATCGGGGCGGTGACGGAGCTAAATCCGCGGATGAAGCGACGGTAGAACGTCGCAAGACCATGAAAGCTGCGGACATCATGAACGGTACGGGGTTCCGGCCACTCAACAATGGCCCGGACCTTCTCCGGATCGGCGGAGACTCCCGTACTAGACACAATGAAACCCAAGAAGGTAAGCTGAGGTGTCATGAAGGCACACTTCTGTGGGTTCGCAAATAGCTGCTCTCGTCGAAGAAGTAGACAGACCTGCCGAAGGTGGTCTAAGTGGTCCCCTGTGGTGCGGCTATAGATAAGGATATCATCAAAATACACCACTACAAAGACTCCAATGAAAGGTCGAAGGACCTGAGTCATGAGCCGCATGAAAGTGCTAGGGGCATTGGTCAACCCAAAAGGCATAACCAACCACTCATATAGACCGTCCTTGGTCTTAAATGCGGTCTTCCACTCATCACCTGGCCTAATCCTCACCTGATGGTAGCCACTCTTAAGGTCGATCTTCGAAAAGATAGTGGCACCTGCCATCATGTCTAGCATGTCATCCAGGTGGGGAATAGGGAACCTGTACTTCACGGTGATCTTGTTGATGGCACGACTATCAATACACATTCTCCATGTGCCATCCTTCTTCGGGGTGAGTAATGCGGGTACAGCACATGGACTCATGCTGTCCCGGATAGATTTTCTCTGCACAAGCTCATCGACCTGCCGTTTAAGCTCGGCATGCTCCGTGGGGCTCATTCGATAATGAGGAAGGTTGGGCAAAGAAGAGCCCGGAACAAGGTCGATGGCATGCTGAATATCCCGCATAGGTGGGAGTCCCTCGGGAAGCTCATCGGGGAATACATCAGCATACTCCTGCAGAATGGGAACAACCTCGGGTGGGAGCTCACCCTCGGAGTCCCGCTCCACCTCTCAGACCGTAATGGCAAACACCGGACAGCCCTGACTAAGCTCCTGCTCCATTTCCCGGGAGCTAATCATCATCAATCTCCTCATCGAGGGCTCTCCTGGGCCAGAGGTAACGGCCATAGTCCGAGCTGGGGAGGGAGTACTGGGCCCGGGTACGGAAGGCTTCGGAGTGCTAGGGCCAGTAGGACCCCTGACTGATGGGCTCCTGGGCCGAACGGGTTGGAGAGTGACCCGCTGGCCATCGTGGTCGAAGGTACAGGTGTTCGACCGACCATGGAGTGTGGCATCTCGGTCGAATAACCACGGCCTACCAAGAATGATACTTCCCACTTCCATGGGGAGAACATCACACCAGATCTCGTCATGGTAGGAGTGGAGCTGCAGCGGGACCAAGCACCGCAGCCTGACCGAAATGGAAGTGGTATCCACCCATGATACCTGATAGGGATAAGGATGGTCTACGGGTGTGAGACCAAGACGAGCGACAGCGTTCGTGGAGATTGCATTGATACAACTCCCGCTATCGATGACCACCTTGCAAACTTGCTTTCCCAGCCTACAGAATACCTGAAGGATAGTGGTCCGACGCCAGTCATCACTGACCTGTGGCTGGGTGAGGATACATCTGACGACCCCCACGCGGGTATCGTCCGACTGCTGGACATCCTGGGCCTCACCTCCCATCTCATAGTACTCGTCAGCTAACTCTTCATCTGCCTCATAGCTGACTAACTCGAGGCCCGTAGGGGTGGTATCCTCGGCCTGTGTGTCCCCAATGTGAAGAGATGGGCGGGTGGGACACTGGTTGGCGAAATGGCCAAACCCATTGCAGCGATAACACTGCTGCCGTGATCCACTAGGCTCCCCAATCATGGGTCCTTTACCTTTATCCTCCCGACGGATAGGAGGCGTAGGCAACAAAGGACGTGCAGGAGGTGCGGGTGCCGGTGGACGGGCTATGGGTGGGGCCGTAAGATGCTGGGGACGAGGAAGGTCCCTCGGGGGTGGAGGACGAGGCCTAGGAGCAAAGGGCTCGGGGCGAGCGGGCTCCTGAGGTCGTGCCATGGGGGCCCTCGGATACGTGCCAGATGAGCCACGGGACTCGACACTACAAAGGGGAAAGGAGCCCAACCGATGGGGTGACTCAAACTCGGCCTCGAACTGCTCCAATTCGAGAGCAATCTGATATGCCTGCTCCAAAGTGGTGGCATTGTGGCGAAAGAGTTCATATTGATAATTGGGCCGCAAACCTCTCCGAAAGTGAAATATCGTCATGGTGCTCTCTTCCGTGACCCCGCACCGCAAATAATACTCATCGAACTCGGCGGTGTACTCGGTCACGGATCGGTTCCCTTGGGAGATGCTTTGCCACTTGTCTATGAGACGTTGGCGATATGAGGCGGGAAGGTACTTCTCCCTCAACTTGGTTTTCATATCATCCCAAGTACCGATCTGGGGTTGACGTCGCTGGTTGAGCAGGCTCTCCACATTGATCCAATAAGTTTGGGCCTGCCCTTGCAACTTCATCTTTGCGTATCGGACTCTTCAGTGGTCCGTCATCTCAAACCACTCGAAGTACCGATCCATGCCGGCCTCCCAATCTAAATACACCCTAGGGTCCAAGGACCCGCTAAAAGTAGGAGGGTCCGCACGCACACCCCTAAGAATGCGGTCGTCATCCTCGTCATCACGATTCCGTCGTTGATGACGACGACCGTTACCCCCGTGATCATTGTCGGAGGCATAATCATCCACTATAGGCGCCTGTTGCCTCCCGACATCCTCCACCTGAGCCCTTGGCACAGCGGGTTGCTGCACCGGCTCTTGTTGGCCGTTCTTCGGCGCGGGTTGCGCCGCTACTGGGCCCCTCTCTAGGACGGCAATCCTCCCAACAAGGCCTTGAATGGACTGCTCCGAAACCCCGGCCCGATCTCGAGGACCTTCATCCGCCCTTCTAGACGCGTCCCTATGCCATCCATACGCGTACTAAGACCATCCATACGCGTGTCTAAACGATCCATGATGGCCCGGAACATCTCGGCCGTGGAAGACTCATCGGAACTACGGGCTCGGGAGTCCGCCATAGGTGGTGGTGGTGAGTATTGGGTGCCTCGACGGGTGGGCATGCAAAGACGTACGGACTAGGTGACAACGACCGACTAATGCAAACACACTAAATGATGCACTTAGACCTAATTGCAATTTCAAAACACTCTTTTTTTTGGTATTTTGAAAGAATGCAATTTAAAACACTTTTTTTTTGTTTTGAAAAGAATGAGACTCGACTACACCCTAGACACGGCCAAGACTCGGTACGCGGCGGAGGTAATCGACCCGAAGGTCACTCGCGCAAGTGTGCGGTCTTCCCGGTAGGCGTAACCTAACGGTCGGACAACACCTTTGGATATACCGAGTGAAGGTGTGTGTGGGGTAACCTTAGACTATGCAAGACTTATGCAACGACTACCCTAGACTCGACTTGCTCTGATACCAAACTGATGCGGGACGGACACGGGAGACGACACTATTAGGTGCCACCCTCGGACTCTAGATGAAGACGCGACCAGCAGCACACACCAGGGAGACACTAAGCCCGACACTACGAGCTCCTAGTGGCAAAACGTCGCTAACAGAAGTGGAAGCTCACTCGTCGTCCCAAGCGAGGGAAAGCGCGGACCGTGCGCGGTTAAGGAACCGGCGGAGGTCAAGGGTAGTCCGACTCAACTTCCGGACTCGGATCGAGTCACGGGACGGGTCACACTCACTCTCACAGCAGTGACATGGACACACGGGCTAGTACCTACACTCTCGGCAGCGGCAAAAGACCGTATACTAGCTAAGCAAATGAATGCCAAGAGGTTCGGACCATTACCTCCACGCACCCGGCGTGGCGAAGACAACCCCGGCCAATCACGGACCCCCGGTTAATACAATTTTACAGCAGTACAATAATTTGACCCACTCCACGCAGGGAGGTAAAAGGTCACATGTGGGGCTCGGGAATCACGCGAATTGGGTTGACGGGCAGCATCTTGATGTCGCCCGGCGGTGCCGAACTCCGCGTTTTCGTGCTTTCTGAACGGCGGGTTCTGCGGGCCCGCGGGGCCCACGGGTGGCGCTGGCCTCCGGATCTGCAGGAGTGGGTCCCACTGTGGTGGGGACCCCTGGTGGCACGCCTCCACGGAAGGCGGTCGGCCGGGAACACCGACCGGTGGCCAAACAACTCCGATCTCCAAGCTTTTGGAATGCTGCCCACGGATTTCTGCTTGCTATTTTCAGGTGTGCGCTCCGACGAAAATGGCCGCTGTGATCAGCCCCGTCGCCAGAATGGGATGAAACCAGCGCCGTTGGAAAGAGGACTCAAAATCCTCCAACCTAGGGCCAGTGGATTCCTTTGAACCTGCGCGGACCTGGGCTTTAACTATTTTTCAATCCTCTGTTGCACAGCTCCCGAAATATCAGATCAGTATATGAGTTTCCTATAAATGGCCATTGACTGCCTACTTGACGTTGGAATCAGGCTTTGAGCTCTTCTTCAAAGTTGTATGGAATCAAACCACGAAACCGGAACAATTTTTGGAATTGGATTTGGAGGTGGTGCCGATTTGATATGATTTTTGGAGTGATTAGTGGTCGGATCTGGGAACGGGTGGACAGAACTTCAGGTGGATCTGAGAAAGATTTGTGGAAAATATTAAATAGATGAACTATAAATTTAGAAAAATAGTGGATGAAGGGGTTGGTGGAAGGAAGATCCAGTAAAATTGGGCGAACCAAAGAAAATCAAAAAGTGGACCTAAGACCTAAAACGCAGGGCGGAGATGAATCTAGACAGACTGCTGGCAGAACTGAAAGGGAAGAGTGGACGAAAAACTAAAAAAATGGAACGGGATCTGAATGACAAACCAATTTTTTTGGGATATCCTTGACACCTATGGAACCTCCAGTAAAATCCCCAGGTAGATCAGAGCTCGTGGTTGATGGCTGAATTTCGTGGAATCTGCTGTGGTACTGCGCGGGCAGAACTCCGATGAAGACGATGGCGGTGCGGTGGCGGCTCGTGGCGGCGGCGGCGGCGACCGGAACTGATAGGGTGGAGTCTCACCACCAGAAGGAAGCCTTCACAGCTTCAAGGGGAGAGGGAGGGGCGGCCTAAGCCTTGCTCAAGGGATTTTCTTTCAATTCAAATGCATTAATTCAAGAAAATGGGAAAATACAAGCATATATAGGTCATATGTCTAATCAACCCTCAACCGTTGGATCTAGGGGTGTGAGATGGAGGGCTGGGATAGCATGTGACCATCCACACAAATTAAAATAAAAAAATACAAGGAAGGGGGCGCCCTATTGACTTTGGTGGCAAGGGGGGGACAAGTTTGGTAGCCACCTTGGACTTTGAAGTCCACTTGTCTCCCATGTGCCTTTTACCATTCAAACTTCTAGATGCCTCCAATTGACATGTTGACTGACCCCACATGGGGCCCATGGGCTGAGGTGGATCAATGGGAGGGGCCCTGGGGGTCCCGTGGGGCCCGGGGGTCCCGTGGGGCCCGGGGGTCCCACTTTGCAAATGAGCCCCTCAAACTATTTAAATTACACACTGATGAAAGAAAATAAAATACATTACACACAAATAAAAATCCCCAAAAATATGATAAATGCTATGACTCAGTGGGGAACCTCCAGACTGTCTCCGAGCCATAGGGATGCTGAGGTGGCTCGAGTCATGCTCCTCGTGCGGTACCGGTGGCTCGGCGTGTCGTGCCGATCAACTGCTCGGGTGTCCGCACCAACTACCCTTAGCACAAAACAAAAAAAATGATGAAAAGATAGAAAGCATCAAAAACAAAGAAATATTGAAAACCACTAAAAATATGGAAAATTCAAAATGCCAATGCCTGGTGGTCACCATGTAGTCAAGTCATTGCATCTAACCTTCATGTTAGGATAGGGCCCATTAAGGCTTGGTAGGCACCGGGTCTTGGTTTGCCAGAACCGCGGAGATCCCTGTCCGGCCACGTCGGCCTATGCTCGCTCGAAGGAAGCTAACATGTGCTCACTTATGTATTTTATTCAAAAAAAAAGTCGGTAGCATCACCTACGGTGGGGCTCCACCCAGAAGATCTCCGGAAGCTGTAATCTTTATTCTTTTCTCTTCGACCAAATGAGACAGTCGGCGCCCTTAAAACGCTGAGCATGAGAAACCGAAACTCAAATCCCAAAGGCAAGAGTAGGATCCATTTCCTCGAGCATCGATCAGAGCACGAGAAGAGGGCAGTGTCCCCGCAGGCATGCGAAAGGGAGCCCACAAACGTCAAACGACTATATCTCCCTCACAAAAAGAAATAAAAAATCAAAATCAAGAGCCTGGTCGTGACCATGCCTGATGCGATAAATGGAACCCCTCAAAGTAAAAGTTCGAATCCACAAAAGGGGGGGGGCTATGGAATGTAAATGCTCGAGATTTGGTTTCGAAGTTATCCGAAAGGAAAGAGTTAATGGGCCCTTATTCGCTCGCCGGGTTAACGGCTTTGCCGGTCCTCTCAGGAGGTTTATCCCCTACACTCTTCCTTCTCCCTCTAAAGATGAAGGTTCGATGGAGTTTCTGAAGGGTGAAAACTGTCCAGGGTCTGCGACCTTATTTTAATATACACATTTGGTTGCCTACTTTGAAAAGTAAAAGCTACCGCTGCGAAGGAGTCTCCGTGTTTCTGGCTGGTCAAGACCCCTGTTTACCACCTTGATGTCTTCTTGTTTAACCTCGGGCTTAGGCCAATGCAAGCGCGTCACCTATGGGTGCGACGGCGTCTGATTCCGGGTCAGCGTCGCGCGGTTGGTCATTGGGGTTCCAGGGTGTTCCATCATATACCATCTAGAGTTGTGAGGAAACAGACCCGGGTCGGGCAAATCTCTTACCTCAAACACATTTTGGGTGAATCCCTGTGGTCGGAAGCGACTGGGAGCCTAAGCATGGCATGACGGTATTGTCATCAGGGTAAGTCTTAGCTGGCGGGATCATCATTCGAGGGGTCTAGAGGCCCAAATCAACCTAGATGTGCACTTAGGATACCTGGGAGGTTAGTAAGAAACCCCTGTTCTCGTATAGGTTGGGTGCCATTTGGGTGCTTGACAGGCATTAGCAACAAAAAAAAAATTATAATAAAAGCAACAAAAAAATGGAAAAGAGAAAATGTACATATTTGCAAACAAAAAAAATCTTTTTTATGATAAAACAAAAAAAATGCCAAATATAAAAAGAAAAACAAATCAATTCTGCATGATTGCATTTGTATGCAGCATTTCACTTTAATATCGTTTGCATTCGCATACTTGTCTGTTGCATCCATCATCACCACATCTTTCCCTTGCCTTCGTTAATAAAGGCTTGGCCCCTTGACCAGTTATCAAGAACAGTCACAGTGACCATTTTCTTATTAAGCAAGGGGCCAAGTCAGAATAGAAATTCTGATTTGTTTGTTTCAGTGATGTGTGCAGGGATTCGGGCAACAGAAGCAAAGGTGAAAACCAAACAAACCGAACCTTGTATTTTATTCCAAAAAAACCAAAAAATTTACATCAAGTTCCGCCCCCTCTCTCTGCATTACTCGTCCCACTACTCTCCGGGCAAAACGCTCTCAAAGGTGCTACCCAACTATGAAAAGCGGTACTCCTACCGCTCTGTACTCCCCTTCCTATTCTCACACCCCGGCGTTGATCCACGGAAGCAGCAGAGAAGCTACCAACACGAAAGCCACGCTCTCATGCTCTTCAGTAGTGCTCCTCAGCATCTCTCAGCCATTATTCAGCAAGACCAAGGCTGGTTCGGAGTTCGAACAACTGGGCCTCCATGGCCCTTCGTTCCTCCCTTTTAGTCAATCTGTTGGCTCTTTCTCTCTCTGCGTCTCTTTCTCTCTCTGCCTGTTCTCTCTCACGGTCTTCCCTCTCCAACTGGAGAGTGATCCTCAGTTCCATAGCATCCCGGGAAGAGTCGTCATCAGGATGACGCCGCAGTTCCCTCTCCAGTTCTGCTATCCTAGCCTCCCTCTGCGCAGCTTGGGCAAGCGCTTCTTCTGTCTCCTTTTCCTGTCGAGTGTACCATCTCAGATACGCGATAAGGCGTAAATAAGGAGAACTCAACACTGAAACTTTTACCTGTATACAAAGCATCCCTTCTGCCTCCGCAGCACGCTGCGTGGCGTGAGCAAGTTGCTCATGAAGCAAGTCAAGTTCTGAGGTAGGAATCCACAAGCTGGAAGAGGCACCACCTACTCCCATCGCTGGGGAAGCCGCGCCAATCTGGGCATGCTACGACCGCGTGAATTAGTAGCCAACATCTGGAATCTGGGGTTTTAATTAGGAACGCACTGTAGACCTACCAAGGCGCTCGCAGCTCCGCGGGCATCGCCCAACCGTTGCTCCATCTCTGCCAAGCGAGTTCGTAAAGTCGCTATCATCGTATCACGGATATCCTGCAGCCATACGAGTCAGTATTTCCACCAGAAAACCAAAAAGGGAGAAAGAAGAAAAGAGAAAAAGGGGAGACCTACCTCCGCAAGTCCCCGGGGTTGGAACCGCTCTGCGTACCTTGTCTTGTATAGACGCAGGTAATCCTCGCTATCCCGTGCCTGCGATTCCACGATTATGCCACCCCGTTGCCAGTCTTCGTACTATTCGGGGAATCGCACACGCCAGTCAATGCAGGTCGCCGGTCCTCGCGTCTCTCTCCCAACGCGAGGTGGCGCAGCTGAATCCACCCATTCCTGAGCCAGTCCTAAAGTCATCATAACCAATCGTAGCCGAAGCGGCTCGATTTCATTCAGGCAGTGCACCCACAATTCCCGTCCGAACCGGGCACGACTTGCTAGAACCCACGGCTGGTCGGCATCGACCGTGTCTGAGTAGGGTCTCCAGTTTACCATCGCTGCAGGGAACTCCTGTAGCTCCCACCTTAGCACCATCAGTTGGTAGGTTAGGGGTGCCGCACTCATGATGGATTCCCACCGCCTGGCTAGCGGCACCATCGCGGGTCGCCAATGCCGAGCTCTCCCCATGGGGAGGTAATAATAGCTCCACAGCTGCTCGGCGTAGGTCATCAGTACCTTGCAAAAACACAAAAAAAATACAAAACAAGCAAAACCAAAAATACCTGGATGAATGGTGAGAAACCACTCACAGCCATCTCACGATCCGCTTCTTGGAATAGGCCTGCAAACAAGTGCGCCAGCATGGCAGCTCCCCAGGCGTAGTACACTACTCTTTCAAGGTCTGATAGCAGCTCCAGGAAGCGACATTGGATACCGTCCCCTTTCGAGCTCAGTACCAATCTCCCCAAAAGGAAGAGGAAAAATCTCCTCAAATCTATGTTGTATCTTTCCCAGTTGCCGAAATCTGTGCAGTACACGGCACGGCATCCTATTTCCATCCTTTCCATGAACTCTTCTAAGGATTCATCGTCCCGCCGACGAGTGTCGGTGAGCCCTAATGCATCCATGAGGGACGCCCTAACTACCGACCTATTTTTCCGACCATCTAGGTCCAAACCCAGTAGCTTCCGAGCACCTTCTCGGTAATCCGCATAAGTGACCCCGGTCACTGCCTCGCCCTCCACCTTCAGGCTTGTGATCCGGACCACATCCTCCAAGCTGGGCACCATGTGCCCCCAGGGCATCAGGAATACCCGACTCACTGGGTCCCATCTCTCACACAAGGCTTGGATCAGAACCAGGTCGAGCTCGAGCGGCTCGATCCGAAGAAAGGTGCCAAATCCCATCACGTCTAGCCTGGCCTTCTGAAAATCCGGGAGACCCCTGTATGCGGCCACTTCTAACTCCCATGAAATGTGTGATTTCATCACACTCTGTGCGTGCATAAGAAATGGAGAAGGGTGTTGTCAAGAGGAAGGAAGAAAGAATGAGAAAAGGGCAGGAAAGCTCAGCTTACAAGTTGTGATTGGGCCCTTTTGCTGAAGTGCCCTTCGAGGTCCGAAAGCCTCCTGGAACTACTACCACTGGACCTGCTTCTCTTCGAGGAGTGGGAAGATTCGCCCTCCATCCAACTCTCAGAATTTTGAACTCCTCCTTTCCCGTGAGAACTTGTGCTCCTCGAGTTAGCTCTCGATATACCTCGGAGGATAAAAGGGACAAGAATTTATAGAAATGGAAGGAGTGCAGGCCAAGATTGCCTCCATCACCTTTAATGATAGCCCTCGCGATGAGGCACCTACCATGCGGTCCCGTGTGTCACTTCACCGCTCGCACAGGGTGATTGATTGGACGAAAAATATGACGACTAGCCCCCTATGTTGTCTAGGGATACCCTATCATGTTTTGGAGGACGTTCGCAAAACTTGACACAACATCCGGGAGAAGGAACTAGGGCCGTCATTATTGACTTCGACGGCAGATTCCCGTGGAAAATGGTCACAACAAGACGCGATTCTCCGCTTGGGGTGGAGTCTCGGCAGACCCATCACATGGGAACAGTGCAAAGGAGAAGAAGTGTAGGGAAGAAGGAACGCGCAAGAGAACAAACAAGCAGTAGAAAATCAAATCACTCCATTCATAATTCTACATAAGCTGTCATAAACACTACAATCATAGAGAGGAGGCAGGTCCACTAGCTCGCCAACTCTTGCCATTATCTTCATGCTCGTCCCTCTAGGCGTCCCTCTCCTCTCCCCTGAGGTGAGGGTCCCTCAGAAGCCTCCTGGATCCCCGTGCAGTAGCACCCGCCTCGCCTCGTGGCGCCGGCTCCACAGTAATGACTCGCTGCTCCTCCCCTGGCGTGGTGAAGAAGCCACTAGCGGCAAAGCGACCAGACTGGCGCAGTCGCTCCCCGAACTCTCACGCTCTCTCGTAGCGCGTCTCCATCCCTCCTAGCCTCTGCACGATGGCCTGAAGGCCCAGCTGGAGCTCCCTCACCTGGGCCTCCAAGGTCCTCCTCTCGGTCTGATCCCGCTATCGCTCGGACCTTCTCTCGACTTTCTCTCTCTCTGCCTCTCTCCTCATCATCTGCAGATGAACCCTTAACTCCAGGATGTCTGGAGAAGGTCTCTCCTCACCGCGATGTCGCAGCTCTGCTACAGTCGCCACCCAGGCATCACGCTCCCCTTCCGCCCGGGTAGCCCGAGCCACCGCACCGGCAAGTTGCTCCCGGAGGGAGGCAATCTCAAGAAAAGGGGCCGAGGAACTGGAAGATGCGACGCCAGCCACTCCCACCATCGCTGTCTGCTGGGCACGCTGGAACAAACAAACAACAGCCGTCAGCTAAGCTCCACATTTAAAAATAGAAAATGCAGCACTTAGCTTACCAGGAGCGACAGTTCCTGTTGAGTGGCGGCCAGCTGCCGCCTGACCTCGGCTAATTGGGCATGCGAGCCGTTGATGTCGCGCGTATCCCCGGCTCGGGGAAGACCCACGTAACTCTCTCTCTGCTGCCGCAGGAAGTCGGCACTATCCTGCACCAGTACGCTCCCTTGCTGTCCAGGGAGACGTATGCACTAATCCTCGAGCTTCGCCTTGCCGCGACTCTCCTTCCTGACATGGCTCGGCTCATCTGCACTCGCCCATTCATCGGCCAAATCCGGGGTCTCTGCCATGTCCTGCATCAAGAAAGAAGGGCCTCGCGTCATAACAAGAATGCGTCTCTTGTCAAGGACGCGTCTATCATTTGAGTGCAACACTCGCCGAAACCTTTTCCCCCCACGGTTCGCTTCAAAACTCAAAATGGATCAAAGGAGAAGATCCGAGGACCTACCAGACCGTGTTCACCTCCTTCTGCACCATCAGGCCCCTCGGGTCCCTCGGGGGCCCGAAGCGGCCCTTCCTCCTCCATGGACGCCGTTCCGTGCTCTTGCGTGTCCCTCCTCGGGCGAGGAGTCCCTCGTCCCTCTCCACCTTCACCATGGTCCGGCCCACCGAACTCCATCGATAGAGGGGAGGAAGACGAAGACGGGCGAGCGAGTTTCGGCAGAAGGCGGGCACGTTTGCGGGTAAGGCACGGGAGAAGAAAGGCCGCCCGGCGCTTTAAATTTGAATTCGAGGGTTAAGACGCGTCCTCGCGCCTGGACGCGCCCAAAAGAAAGCAACAGAATCCCTCCGTGCAAAGTAGTTCCCTTCTGTCCAGGGCAAAAGTCTCGTAAGGCATGCCTCGAAACAACTTGGTGCAAGAGAAGAAGTGTAGGAAAGGAGAGGCGCTACAGTGGTCAGTTGTCAGAGTTTTGTCTAGACCCCCTTGTACTGTGGTGTGATTCTGTTATAAATCTGCTACTTTCTGATGTTACTAACCTATGCTGGTCTGTGCAGTTTTTACTAACGGACGTCTTTGTCCTATCTCCTGTCCCACCTTTCGATGGTTGGTCCCACCATGTCATGCATCATAGTATATGATACATACGCTACTAGAACATGTCAAGGACCTTGCGGCCCGAACGAATCTGGGATTTGAGTTCCCCTTCAACAAAAATAGTGATGATCCCGGAAGAATTTGGGTTGTACGGATAGTCCGTTAACTTGTGATAGCATGGGGACGACGGTTCCATTCAGTGAGTTGGTGCGGGGATAAACGGGCCCCAGCCCAGTATCGGCTCACCGGATCGGTATCCTGACCCATTCTTAACGAGTTGACAATATTATCCTTGGCTAGTTTTTATTTTAGTTTGTTTTAAATTTTTCTTTAAACCCAGCATGCATTCATATAGGACTTTGAATTTATTGCGGAAGATCATTCGAGTGATTCTATTGTGAAAGCCGTTGTGCTCCAATTCTTACAAATATGAGATATTCCATTCCGAATGAAATACTTAGTTTCCTTGAAGCGGCCCTACGTTGCTCTTCCAAAGGAGACCCTTGTTTGGACAGACCCTCAGATATTCCTTTGCTTTGTTTGACCCACATTGGCCGCAGCACTTCCACATTGGCTGGTAACAGCTCTCCAAAGGTGAAACCTGCAGGTTTATGACCCAGGTACTTCCACACCGAGAAGTTGGTCTCCTTTATTTTCGTGCCTGAGTGCACATCTCACCCTCCCTTATTTTAACCCTGTCCAAGCAATCGTCAAAATTTGAAAGTCCTTCTTCAAGGTCGCCTCACTGAAACTCCAGGAAAAATTCCAAACAGTAATTTCAAAAGCGTGTCTCATCACACCTTGGCATCAACTTATCAGTCCATTCCCACTCCATTTCACTCCACTTCGATACCATTCCATTACGTGTCACTCCCTTGCAAAGCAGACGCCAAGGCGGGGCAGGTGTAGACACGCCGTTCTTGACGTTACCGTGAGTAAATCTCATATTACACTATGATACCCCAAGGCGGCCTTCACATTTTTAATTAATCTGGTGATTTCCTATTTTTATGAATTTTTTTATATTTTTTTGAATTTTTCCGTGAAAAATCATGGAAGTGTCCAGGCGCCTGGACACCTCCATCAATGACCAAAAAAAATAAAAAATCAAAATCATGGAAGTGTCCAGGCGCCTGGACGCCTCCATCAATGACCAAAAAATAAAAAAAATCAAAATTATGGAGGCGTCCACCTGCCTGGATTATGGGAATCGACGCCGAGCATGTACATTTTATTTTGCATTTGTATCCTTTAGTTTATTTTTATCCATGGGAAAGTATAAGCGCAATTGTACGGCTTTGTAAGCCAATGCGTCATTCCCTTGGATTGTGTGAGTTTTGTGCAAATGTGTAGTAGGTCCAGCTAGGGGGCCCCCTCCCCTTCCCCATTGGTCCACCTCATCCATGTGGGGCTGGTCAACCATCCTAGGTGGCCATCTGAAGGTTTGAATGCTAATTGACCACATGGGAGACAAAGGGGTTAAAATTTCAAAGGTAGGCCACCTACCTTACCTACCTAGTCAAAGGAGTGCCCCATTCATATGTAATTTATTTATTTTGAGTTTTGACCACATGGGGGATGAAAATGACATATTTCCCACGAAATTATCAGCCCCCCCACCCCTTGCTATTTTCTATATAAGCCTATGTATAGTGTCATTAGAGATTAATGAAGAAACGAAAAGAAAATTGTTGGAAAATCAAGAGTGTTCTTGAGCCCCTCCTCTCTCCCTCTGGTTTCTCTCCTCCAACCTCCAGTTCTAGAGTGATTTCATCTTCTATCATCCCCTCTTCACCTCCGGTGATCATCGGTGCCGCCGCCGCCGCCGTTCGTGCCGCCTTCGAGCCGCCACGGGATCATCTTCGGTTTTCTGTCCTGCTGGATAGAGGTGCCGTTCGTGAATTCCTGAAGCCATCCACGAGCTCAGATGGATTTGAAATTTTGAGGGTTGGTTCCTATCTTCTAGCCCATTCTCCACAAAAAAATCCAGGTTCAAAAGCCACCGTTTCATATTTTTACCATTTCATTCAACCCTCTATCTCAGATCTGTTCTGTCACTGTCTACAGTGACAGTAGCCTTGAGTTCTCCACCTTCGACCACCCTTTTGATTTATGTTAGCCCTCCCAATTTAACTGGGTGTTCTGTCCATCGTCCCCTACCACCACAAGTTTTCTTAAATTTTTATCATCCTTCTACCTATTTTTAATAATTCATGTTCTACCGGAGCTACAGTACTTTCAGTCAGATCCCAGATCCGACCTTCGTCCCGTAACAAAATCACAGAAAATCATAGACACATCCAAACGTGTCCAAACCAATTTTTATGTCT
The DNA here is from genome assembly GCA_022559845.1 of Amorphophallus konjac. Classification (NCBI taxonomy): domain Eukaryota; kingdom Viridiplantae; phylum Streptophyta; class Magnoliopsida; order Alismatales; family Araceae; genus Amorphophallus; species Amorphophallus konjac. The sequence continues at coordinate 196,390,062 of CM040117.1, forward strand.
TGCTATCTCCATTTCCCACAACGTTTCTGAAGAACCCAACCCCAGATTCGAACGTCTACCTCACGGTCAAAGGCAATCTACAGTCAAGTTCTCTACAGGTCTGAGTCTTCGGTTACTGTACAATAGGAGATTGAAAATTCCATAAGTCAAGATCCGAGCAGATCCCGGCCAGATCTTTAGGCCTAGGTTGAAGAACATCAAGCTAGCTTTCCAACAGCGCCAGTCTCGTGTCGATCCGACATCGGGGCTGATCGCAGCGCCCATTCTCGCCGGAGCGCGCGCAGCAAAACAGCAACCACCAGTCCGTGGACAGCAAACCCGACGGGTGCCGATCGGAACCGCCCGACCTCCGGGCGACGTCCCAGCGTGCCACCAGCCCGGGGATCGCTTCCATAAGTGTCCCCACCACAGTGGTGCCACCGGGTCCCACACGGCCCCTCCGGACAGCACGTGGACCCCACTGTCACGTGTTCGGGTGTTGCCGAATCAACTCAAGAAGCCGCCCGTCAACCCGAATTCGGTACTCCCGGACCCCATTGTGTAGCCCTTTACCTCCCTGCGTGGAGTGGGCAGCGGCTTGCATTTCTGTAATATTGTGTAATATTGTTCCGGGAGTACGAGTTTCGGCCGGGTCCGTCGTCCCCACGCCGAGCGCGTGGAGGTATCATCTTCGCTCCTTACTTGGCATTTTGCTTGATTTCATATATGCTTGTTTATGCCACTGCTAGAGAGCATGTTTTAGGACCTAGCTCGCTATAATTTCATATCACCGCTGCTACGAGAGAGTGAGCGAGACCATCCCGTGACCCGATCCGGGCACGAAAGTGCGAGCCGACCACCATAGCTCTTGCCGGTTTCTCAACCGTGCACGTCCGACGCTTCTCTCGTTAAGGGACGATCGCGAGCTTGTCGTGTCCGTATCTCGTCCCACATCAATTTGGTATCAGAGCGAGTTGAGTCTAGGGTGTCAAGAAAAAAAAAGAGTGTCATATACGTCTAGTCATTAGTCATTGTTTAAGTCGTGTTTAGGGTAATCATTGTTTTAAAACAAACAAAAAATGTGTCTTTTTGCATCGCATCCCTTTACTCGGTATATCTAAAGGTGTTGTCCGAACGTTAGGCTACGCCTATCGGGAAGGCCGCACACTTGCGCGAGTGATCTTCGGATCGCTTATCTCCGCCACGTACCGAGTCTTGGTTGTGTCTAGGTTGTCGTCGAGTCACATTCCAACTTTGCATTACTTAGGGTCGTGTCTAGTGTTTTGTCCAAATGGCTTTGCACATCCATTCCTAGGGGACCCAACCCCATCTTGGCCACCATGGCCACATCCCGAGCCTATAGTCCAGATGAAGTGGGCGCAATGTTCCAAGCCATGCTGGGAAAAGTGCAAAGGTTTAGTACAAGCCTGGATCGGTTTAGTACTAGCCTAGATCGGTATATCGGGGTAGATTGGGTGTTCCCGGAACCATCCCAAGGACCCCTTCACCATGAGAAGGACATTCCTTCCTCACCCATGAGAGCTCCAATGTCATCACTCTCTATTTTCGAACTTGATTCGGAACTATCCCATTTGGAGCCACCAAGGCCCGAGCCACCCATGTTTCTTACGGAACACTTTACATAGCCGAGCCACTTTTTAGTTGGCTCAAGGATGGCATGGTCCCACATCCCTTTCCACCCATGGACCCCATCCTACCTTTAGTGCCGGTCAACTCCTTCCATACCACATTTCGATCTAGTCACCATGTTGACACGTTGGACGATCTTGTCATGGGATTAGATTCGCAATGGAAGTTGACGCACCTACTGGCCGAGGCTTTGACCAACCCGCTAGTCTCAGCTTTGCCCATCAGGCCTTCGGGTCCATTACCTCCGAGTGCACCGTGGGTTGTATCACCACGGAGGTTCTTCTACTTCTCCCGCTACCGAACGAGCCCGAATTTATACACTTTTGTCCGAGGGAGGAATCATACTTCTTGCCTACGATCCCTGTCCCACCCGTTACAATTCAAGAAGGTGACTACCCACATCTTCAAAACATCTACACATGGGACCGTGACTTGTGGGAACCCATCACAAGGGGTCATACCTTCTTTGACCCTTTTGACCCCTTCACTATTGGGCTTCCCGAGTTACCACCCGTATTCCCCTTCTTCAAGGAAGCCCACTTTTATGCCCCTTCCCCTCGGATGGTCCATCTACATCAACCAACCCCGACCCACCTACACCCGGCCCTTCTAAATCACCCGAGTCGCCCACATTCAAAAGACCATCCATGCATAGCCACACCCGACGTATAAGTGTTTCCCATGCCATCCATTCCCAGTTGCATAACATGCATGCATGGCACATATTCGGGTGTCCTGGTCCGCCGTCACCCATGTAAGGGTCGGACTAACATTAGGTGTGTCTACGGTCATATATGAGTCGGTGTGTTTTCCTTGTGTGGTTGGTTTTGTGTGGTTTGTTTGCATGGTTTGTGTGTATTGCATGGTGAGTCTGCATGTGTCTTGTGCAAGCTCGTTGTCGGTCTCTTATGAGTAAGAGGCGAGTGGACTCACTTGATGAGTATTGGGTCAATTCTACATCTATACCCGGATCAGTCACCTATTGGGACTCAGCGGTGATTCCTAGTGAGTCTTCGAGCTGCTTCCTTCCCTTTTGAGAGTACCCCACTCGGAGTGTCCACCTTTAGCCCACAGTAGTTTGTGCATATCGAGTATATATGGAATGAGCAGGTGACGGTCACTTGGAGTGGAGCGTACCCGCGTTACTTGGCACGGTGACGGATCCGCCGGAGTATTCGAGCATCCTTACCCCTACTCGACGGGGTCGAGTTCCTCCCACCCGGGGAGAGTTGATGGGAATCGACGCCGAGCATGTACATTTTATTTTGCATTTGTGTCCTTTAGTTTATTTTTATCCATGGGAAAGTATAAGCGTAATTGTACGGCTTTGTAAGCCAATGCGTCATTCCCTTGGATTGTGTGGGTTTTTATGCAAATGTGTAGTAGGTCCAGCTAGGGGGCCCCCCTCCCCTTCCCCATTGGTCCACCTCATCCATGTGGGGCTGGTCAACCATCCTAGGTGGCCATCTAGAAGGTTTGAATGCTAATTGACCACATGGGAGACAAAGGGGTTAAAATTTCAAAGGTAGGCCACCTACCTTACCTACCTAGTCAAAGGAGTGCCCCATTCATATGTAATTTATTTATTTTGAGTTTTGACCACATGGGGGATGAAAATGACATATTTCCCACGAAATTATCAGCCCCCCCACCCCTTGCTATTTTCTATATAAGCCTATGTATAGTGTCATTAGAGATTAATGAAGAAACGAAAAGAAAATTGTTGGAAAATCAAGAGTGTTCTTGAGCCCCTCCTCTCTCCCTCTGGTTTCTCTCCTCCAACCTCCAGTTCTAGAGTGATTTCATCTTCTATCATCCCCTCTTCACCTCCGGTGATCATCGGTGCCGCCGCCGCCGCCGTTCGTGCCGCCTTCGAGCCGCCACGGGATCGTCTTCGGTTTTCTGTCCTGCTAGATAGAGGTGCAGTTCGTGAATTCCTGAAGCCAGCCACGAGCTCAGATGGATTTGAAATTTTGAGGGTTGGTTCCTATCTTCTAGCCCATTCTCCACAAAAAAATCCAGGTTCAAAAGCCACCGTTTCATATTTTTACCATTTCGTTCAACCCTCTATCTCAGATCTGTTCTGTCACTATCTACAGTGATAGTAGCCTTGCGTTCTCCACCTTCGACCACCCTTTTGATTTATGTTAGACCTCCCAATTTAACTGGGTATTCTGTCCATCGTCCCCTACCACCACAATTTTTCTTAAATTTTTATCATCCTTCTACCTATTTTTAATAACTCATGTTCTACCGGAGCTACAGTACTTTCAATCAGATCCTAGATCCGACCTTCGTCCAGTACATAAATCACAGAAAATCATAGACACATTCAAACGTGTCCAAACCAATTTTTCTGTCTTTCTAGCTCAATTTCCCACAACTTTTCTGAAGAACCCAACACCAGATTCGAACGTCTACCTCACGGTCAAAGGCAATACACAGTCAAGTTCTCTGCAGGTCTGAATCTTCGATTACTGTACAACAGGAGATTGAAAATTCCATAAGTCAAGATCCGAGCAGATCCAGGTCAGATCGTTGGGCCTAGGTTGAAGAACATCAAGCTAGCATTCCAACGGCGCCAGTCTCGTGTCGATCTGACATCGGGGCTGATCGCAGCGCCCATTCTCGCCGGAGCGCGCGCAGCAAAACAACAACCACCAGTCCGTGGACAGCAAACCCGACGGGTGCCGATCGGAACCGCCCGACCTCCAGGGTGACGTCCCAGCGTGCCGCCAGCCCGGGGATCACTGCCATAAGTGTCCCCACCACAGTGGTGCCACCGAGTTCCACACGGCCCCTCCGGACAGCACGTGGACCCCACCGTCACGTGTTCGGGTGTTGCCGAATCAACGCAAGAAGCCGCCCGTCAACCCGAATTCGGTACTCCCGGACCTCATTGTGTAGCCCTTTACCTCCCTGCGTGGAGTGGGCAGCGGCTTGCATTTCTTTAATATTGTGTAATATTGTTCCGGGAGTACGAGTTTCGGCCGGGTCCGTCGTCCCCACGCCGAGCGCGTGGAGGTATCATCTTCGCTCCTTACTTGGCATTTTGCTTGATTTCATATATGCTTGTTTATGCCACTGCTGGAGAGCATGTTTTAGGACCTAGCTCGCTATAATTTCATATCACCGCTGCTACGAGAGAGTGAGCGAGACCATCCCGTGACCCGATCCGGGCACGAAAGTGCGAGCCGACCACCCTAGCTCTTGCCGATTTCTCAACCGTGCACGTCCGACGCTTCCCTCGTTAAGGGACGATCGCGAGCTTGTCGTGTCCGTATCTCGTCCCGCATCACTGGATGCCTCCATCAATGCAAAAATAATAAAAATAATATCAATAATCATAAAAAACATAACAAAATCAAATAAAAATAATATGTTTATGGAGGCATCCAGGACCCTGGACGCCTCCATCACCTTGCTCACGGAGCCCCGCCCACCGATCGACGGTTTTTCGTGTGTGAAAGAATCCAAATTGTGGAGACGTCCAACCAGATGGACGCGCCCATTTCCAAATCACGGGTCGCCGCTCCAAAACCACGCGTTGTGTTAAACCGCGTGCGACTTTCGGTGGAGTTCGGTGGGACTTATGGAGGCGTCCGGGACCCTGGACGCCTCCATGAAAATATTTGGAAAAAATGTATAAAAATAGAATAAAATATCTTTTTTGCCCTGATGGAGGTGTCCAGGGTCCTGGACGCCTCCACCCTCTGAAACCCTATAAATAGAGGCCCACCCCCTCAGTTCTGGAAGAGCTTTTAAGAGATCCGATAGGCTACCGGAGCCCAGAGGCTACCGGAGTCATTTCTAACCCGTGGGGTCTTTTGTAGGTGGAGGTTCCGCCGGCTTCTCGGGTGCCCACGCTCGCGAGAGGAAGGTCGTCTTCATCCACCGCGCTTCCACGTCGTCCCTACGCTGCCGGAGCTCCGTCGGATTTCACCATCGGCACATCCAATAAGCCAATCCTTTCCTTTTCTTTGTAGTTCTTTTGCATTCATCATCTCGCATCCTCTATCCCCCTTCATAAGGGCGCCTCTTCTTATATACTTTTTGCATCCATCATCTCATTTTCCTCCTACTCGAGTCCGAGAGGGGTTTAAAACACAACACTAACCAGGTGTGTGTCTTGCCATCATTTCGTTATTTTTATCGCAAGGATTTGAATACTACACCTTCATCTTTCTAATCCACTCGTTACTTGTTTGTCGTTGTTTTGCAAGGGTACCCAAGGAAAGCCCTCTCCGTCGGCCGGCCGAAGGGGGAGGAAGAAGCAACCCGCCATCTCCCGCTCTTGAGGTAGGCGCGATCACTTTCATTATTTTGGGGTCTTTTGGCCCCTGGCGATCACATCATGTTCTCGAGGCCGCGGCGAGTTACTTCCCCAATGGCCATTTAAATACCCGTTCTTATATTTTCTTTATATTCTGTTATATTCTTATCTGCTCATATTCTCGAGGCCGCGGCGAGTCACTTCCCCAATGGCCGTTTAAATTCTCGTTCTTATATTCTCTTTATATTCTGTTATATTCTTATCTGCTCATATTCTCGAGGCCGCGGCGAGTCACTTCCCCAATGGCCGTTTAAATTCCCGTTCTTATATTCTCTTTATATTTTGTTATATTCTTATCTATTCATATTCTCGAGGCCGCGGTGAGTCACTTCCCCAGTGGCCGTTTAAATTCCCGTTCTTTATATTCTCCTTATATTCTATTATATTCTTATCTGCTCATATTCTCGAGGCCGCGGCGAGTCACTTCCCCAATGGCCGTTTCAATTCTTGCTATTTGATTTCTGCACCATTCCCGTCCCCCCGAGGCCGCGGCGAGTCACTTCCCGCTATGGCCGTTTAACCCCCATATCTTGCTATATTACATTTGTCCCACTCGCCCCGCCGGAGCAATCTCCCGTGGTGGCCCCTTCTCTTTTCTCTTATTTCTGTGTTGCAGCAAACAAGAGGAGCCCGCGCGCTCCGCGTCTTCTTCGCTCCTCGAACCGCGTGACGTCGCTCACACTGTAGACACGCCGTTCTTGACGTTACCGTGGAGGTTCCGCCGGCTTCTCGGGTGCCCACGCTCGCGAGAGGAAGGTCATCTTCATCCACCGCGCTTCCACGTCGTCCCTACGCTTCCGGAGCTCCGCCGGATTTCACCATCGGCATATCCAATAAGCTAATCCTTTCCTTTTCTTTGTAGTTCTTTTGCATTCATCATCTCGCATCCTCTATCCCCCTTCATAAGGCCGCCTCTTCTTATATACCTCTTGCATCCATCATCTCATTTTCCTCCTACTCGAGTCTGAGAGGGGTTTAAAAGACAACACCAACCAGGTGTGTGTCTTGCCATCATTTCGTTATTTTTATCGCAAGGATTTGAATACTACACCTTCATCTTTCTAATCCACTCGTTACTTGTTTGTCGTTGTTTTGCAAGGGTACCTAAGGAAAGCCTTCTCCGTCGGCCGGCCGAAGGGGGAGGAAGAAGCAACCCGCCATCTCCCGCTCTTGAGGTAGGCGCGATCACTTTCTTTATTTTGGGGTCTTTTGGCCCCTGGCGATCACATCATGTTCTCGAGGCCGCGGCGAGTCACTTCCCCAATGGCCGTTTAAATTCCCGTTCTTATATTTTCTTTATATTCTATTATATTCTTATCTGCTCATATTCTCGAGGCCGCGGCGAGTCACTTCCCCAATGGCCGTTTAAATTCTCGTTCTTATATTCTCTTTATATTCTGTTATATTCTTATCTGCTCATATTCTCGAGGCCGCGGCGAGTCACTTCCCCAATGGCCGTTTAAATTCCCGTTCTTATATTCTCTTTATATTTTGTTATATTCTTATCTATTCATATTCTCGAGGCTGCGGCGAGTCACTTCCCCAATGGCCGTTTAAATTCCCGTTCTTTATATTCTCCTTATATTCTGTTATATTCTTATCTGCTCATATTCTCGAGGCCGCGGCGAGTCACTTCCCCAATGGCCGTTTCAATTCTTGCTATTTGATTTCTGCACCATTCTCGTCCCCCCGAGGCCGCGGCGAGTCACTTCTCGCTATGGCCGTTTAACTCCCATATCTTGCTATATTACATTTGTCCCGCTCGCCCCGTCGGAGCAATCTCCCGTGGTGGCCCCTTCTCTTTTCTCTTATTTCTGTGTTGCAGCAAACAAGAGGAGTCCGCGCGCTCCGCGTCTTCTTCGCTCCTCGAACCATGTGACGTCGCTCACACTCGGCATAAGAGACGGCCCGGTCGTAGCCTTGCTTGAACCCCTTGCGGATGCCCCTGCGAAGTCATAGCTCATTGTAGGGGAGGGCAGCCTCCTTAAGGTCGACTCGGTAGGCCTCTGAGCTTTTGTACTACTCGAGAGCCTCCGCCCCGACCGATCCCATCCTACCAGCGAGCTCGGCCTTCTCCCGCTCCGCCTTGGTCGACCTCCGCTCGGCCTCAGCCGTTCGTTCTTTGGCCTCCGCCGCCTGCTTCTCCGCCTCGGCCCGATCAGCCTCTACCTCCCGCCGAAGGCGCTCGGCTTCCTCCGCCCGGTCTATCAGCTCTGCACGTTCGGTCTCCCACCGGCCATCCAGCTCGATGCGTGCAAGGCGCTCCTCTTCAAGAAGCCTGCTCTTCCTCTCGAGCGATTCGCGGGCCTTGGCTAGCTGCTCGGTTAGCGCTCGGGTCTCCACCTGGCTCGACCGCACCAGCTCCCTGATTAAGGAGAGCTCCCGCCGAAGCCTATCACGCTCCTCGGCGAGCCGAGCCAACCTCCTGTCTGACCCACCAAGGGTCCAGGCCAGGTTCACTTGCTCCCACTCCGACCAAGCGTACGCTTCTGCCAAAGCAGCCCCCATCTGAGCCAAGGCCAGGCCACCCTCCATAACCCCAGCGAGAGCTGTGGACGGGGAGTACTACCTACCACCCCCCCCTTACCTTCGCGGCTATACCGCGGCATACCTGGTGCAGAGGGCCCGAGATACCAAGCCTCTCCAAGGCCGCCGGAACAGAGAACCCCCCATCGCCCGACGCTCCTCCGAGTGGCTCGGACCAAGCCCCAGCCTTGATCACCTCTCGCGCCCCAGCCGAAGTCTCTTGCGGCCCCTCAACCTGGACCGGCTCGGCACCTGCACCACCACCTGCAGCGCCAGCCTCGGCCACGGTCCCAGCATCCCCCGCCTCGGCCACGGCCCCCTCGGCTCCTGTCGAGGGGAGAGCCGGGCAAGCACCATCGACAGTCGCGAGAACAGCCCCGGCCCCCTCGGCTCCGGCCGAAGGAAGGGCCGAGCCCGCATCGGCGCCGCCCGCAGAAGCAGTCCCAACCTCCTCGGCCCCCTCTTGCTCGGTAGGTGGGAGTGCTCTCCCGGTAGGGTCGGCCCCATCATGCTCGACAGAGGGGTGAGCCGCGGTAGGGTCGCCTCCGACTGCGGGTACGACCCCGGCCTTCTTGGCCCGCTTCCTGGCCCTCGCGGCGGCCTGGATCATGCCCTCCACGGGATCCTTGCGCTTGGATCCCTGCGGCCTGGAGGATTCACCCTGGGCCGCTCCCTTGCCCTTATCTCTGGTTTGGGAGCGACCCACGGGAGCAGCCGATTCATCAACAGCCGAGTCATCACCAAGCTCGATCACCTCTGCGGCCTCCTTCAGAGCTTCCCGCCTGGTGTCTGCACGAAGAGGAAGACATATTCAGGAAAAGAAGAATGACCCCCACATCCAAAGGAGAATCTAGTTGTGGCACCTGAGCCCGACGGATGCAGCCGCGTAAGAAGACATCGCTCGATATTCTCTGGGGTAACCAGCTCTTCAGTGGATTGGCGGTGCTTCAGCAAGATGGCTGCGTATTTCTCCACATGTGGAGGGAACTCATCCTGCCTGGGAGGGATATTCGGGTGGAAGTTGGGGATTACTGGACATCTCCAGGTTTCCTCCACTGAACAAATCCCCACCCAGAAGAATTGATTCTTCCACGCCTTATGCGAAGAATCCTTCGCCGCCAAGGAGATGCAACTCCAATTCCACCTCGCCTGGATGAAATAGAAGCCCTTCCCGGCCGAAGGATGTACTTTCAACTCAAAAAAATAGTAAAAGAGGTCCAAGGAAGGAGGAACCCCACACTGGTGATAGAGAATGCGAAAGGCGGAAAGAATGAGATAAGAGTTGGCTACCAACTGAATGGGCGCCAACAGGAAAAAATTGAGAAGCTGAAAAACAAAAGGTTCGAAAGGAAGGCAGAATCCACCCTTCCACAACAGAAGAAAAGTACAGATGTGGCCTGTACGAGAGTCCAGGCTCGTCTCGTATGGAGAAGCCGCGGCAAAGCAGAACTTGTGGGGCAGGCGATACTGGTGCTCCAGCCTTCTCACATCCGCATCCCCTAGTTCGTTGCAGTTTGGAACCGGCGCCTTCACCACCGGCTCATCCTCCCACTCTTCAGCCTATGAGCGCTGGTCCGCCTTGGAATCCGGAGAAGACTCTGAGGAAGGGCGATCTCGAGACCCTGAAGATTCCGGGGGAAGAGAAGCCGCCGGACTGCCTCCGCGGTTATCTCCGCCAACTCCACGAACGCCACTGCAAGCCTCTGCTCTTCCGTCGCGTCCTCATGACGCATCGAAGAGCCCCAAAAGCAAGAACGGAGGAGAGCCAAAACCCTAAAGATGGAGGGAGTCTGGAATGACAACAAGCGCTCAACGCCTATATCCCCACCCGGGAGGCGGCGCGTCATTCCGACCTCCGAGAAAAGGGGGCCCCTTCAGTTCAAATCTATCAGGATCATCATTAACAAGGACCTAGGTGACCACGACACGTGGCTTCCTAACACCGCCAGATCTCCACCCACCTGAGCCACGCTGGTCCAAAACCCCAAACAGCTACTCTTCCGAGCTTACTAAAGCTCGGGAGTAGGAGGGGGACAAGTGGAGAGGGGGGTTTCTGTAGCCCATCTAAGAGCAGTCAAATCAGGTCCATCGGGACCAAACGAGGCTCAGCTCATCCAAGTGATAGCCTCATAGGGCCCACTTAGGCTAAAAAGCCCAATAAAGATTACTCGGGACCTCACCCTTCCTCGGCGGCCTTTAGGCTAGGAAAGCCCGAGCGTCAGAGCGGAGGAAGACCCATGCCCGAGTTATCCCTTCATCGGGATAGAGGCAAGCGCCCTGCGCCCACCCTGACCTGACTTCACCCGAGCTATGCCTATCACCCGGACAGGGTTGGCACCTTTTATGCTCGGACCGACTGACGATTGCTTATCCACGCTGCCGTTAAGAGCCCTTGATGAGCAGAAGTTTATGAGGATAAGGGGCCCATGATCCCTCGAGGCTATGAAGATCCCACGATGAGGACGTAAAGATCCCACGATGAGGATGTAACTCCCGCCTGAAACTCCTCAGCTTACGGGACTCATAAGGTGAGCACACTATATAAATCAGGGACTCCCTCCAGTGAAAGGTAAGGGCAATACACACCTAAAATCCCCTGAGCAGGAACCCCTTCACCACCTTGGTGTTGGGGGATCTCGCGCACCTCTTTCTACCTCTCTCCATACCTTCCACCATTGCTCTACTGACTTAGGCATCGGAGGGTTTTTCCTAGGGAGCCATCCCTGGGCCTTCTGATCCGTTTCCCTTTCTCTGCAGTTCACTAATCGGTGATCATCCTCCCAGCTCAGGACAAGCGCGAGATCACACCCCTTCAGTGTGGATAGAAGAAGATGGTAGAAATATAGTCAGGTGGTGGAAGGTACACCACCCACGGATAAGAACTGAGCAGAAGAAAAGATGAATGAACGGAACAAGGAAAGGAGGAAGTGGACCCCCGAATGCACAACTGACGGCTCTTGAACTTATGTCGCCGCCTCTTCTTGGCAGAAATCTGCTTGCAACAATTCCACCTGGCGCAGACTCGGGCCTTCGGGCTTTTTATCTTGTAATATTTTCTTAAATAACGGGCCCATCTGGCAGATGGCCTGGCCCGAACATGAATATGTAACTTCATCGGGATGGTTGCCCCTAGCTGTGCGGTGCTAACCATAGAAGGACATTCCAGAACAGTCAACTCCTTGGGATGAACATCAGATAGCAGTGGAGTTTTGTCATTCGGCACTAGAACATGGAGCTTTGGCATCTTCACTCGGCAGTTAGGCATGAAGCATAGCTCCCTTGCTAGAAGCGCAGGACGGAACTGAGGGAAGGCGATGTGCGGCGTTGACGTGGCTGCCTCACTAATAAGCCGAGGAAGATGAGACAGAAAATGCATAATGCCCCTGGTCGATCTCGAAGACATGGCCAATCGCCCCTTGAATGATGAATTCATTAGACTTTTGGCAGCCGTGTGGGTTAGCACCATCTGGGCGGAAAACTCTTCTGGGCCAGTGAATTGAATAGCAATCAAGCGAGAGGTGATAACAACATCAACAATGAATTCTCCAGCGAGCAAAGAGATTGTTACCGGCCTCGCTTTTGAAGAAACTGGCACCAGTGCTAAGGAACTCTTCTCAGCAACCGTCTTCATAACAAGTGCAGGCTCATTATCCCTAGAATAGTCAGAGACCAGGACTCGGACCGGCATGCGGCAAATGAAGTCTTGAAGCTTGTAATGCACAGTCGAAACCTAGTTCGACTCTTTATCTCCCTGGGGACTAGACCCGAGGGGCACCAAAGGTAGCAAGCACCTGCTCCGTGGGGTAGAAGTAGGTGGAGAGGGGTGGAGATGGCTTGGCAAGTGTGGGCGAAGGCAATGTGAGTGGTGGAGAGATAACAGCGATGATAGGCTCTGGTGGGGGTAAAGGTATTGAAGGTGGAGGCGTAGGAGAGAGCAAAGGTGAAGATGGTGGCATGGCCGGAGATGAAGGCAATGGCGGGGGTGTGGGCGTAGGGGTAGCTTGCTCAGGCTCGGACGATGATGGTGAAGGGAGCGGCATCGGTAGCGAGAATGGTTGTGAAGGTGATGGAACATGGATCGTTGTGAGAGGAGGCGATGAAGACGGTGGTGGTGATAGCAATGGGAATAATGGAGATGGCGATGATGGAGATGTGGTCAATGGAGGCAACAGAGATGGGGGTAGAGAAGGTAGTGGCGATGCAGAAGAGGTGGCAGGTCTTGGCGCCCATCTCCGACGTGTCGGTACAACACGTCAAGCGGCGTTGGGATTAGAAGTGGTGGTGGAAGTGGAGGGGGAAGGAGAAGAGTTTGCGCTAGACTGAGCAGAGGCTTGGGTTTGCGGAGGCCGTGGAGGTTGAGTAGGAGATGGTGAAGGTGAGGGGGTAGGTGAGGGGATAGATAATGGAGCGGGTGCTTTATCAACTAAAGAATCACAGGGATGCCCCTGGTCTTGAAGCGGAGACGGCTGCCTAGGCGGTGCTTGCTACTGTTGCTGCTGTTGCTTGCTGCTGAAATCTGAAGTAACGTTGTGCATAACTGCCCAGTCAACCATCTTCTTGTCTTCCAAGCTGTAACTAAGTTCCCGGAACTCTGGGCAGTCCTCAATCAAATGCCCATGTTGACGATGGAATTCACAGAAATGGATCAAGTTCCCGACCGCAGGTCGGCAAGGCATAACCGGAGGGAGTTGCAACGCATGGGTTGCCATCAAAGCCCTGAAAATATCCGAAAAGGATTCTGGCAACAGAGGGTGAAGAACCTACTTTGGGGAAGGTGGATGCCGAGGGGTATGAGAAGATAGTGGGGATGGTAGTGGAGGTTGCGTAGGTAAGGGGGATTGCGTAGGTGAAGGCAGAGGGCTAGTATGATTTGGAGGCATGGAGGGAGTGGGAATATAATGGATGGCATCCACCCGCTCAGGATGTGATATTTCCTTGACCGAAAGTGGAGAGGTGTGGGGAAATAAAACAGCGGAGGGCTGACTTGTGGAGGGCTGATATGCGGAGGTATATGGGTGTGTGGGAGCGGAAGGCTGACTCGTTGAGGGGTAGGTAGTGGAGAGATAAGTAGTGTAGGATGGTGGAGGGAAAGTGTATGCGGAAGGCGAAGGTGGGGGAGACTCGTGGTCAAAGGAAACTAGGAGTTGTTGCCTAACGAAGCGGGCTCGATTGTAAAGCTGTTGCCAGGAAGTGATATCGTTCAGGGCTAAGATGCACCTGAGCTCAGGCGTTGCATTAGAAATAACCATTTTGATCTGCTCGCCCTCCGGAATATGCCCCGGGACTCGCGTGGCCAGGCGATGCCAACGGTCGGCAAACGTGGAGAATTCCTCGTCGGGCTTCATCTTCTCTTGGGCCAGATCAACCATAGAATATCTGGGCCCAACCTGGTCCTGGTATTGCTGAATAAATCTTGCTTGGATGGCTTGAAAATTCATCATCTGCTCTTGCGGTAACGTGAAGAACCAATCCTTGGCTGAGCCTTCTAAAGATAGGCCAAACAAATAGGCCATCAAGTGTTGATCATGCTGGAACTGGGTCGACTCATATAAGAAATCCTTCAAATGGACGTAGGGGTCACCAATTCTACCATAGTGACGATATGCGGGAATCTGTGAACGCGGTGGGAGTTGAAGACCCTGGAATACAAATGGGACATCCAAAGAAGTTTGGGGATTGATTCGACGGTGTAACTCATCAAGCTGGCGTTGGGCCTGAGCGAACATCTCCTCGGTAGGAAGAGTCTGGGAAGGATATGGGCCAGCCTGAGCAAGAGAGGATGAACTTAAACCAGGATAATGATGATGGGTCGAATAGAGGGACCCAGCCTGAGAAGAAGGAAAGCTCGTTCCGGGAATGGAGGAATGCATGGGCCTTGAAGGATTATGTATGTGGGGATGAGAATTGATTGGGCTAACAGCAGCACGGGCGGGATAAGAAGGCCCGTTTAAAGAATAGGGTCCAATGGAGGAATAAGGAGATGGGCCCGCATGGGAAGAGGAATCCACGCGGGGATAAGAAGATGGAGAAGTGTAGGAATAAGGTACAGGGGAGAAGTGCTCCATAGAGAGAGTGGAGACTTTGTATAGTCAAGAATTTCAAAGGAATACAAGGATAGAAACGAGCCTAGGACAAATGCAACTAAATGGAGACACACAAAGATGAACTAAACCAAATGAGCCTAATCTGACAAAATGAGGTGAACGATGAATACCGCAACACACAATGGAGGGGAGAGGTGAGAAAAGAATCAACCAATTGACCACCCAAGTTATGAATAATGCACGAATATTTTATAAGTTTCTCTTTAGGACCTTAGTGGATTAATTAAAATATGAATTCACTCAACCATAAGGTACCTAACCAGGGTGGGGGACGGGAAACTGGCAGACTCTAAGGGACTCTCTCTCTCATGAATGCAGACCCTAGACTGGGGGGTGGTACGGTACAACCTGCCCGGCGTCCGTGTGGGAATCTATGGCTCACGGGGACTTACGGAGGTCCTCGGCAAGGTCCCCTAGTCGGCTCCAAGGAGTATGGAGGCGAGAGGAAACCCTACCTCGGTAGGAATGCAACTAGAGGTGAATGAAATGCATGAATCCTATGTGCACCGGAGTGCATGCAAAGTCTAGCCTAGCAGCTAGTAATCAATAATCGAACAAATATGTAAGAAATGAAAACAAGTATGCAACAATGATGTAAGAGCAGGGGGGAGATCAATAATCAGCACCAAGTGTCATGAAAATCAAATAACATGGCAATCAAAGTGAAGCACGGGTGCACTGTAGCACGACAAGGACGGTCTCTGTAAGACCGCTCAGGGAGATAGACGGCCTATCAATGACCGTATAATCCAGGGAGAAATGACAGACTAACACAAAAATCAAAAAACTCTGGAATGGAAGGAGACAGCAAACAGAAGCATACCATGTTGAATGGTCTCCAAGTAGACCGCGTAAGAGCTGGAACGGACCTACAGCAACCGTGTAATTGCAACCAAACCAACACTGTGGGGACATAGGCGTACCTGTGCTAGCAAGATGGACGGCCAAACTCAGGCCGTATGAATGATGAGCGGGTGGTGAGAGACCGCTCATGACAGCATGCTTGGAGGAGAAGTGCCACTGTTCGCAGAGAAGAACGGTGGACTTACGGTCGCACAAGATTTGGACGGCTCAAGAAGGACCGTACAAGTTCCAGAGGACAGAGAACGCGACCAGCAAAGATCAACATAAAACCACTTCAAGAAAAAGGACTTCCAAAGCAAAAGAGAAGGTCAGCAAGTCACTAACACGATGGGCACTAGGTGTCCCACCGTGATCGCCAAAAAATGGGTGTAGATGTATTTTTCTTACCTTCCTTTCCGGCTTAAAAGATCTCTTCCATCCCTTTCTACTAAATCAATATGAGAAATATATGGACGATAGAGGGAGACAGAAGCATATAAACATGTGTGATCGCCACCAAGATGTCGAACGTGATGAACACATCGTACCTTGGAAAGGGGGAGATACTCGCCTTAAAACCAGCACTGACACGTGGAACGGCTCCTTATGGACCGCCTGTAGGTACGCGCGGTCTCACGATAGACCGCTCGTCAGTGCTGGATGGAACTCGGGATGAAGATGAATGGAGGGTTGAACGGCTTGATGGTGACCGCAGGAGGAGGAAGAACGGTTGATACTAGACCGTACATCTCACTAAACGGTCCTGAAGAAGCCGCACAAGACCACCACGCCAGAAGTTATAAGGGTCCAACCTCCACCCTTTCCGGCCGGCCAGAAAGGATGGCCCTCGCGTTAGTCTATTGCTGACCTGTGAAACAAAGTGTAGAATATAAAAGGAAACCCAATATCAGAACTGTAAAGTGTAGTAAGTGCTAGAACGGAAAGGAATAAACATAACTAAATAGAATGGGGAATACCTAAGGATTTTAAACCCCTAGGGACACCAAAAACATGGGAGGATGTGTGAATGATGCATGAGAATGACAAAAACGTGGAAGAAACGTGGAGAAAATGACGCATGCAAACAAAAGAGAGCAACGGACTAATGAACTAAAGACACAAAATAATGAGATACTCCCTGAACCGAAGGCCTGTATGGATGTAGAAGGCCTCCCTCCCTAGTCGTAGGTCACTCTAGAATCTGGCAGGGCTTCGCCGTGACCTTGAAATCTCCCCCTCTCCAAAACTTGGCTTCTAGGGTCTATTTATAGAGCCTAAGGAGCTAGCCCCGAAATTAGGGTTTTTATCCATTTTCAGGTCGAGATTATCAAATAAAAGATGAAGATAATTCAATTATCTTTCATCCAGAAGAAACGGCACTCAAAATGATTCAGTATCCGCGGAGAAAAAGACAGGAGAAGTTAGGGATAAAACCACGAATAGAGAGAGAAAACCCTTGAAATTCTCAGGAATCGAGACGATGAACGGTCTCACGATAAACCACCCAACTGGATGTGCGGCCATATCTTAGGCCGTCCAACCCTGTCGGTGGAAATTCGAGTAAATCATAAATATTACCCAACTATCCATCGAGATGACCGAAAACCTCGCCGTTGGACTCTCATCGATGAACGGCTGATGGTAGGCCGTACATCCACAAGAGCGGCCAAGAAGAAACTGCCCATGCCTTGTCAGTGATAAATCAAAATAGATTAGATAATTAGATATTTATCTGAAATCCAGCGACGTTAGGATTCATGGAGACAGACAGCTTAGGAGGTACCGCACAATGGTCTTATGCGGCTAACTCACGACCGTATAAATGCTTGTCGATGGAAATTCATAAAATTAGCTAAATATCCCATAAATATATGAACGGCCAATTATCAACCGCACATGTACATGGGTGCTTTAAATTCATAGAAATGCTCAATCAACCAAAACCAAGGCCTATTAAGTCCTGAATCAACTCGGACCTAGTCAGGGAGGGAGACCACCCATAAAATTAGCCCAGAACGTGCCAGAAAATAGCCCAGCGAGTAACGGATAACTCAAGACATCAATAAATGGGAGTAAGAGAAATGACCCAACTTATCGGTAAAAAACGGGTGTCAACAATGTGCAGCGGTAGAGGGTACATGAAATTCTCTAAAAAAATTCTAACTACATCTACACATGCATATCTATCATCTATTACTGGTACGACTGGTGCTGGTGGTGCTCGAACTCTGGACGTGGAGGAAGATCCTGATTCGCCCTATGCTGGTGGTGGGGGTAACCTAGACGTGGAAGACGATGCCCTAGCTCTGCTGTGAGAAACATATCCCTCCCATAACTGTGTCCAAAAGTAATCTCGGACATCCTTTGGAATTTAAGAGCACGCACGGCAATCCTATCCCACTCCTACAAGGTGCTCTGTAAATCTGTGTATGCCGGTGACGCAATGTCCGTAGTATCTACACTGCACTACATGTCGATCACCCTCAACAGTGTACCCATGCTCCCATGCAGGGTGACGTCGTCCGTCTATGATGACCTGCAAATGTTAAAAAAATTTACATTAGTAACTTCAATGGCAAGTGCAAAACTTAATATATGAAGAAATTTAAGATTAATTAGTAGTTACTTATAAATATAAACAAATGATACATACTCTTAATCATATGGGCCCAAAGTTGGCCACATCCCATCTCCAAACAATCTGACATTATACGTGCTCTGTAGATAGGACAAATAATCTTCATAGTGCATGGAACCTGTATACCACTCCCAGTACATGCGTACGTAGTATTCACATTGTTGGGAACCTTGTGAGTACACGATCGGCGGTGGCACAGTTGAGAGCTGACTGTATCCTTTCATATATTGCGGCATTGAAATATGGGCCTGAGGATATGGATACGATGGGAAGAATGAACTAATGCTCTCATAATCGTCATGATATATTGGCAATTACTGCCATGACCGTCCATACTCACTTCCAAATCCCTGAGAGTCATGTGCGCTAATCCTCTCAAAATCTGACAGCATGCCTTGATAGTTGGTACTATCTGTAACAGAACTTCCATAGTAGGGATCCCAATAATCAGTTTCCCGTCTCGCCCCTTCCGGTGGAGCATCGTGGTCATCATCTTGCGTGGCATGTGTGAATTGCTGCTCCTCTGTCCATACATCACGTTCGTGGCCCCTATGACCACTGCTATTGATGCGGGACGGGCACGAGGACCGACTCTAAGTGATATGGACCTCGGACTCTAAATGCGGACACGATCAGTAACATACGAGCATGAGAGACACTAGGCCTGACACTAAGAGCTCCTATGGGCTATACGTCGCTAACAGAGACGCAAGCTCACTCGTCGTCCAAAGAGAGGAAAACGCATAAGGGTAGTCCGACTCACTTCCGTGCTCGGATCGAGCCACGGGACGGGTCACTCTCTCGCTCACAGCGGTGACATGGACTCACGGGCTAGAATCCTATGCTCTCACAGTGGCATACGACCATATACTAGCTAAGCAAAGTAATGCTAAGAAGTTACGATCGTACCTCCACGCACCCGGCGTGGGGAAGACAACCCCGGCCATATCCTGACTCCCGGTTAACAATTATTACAGCGGTACAATGGTTTGACCCACTCCACGCAGGGAGGTAAAAGGTCACATGTGGGGCCCGGGAGTCACGTGAATTGGGTTGATGGGCAGCATCTTAATGTCGCTCCGGTGGTGCCGAAACCCGCGTTTAGTGCTGTCCAGACGGCGCGATCTACGGGTTCGTGGGGCCCACGGACCGCTCTATCCTCCGGGTCTGATGGGGTGGGTCCCGCTGTGATGGAGACCCCTGGTGGCGCGCCCCCCTGGAAGGCGGTCGGGCGGGAACGCCGGTCGGTGGCCGATCGGCTCCGATCTCCAAGACTTGGAGTTGCTGCCCACGTACTGGTTGCTTCTGTTTTACCACACGTGATCCGGCAAGATCGGCTACTACGATCACTCCCGATGTCGGATCGACGGACAAGAGGTATCGTTGGAAAGCTCTCTCGAAGTCCTTCGACCCTGTGAGACTCAAAAAAATTCACCGGAGCTGTGCTTCTGATGGGCGATTTTATAACCAGCATGTTCTCAGTTTCAGATCTGACTGGGTTGAAATTGAATTTCATGAGAGTTGGCATTGACCGTGAGGTAGACCTCCGATTCAGATCATGAGCTCTTCATGAAAATTGTAGAGGGGAGAGAGAGAAAAACGGCAATAATTCTTATGACTGATTTGGTGGAGGTTTGGGTGAGGTAAAGTATTTTATACTGGTAGGTGGTCGGATCTGTATAGGGGCAGACAGAACTGAAAGGGATCTTAAAGTGATTTTTAGAAAATAGGTGAAGACCTTTAGAAATTCCAAGAAACTTCTTGGATGGACGGAGTGTTGGACAAAATCTCCAGTAAAATTGGGGGCTCCAGAAAAAATCAAAAAGTGGGTCAAAGATGGGAAGATCAGGGTTGCTTTCACAGTAGAAGGAAACCGGGCAGATCTAGAATGAAAAGATGGACGAAAATGGAAAAATGGAAATTGAAAACTAGAGGCCAAACCAAAATTTATGGAATGTGGGTTGGATCCCTAGAACTCACCCTAAAAATTTGGCACTCAGAAGATCTCGGATCTGAGAGTTAAAATTCATGGAAGGGGCTGCTGTTGGATGAAGATAGAACTCCGATAAGGTGGCGGTGGCGGTGCGACGGCGGCTCGATGGCGGCGGCGGCGATAGATCTGAGCTTCCCACTCAGAAGAGACTTTAAGGAGAGGCTTCACACCTCTGGAAGCAGCGTTCACAGTTGCAAGAAGGGGGAGGAGAGAGGAGGGGTGCGCACCAAGCTTGGAGGCTCCAACAAAAATTCTGATTTTTTTTGTATTAATTCTCATCAAATGAAAATACAAGGAATATATATGAAATACAAAAAGACTTCAACTATCCCTAGATCTAGGGTTGGGGAGGAGTAAAAGAGGGAGTTTAATTTTATTTCTCCTATGTGATTTGGAATCAAATAAAATAAAAATTCAAATCCTATTAAACTATATTAAAGAGGGGGCGTCCCCTTGACTTCATGGCCATCTTCTTAGACTTTTTTTCTCATTTGTCCCCCCTTGGTCCACTGTTCTAGAAGCCCACTATTGGAAGGTTGACTGACCCCACATGGGCCCTAGAGATGAGGTGGACTAATGGGGAAGAGGTAGGGGGGCCCGCGGGACCCGGGTGGTCCCATATTACACATAAACCCTTATTACAATCCGAATTACAATCCGAAGTAAAACCAATAAACACACATGACACACAAATAAAGTCCCAATAAATACTATAAATATCGAGACTCAAGGGGGAGTCTCCAGACTGTCTCCAAGCCAGATGGAAGCCGTTGTAGCTTGGGTGGTGCTCTGCGTACGGTACCGGTGGCTCACCGACTCGTGCCGCTCATGTGCTCTGGTGTCCGCACCAATTCTCCGCGGGTGGGAAAAACTCGACCCTGTCGAGTAAGGGTCTGCATCGCTCTGGTAGCGCTTTAGTAGCTCCGGATCTATCCGCTGTAACTCTCCACGGGTGATCCAAGTATCCTCAGTGGCGGGTCGCCCTCTCCAACGCACTAGGTAGTGCGGGTAGGATCCACTCCTGGTAACTGTCACCTGCTCATCCAGTATATGATCGATATGCTCTCGCTGCTGTGGAAATGTGGCTGGTGGTGGACACTCAGGTGTGGGATCACTCTCAATGGGAGGAGATGGCTCAAAAGGCTCACTAGGGATCACCGCTGGGTCCCTATATGCAACTAGATCCGACACATTGAAAGTTGAGCTTATACCATATTCCTCGGGCAGGTCCACAACATACGCATTGGATCCAACGCGTCTCAACACTCTAAATGGACCGGCTCCGCGAGGTTGCAATTTCTTTACGGTCCAGAGGGAAACCGTTCAGGTCTTACCCTGATCATGACATATTCACCCTCTTGGAACTCTCGGTGGTGTCGGTGGGCATCGACTAGCTCTTTGTACCGTGCATTGTTGGCCTCAATGTGACGATGGATGTCGTCATGCAGACTCCTAACATGCCTAGCAAATGACTCGGCAGACTCCGACACTCGTGCATGAATGGGCATGGGAATAAGATCCACTGGCTTCCTAGGCCTACGACCTGTGACAATCTCGAATGGACTCATACCGGTAGACCTATTAACCGAATCATTATATGCAAATTCTGCCAGTGGTAATATGAGATCCCAGTCCCCTACATGGTCCCTGACAAGACACCTCAAAAGGTCACCGAGACTCCTATTGACCACCTCGGTCTGACCATCTGTCTGGGGATGATATGCAGTGAAAATTTTGAGGTGAGTCCCTAACATGTGCCATAGTGTCTTACAAAAATAGCAAGTGAATCGAACATCACGGTCAGACACTATAGTGCGAGGCAACCCGAACTTGCACACCACATGAGTAAGAAAAAGGCGGGCTACTCTCGAAGCATCTGAGGTCTTCGAGCAGGGAATGAAAAGGGCCATCTTCAAGAATCGGTCAACAACCACATAGACCAAATCATGCTTCCTGGAGGTACCTGACAATCCCAAGACAAAATCCATGCTAACATCCTGCCACGGGGCATCATGCACGGGAAGAGGTGTATAAAGGCCCGAGCTTTGCTTCTTCATTTTGGCCATAACACATGTACGGCACTAGGCCACAATATGAGCAACATCACGCTTCAAGCTCGGCCAATAAAATCTATGTTCAACAGCCTCAATAGTCTTATTCCGACCAAAGTGGCTTGCTAGACCTCCCGCATGTAGCTCCCAGACCAAGAAGTCTCGAACCGAAGTTCGGGGAACACAAAGCCTGCCTCCTCGAAAGAGGTAACCCTCCTGAAGCACATAATCATCAAGGTCTCTCTAGGGTCCGGCCTAGAGAGTGGTATAAATCTGACCGAAGTCAGGACAGTCAACATAGGCCTCTCTCATCTTCTCTAACCCTATGACCTCGGCTGTAATGCCCCGGGTTTTTTGGATCCTTCTTCTCGGGTCTCGGATCTGCGTTTCCGGTATATCTGGCTCCGTTGTGTCCGAAATGATGTTTTGGACATCTTTCGGGTTCAGATCGGCGCGATCCGGAGTTGTTTCGGAGGCCCGGAAGAGCTCCGCGGTTTTTTCGCGTGTGTTTTTCGATTCCCGGTGTATGTTTCGGTAATTCCTTCGGTACCTCGTTGCCGGTGAACCGGGCCGTTCACCTAGGCGAGTGTGGTACCGTTGCGATCGGTTCGTTCCGAGGATCGCGAGGGTGTGATTTTCTATTTTTTGGGATTTTTCTGATTTTCTGGATTTTCCTATATAAACCCCCCACTCTCACTCTTCCCCTCATTCTCTCTTCCTCACTCTCTCCCTTCTCACGCTCTCTCTTCTCTCCCTCTCTTCTCCGGCGGCCAACGGAGGCCGATGGGGGCGAGGTGGCGAGGCCCGTGGGATGAGGGATGGCGAGGACGGGTCGAGGAACGAGGCGATGGCGCGTGGCGAGCCGGTTCGCGGGCGTGGAGGCACCGGCGGGGTTTCGGAGGCGTTTCTTCGTGGATCGGCGTCCACGGTGCGCGAAATCTTCGGTGGAGGTAGGGAGATGGACCCCCAGCTCGTGCACTTCCTTCCCCGTGAGTTTTGTAGGCCGTGGTGAGCCGAGCGGGCTAATCGGGGCGATTTGGGGAATAATGCATATTTTTGGGGAGTGAGCCGGATCTCTCGTTTTACGGCATTTTTGGCCAATCTAGAGGTTTAGATGCATGCCTAGGGGCTTGGGGATGGATTCCTCTTTGTTTCCCCATCACTCGAGGGTGATCGGGGCGTGGATCGGATTTTTGGATGTTTTCCCACCGTTCTTGGTTTTCCGAAATGATCGCGGTCTACCAGTAACCGCGTTCATTGGTCGCGGTCTTAGGAGAACCGCGTTTGCCCAAGTGCGTCGGCAAGCGTCGCGGTCGTGCGATAGACCGCTTTGGTCTAGTCGCGGTCATGAGGTGACCGTGACTGTGTGGTCGCGGTCCTTGGGTGACCGCTACCATCGGGTTTGCGCGTGGCTAGTTGCGGTCGTGAGGTGACCGTGACTGCGTAGTCACGGTCCTCGGTCGACCACTACTGTGTGGTCGCGGTCCCCAGTCGACCGTGATTATGGTCGCGGTCCCCAGGTGACCGTGACTATGTTGCGGTTCCCGTCTACGTGGTTTTGACCTCCGGTCGACCCGGTTGTGACCCAGTGGTCGACCTTCGGCCTCGTGAGTATCCCGGGCACCCCGTGGGTTCCGTGTCCGTGTTTCTGGGGTGTCGAGAGGCACCGTGTTACCTCGATTAGCATGCCCGTATGTAAGACCCCAAATTCTTTAGAAATTTATTTAGAAAGTTATTTGTAATTATTTGGAATTTATTTGAAGTTATTCGAATTAATGAGAATTATCCAAATTAATTAGATTAATTAATTAATTAATAGAATAAGTCATTTTTCAACTATTTTCTAAAAATCCCCAAAAATCACATCTTGTAGAATTAATTTTGTTTAGCAACTTTGTCTTCTACATTTAAGCCTAAGAAAATCATTTATTATGTCGAATTGGTGAACTTAGTTTTTCGAACTTAACAATTAACTATTTACGGAATAGTATAAGTAATAATCCGACTACCTTAGAAAAATCTGTAAAAATAGTAAATAGATTTAGGTCGATGTAGATAACAACTTTTCCTTCTGGCATTAGGCCATTGTAAATCCGTGGTAAGATCTATTTAGAGTTTAAACCCAAAAGTGTACACTTTTGACCCATACCTAACCCTTAGTTTAAAACACGAAATTCGACCTCAATACTCGACCAAATGATCTGAAATCAAGGACAAATGGAAGGCCACAATGTAAGGAACATTTACCCTCAATCAATTTGAGGTAAACCTAGCCCCAAAATGTGCTGTCGACATAGTTTGGTCAAGTCTAGGATTTCGGCGCCGTTTCTAAACACGTAGCTTGCAGTAGCGAATACTCCCAATTCCGAAGGCTCCAGAAGCTCTATGAGCTATCAAAATGAAGCCCTACGAGTCTTCTTTCATTTGGCTGCTGTGGGGTTCGCTGAAGTTTCAGATCTGGAGAGATCTAGCTCGATTTGTGGAGGTGGGTCAGCAGGCCGTTGGCTTTCCTTCATCCTTCTTTGATCCATCGATTGAGGTAGGAATTCTCAACCAAATCTTGATCATGAGTATAGCAAATTGTTCCTCTCATCGAGCTCTATCCATTGGTGGCAAAATCCCCAATTTTCATTAGGTGTCCGCGGAGAAATCAAGCTTTTTGTGAGGTGCTGTCCAAGTGTTCTTCATCCTAGGGTTTAAGTTTTCTCTCTCCGATTTGAGGTAGGATCTAACAACCAAACTCTAATTAACTTACATGATGTAATCAGCATATTGTTAGCTTTCATTTAACGTAGGAAGCCCCAAATTTCATTGAGCATACTTGGAGAATTTTGATTTTTAGTAAGAGCATGTCTAGAATTTGATGTATATTATGTTCTTCAAGTAGAAGCTTGATTTTCGGGCTGTTTTTGGATTAGATAACTTGATCCACATATGGCTTATAGTATATGGTTGGATTCATCATTAAGTTAGCTTTCTTTTGATATAAAAAGCCCCAAATTCCGTTGTGTATATTGAGAGAAATCTACGTTTTAGTAGACGCATGTCAAGAACTAGGTTCTTCATGTATTCATCATAAATAGGTTGTGATTCGATTGAGTTTTCAGCAAATTTCTTGTTTCAATCTCTTGTTTTATGACCTTAGTATGTATATTAAGAACCCTAGAGCATTTGGTTAAAATCCCAACTCATTTAGACCCCAAATCATTGAGTTTTCATGGTTTATGGAATCACCCGTCGCTTCTGGAAGTGTAGGGGTCGACCCATGGGGTCGACCCATGCACCCAGTGAAGGGGGTCGACCCATTGGGTCGACCCATGAAGCTTTTTTTTTGAGGGGTCGACCCAATGGGTCGACCCACACCCAGGAAGGCTCCTGGAATGCCAGGGGTCGACCCAATGGGTCGACCCATGCCCTGTATGACCCCATTAATGATGTTTTTGACCCGGGGATCAATCCGGATCATTGGGGAATCAATCCATTCAACCTAATCACATTGAAAACTATATTTTTGAGGAACTAATGACCTATTCATGTACCCTTTTTAGTTTCAATTAACATTGGTCCATACATACAAATTTAGTGTAAAAACACACCGTTTATCATCTTCATTTCAATGCATACAAGATTAAATAGAAACCCACATAATTAGTGGTTAATGGTGTAACTGAATCTCTGTTAATGCATTCTATTTCACTCCTCTGGGAGTTGTTCTTTACCTTATCATCTTGAATCAGCTTCTTGGCAATTGTCTTAATGCAAATGATAATGGTTAATCATGATATCTTAACTTGGTAATTAGGATTAATATGTTGATTAGCTTGTTTGATTGCTGCTGTTTTACAGTAGCGCAGCACGATTAACTCTCCTTGTGACTTGGTTTTGATATCCTTGATGATTATACTTACCTTGAAATTCTGGAAATGAATCTCTTTCCTACGTGAAGTTGTTATTGCTACTTAGTTTAAACCTTGGAATTCTGGCCATAAACTGTGGAAGTCTAGATTCGTGGGATCTTTGATCCAAAGAAATCAATGCCTGGCAAACAATTAAGGGCTCGATCTGGTCCTGGGAAGAGCGCCCGAACACTACGTATACCCCCGGGGAGGTGAATGAAAAGGTGTGGCATTTGGCACCAGTACTTGACATGTGTTAAATCTAGGATTGTCCACTACTCTCTCCACTACTCTCTACATTACTTTCTACTACTTTTCACTTTCCACTCTTCACTGTTCTATACTCTACTTGTGGTTACTTTACTTGTTTATTACTTGGACGTGGAAATGAAATTACATACGTGCTTGACATGACTTGAATTGTCTTGATATGGCCAACTTTTTATCGTTATCTCCTGTAGTAAATTCTTGTCTTACTATTCTATTCATTATATTTCTTGACCTTGCAAGATCTTTGAATTCTGTTTCGTGATATCACCGTTATCTTTTTATTATTTTTATCATTTGTAGCATGACATTTTAAAATGTAATTAAACTGTTAATCACTTATACCTGTCTGTTATTTCCTACTGAGCGTCAGCTCATAGTTGTGTTTTCCCCCCTTTCCAGGCTTTTCAGGTGACGCGCTTACCGATGGGGAAGGGCAGGAGTGATGTCTTGAGTGTATCAGTTCTAGTGTGTTAGTAGTGTGTTATCTTTCTTTAGTTGTGTTTTGGAGAGCTTTTAGTCTCAGTCATGTTATTGAGTTTTAGTGGTTGATTATTCCAGTTGTATTAAGTTGAACTTGAGGTTATTGTATCAGTTGTGGTTTGTTAATGATCATTTAGTATTTCCATCTTGTAGCACTTGTGTATTATTTTAGATTAGTTCTCTCTCTTGCCAGCGTGTCCCTAACTGTACGTCCCGATATTTCCGCCTTGTTCGGGGCGTGACACCGTAGGTGTGGTGGGTCCGGGTGACCTCACGTGTTCCGGGTTTTCGTGTTACGCTCGATCGAGTCACCGTCTATCGGTGTGTGTGCGGTGTGGTCTCCCCCGCATGTCGTGGGTTTCTTTGGAAGGTGATTCCCGTGTGGGCCATGTGTTTGGCCTTGGACTACAAGTCCAGTTATCCGGCCTGGGGCTGGAGGTTTCCCGCTGCCCTAGGATGGGAGATTGACATGGCGGCTTGTGTGTTGCCTTGGAAATCGTGATTCTGTGTTTTCTGTGGGGCCCGTGTGGGTGGCTTTAGTCCCTTGCGTTCCCTTCCCTAGGGAGTGGTCTTGGCAGCTCGTGAGTTGTCTCGGTACTCGTGCTACCGTGATTTTAGACCTAGAGATTAGGCTAGATTGACGGCCTTGTGCTGTTGCGTACAATGGTCTTGATCCCGAGTCTAGTGACTCAAGGACCGTTGGGTGTAGTGCGTCTAGAGGACTGTCCAGAATCCAGTGGCTTAGCGCCACTTGAGTTTTCTCGACTCTCGCGCAGGGTGTGTGCGTGGCCATGGACCACGAGTCCTGTTTCTTCTCCGACTGTGGTCGCCGTGCGACGGTGCCGGTACGCGGGGTGGTCCCCGTACTTCGTCAGGTTCGGACGTTGTTTTCTGTTGTCTTGAGAGTCTACTCTCTCAGTGACCCTCCACTAGTCGTAGCATGCTTACACGCGAGTGGTCCCACCAGGGAGTGGTGGAGAGGCTACCCTTAGAGACGGTTTGTGGACCGGTTTCTGTCGGGCCCGCGTCTAGCAGCCAGAGTTCGGCTGAGGGGGAAATCGGTCAGAGGACCAGACCAGGGACGGACGGTCTATGTGTGCACACATGGTTGGGGCCGGTTGGACCCACGTCTACGGGCGTGACCCCAGCTAGTCACATGTTTGTGGTTACTTGTGCGGTGTTCGTGCCTTTGGTAGGCGCTACCACGTCAGGCAGTTCACCTGCAGTGCGATGTAAGTCGTCAGGGGACGCTACCGACTGTGCTTTTAGTGGGAGGTACTCCTGTTGAGCTGGGAGTGACAGACTATCAGTTTCCGTGACTTTGACCTTTGGGTTTCAATCGTGTCGACCGTTGAGTTTTGGTTGTTTCACCGTGGTGCGTATGTTGGTTTTCATGCCGTCAGACTAGTGCTAGTAGCTTTACCGAGGTTGCGTCTTGTCGTGCGGTACCCGTGACCAGGTGTCAGAGTTGCACTTCGGACAGCGTGTCCTGGTTGGCCGTGTTTTGGGAGACAGGCCTCTACGGCGTGGTTGCCGTGTGTTTTTACTTCGGTAAGCGGTACTAGTGTAGTTCGATAGCCTCGACCGTGAGGTCAGGGTGTGTTTCTGGTACAGTAGGAGTAGTTGTAATGCCGAGTTTCAACCGGCCACCGGGTTTACTGTTCCTACTATTGCGGTTGCTCTTGTAGCCTTCCTTTCCGCTACCGCCGTTGTTTCCGGTTCGGGTTCCGTGGGATCCTTGCTGAGTCTCTGTTTTGGAGACTCATTCCCTACTTTTCAGGTGAGACAGTTCTTCTTCCTCGAGGTTCGAGGGTGCGGAGCGGAGGTTCTCAGTTGCCAGCTCGCCGGGCCGAGTGTTCACTCGGCATGTGGTACGCTTTACTGCTTTAGACTATACTTTCCGTTGGACTGGACTCTGTTATAGCTGTAGTTGTTTATTTATTTCTGTTAATTATTGTCCTGCTTTATTTCCTACTTCTTTGTGCCTCCACACTCCTTTTAGCCCTTCCGAGCCCTCCCGGCTCGTGGGCGGCGGTTCGAGTCTCGGGTTATCGGGCCTTCCCGGTAATCGGATTCTCGGGTCGTTACAGCTGGTATCAGAGCGGTGGTTGTGGACGTACATAGGAATTCAAGATATTGCAGTGATCATAGTCCATAAGGTCCAGTACAGTCGGTAGCTGGCTTAGGGTTTTGTGTTCGCTTTCCACCTAGTTTCTCACTTGAGAGCTTGAGTGCGCTGTGCGGCGCTGTAAAGGTGGTTGCTGTTCGCGGCTTTCGTGCCAGCATGGGGTCTAAGGATTGAGGTTGAGATCCTTCTCCCTCATCGGTGGTGGCCCTGGTTGTGCTGCGTTGGGCAGAGGTTGCTGGCAGGCGCGAGCTCGCGATGCTACGTTCAAGGAATCTGTGGCATGGTCAGGTGGCTGGGGAGGATTTTTCGTGGTTAAGTGGCCATGAGCGTGCTCTGATGGAGCTGCTGTCGATTTTGGCCACTCCATGTTGAGGTTTGTCCAGCCCCTGAGATGTTCTGATTGAGAAGTGTGCTCGGGAGAGCGGAATATCTTCTCGGTGAGCTGCTATTTTATCGAGCCTAGTGTCCTTGTCGTGCTCTGTGGCGTCAGAAATGACGTGTCGGTCCCGAATGGTTCAGCGGATTTCGAGGCAGGATTTGGCAGAGATGGCTCGATAAGTCTTGCTCCTGCGCCCTTGTGTGCAAATGGGTTGTGTTCGGCCTGGAGTTGGCTTGAGATGTGAAGGCTCCACGGTGAGTTCGGGACACGAGGATGAGCATCGGCTGTTGTCGTTATGGCTCGTGTTGCGGCTCTTGGTGTGGTGTGTTGCAGTTTGAGGAATTGCAGCAGTGGTGCATCGAGAGATGCTGTGATTGTGGTCCGACGGGACACTTGGTAAGTGTTGTCGGAGGAGCTGACCTGACGGAAGTGATGGTTTTCCTTGGTGTTGGATGGTGCTGTTTCTAGCATGCGCGAGGTTCGAGATCAGGTCGAGCATGGAGTTCTTCCGTTGGTCGGAAGTGCGTTTGGGTTCTCCTTTGGTTGGAGAGATTGTATTTGGCTAGGTTCGTCATCTTGAATTGTGTGCCTGGATTGGTTGGCCCTGTGTGCCATGAAGTCCGTGCGAGACGTACTCCTTGTCTTGGCAAGGTGGTTGTCTGTGAGAAGTTGTGCCCATTCCCTTGTCGTGTGAGGGTGTGCTGGCACTGTTCCGGAAGGACGAGTGCCGGTTGGGCGGTGTTTTCTTTCTCGGCTGTGCGTGCGGATCTGAGTGCGCAGCGGAAGCATGATGGGCTTGTGACCCATTGGTTCAGGATCGTAGCGTTGGTTACTACGGGAGGATTCCTGAGTTTGCGTTGAGCATTGGAGGATTGGTTCCTCGATGTGAAACGTGTTGTTGCCGTGCCGTTACTCGAGATATTTTGGTTCTTGGCACTGGCAGGATGGAGTGTTGGGGAATGTGCTGGCTAGTGCGCCGCATGAGTACCCTATTCCTGTAATGGAAGCCGTGTCAGGCGTCGGTGTTAGACCTGGAGGGGGTTGTTGAGGATGTCGCCTGACGGAGGTCGAGGATGTGTTAGTCAGAGTCGGTGGCTTGGTGCCCGACTTGTGTTCCCAGTCGTGTCCTTGAATGAGATCATTTTGGATAAGTGATCTCTAGCAGGCTGTGGGTTCCTGTTGGTAGCTGCGAGTGACTGGTAAGGCTACTCTTGTAGCCGACCATGGTGAGATGTATGTTGCTTAGGGACCCATGAGCACTGTTCAGGTGGTGTCCCGTGGCTCTATGGTAAGGGCGGAATCGGGATTGGCAGATGTCCACTTGGATTGATCGAAGGATTTGATGAGACCAGATGGAAGAGTGATGCCTTTGGGCGGAGGCTTTTTTGTGAGATTGGCGTCGGTTTGGTGGTCCTTGATAGGACGTCGGTGTCGCGATGGTTATCCCTGGTTTGGTGACTAGCATGGGGTGGTTCCCCTGTAAGTCTGAGTCGAGTGAGACGATGACTGAAGACACCAGAAAGAAAGAAGAACCTGAGCAAGCAGTTGGTGGTCGTCGACGTGTGGTCATTTCACAGACAGAAGATGCTGGTGGTTGGGGCTCGAGCGTGGCGAGAGCCGTGTGCCAGCGAGACCTTTGGTGGTCGTTTCTGTGATGTGCCTTTCCGGATGGGATCTGGGCTTTGTCGAAGTTTATCTTCTGACAAGAGTTGGCACGGTGTTATGTCCGGCTTTCGGTTTGCCATGTGTGAGATGTTTCTTCGTGCTGAGCCGATGTTCTGGTTGCGGTCTGCTGAGAGGACTGCTTGAGCTGGTGGAGGATCTATTTTGGTTGATCCCTTGAGGAGGGTGTGCGACCTGTCAGCTGGCTGCGAAGCTGATGTGCGATTTGCCTGCCGACCATAGGATGGATCGGTGGGTGTTTTCTCGTGCGAGGGTTGTGATTCCTCGGTGAGCAAGATTATGGCTGCGGCGCCATGGTGGATTCTCGCGTTGTCTGAGGTGATGTCGGACTATGTCCTTTGGTATATGCCTGCTCTGTTGTCCAGTGTGCTCGGCTCGAGGAGCGAGGTGTTACTTGTGATTGTAAGTCTGGCTGTGTCCCTCAGGATCGGTGTTTTCATGAGAATCGAGGATTTCTATACTTGGGCTCTGACATCGTGTCAGTTGATTCAGTGTTCTTCCCCTGTGACTTCGTGCTAGGTCCTAAATTTCGAGGATGAAATTCCTTTAAGGGGGGAGGGCTGTAATGCCCCGGGTTTTTTGGATCCTTCTTCTCGGGTCCCGGATCTGCGTTTTCGTCATATCTGGCTCCGTTGTGTCCAAAATGATGTTTCGGACATCTTTCGGGTTCGGATCGGCGCGATCCGGAGTTATTTCGGAGGCCCGGAAGAACTCCGCGATTTTTTCACGTGTGTTTTCCGATTCCCGGTGTGTGTTTCGGTAATTCCTTCGGAACCTCGTTGCGGGTGAACCGGGCCGTTCACCTAGGCGAGTGTGGTACCGTTACGATTGGTGCGTTCTGAGAATCGCGAGGGTGTGATTTTCTATTTTTTGGGATTTTTCTGATTTTCTGGATTTTCCTATATAAACCCCCCTCTCTCTCTCTTCCCCTCATTCTCTCTTCCTCACTCTCTCCCTTCTCACGCTCTCTCTTCTCTCCCTCTCTTCTCCGGCGGCCGACGGAGGTGGACGGGGGTGAGGTGGCGAGGCACGTGGGACGAGGGACGGTGAGGACGGGTCAAGGAATGAGGCGGTGGCGCGTGACGAGCCGGTTCGCGGGCGTGGAGGCACCGGCAGAGTTTCGGAGGCGTTTCTTCGTGGATCGGCATCCACGGTGCGTGAAATCTTCGGTGGAGGTAGGAAGATGGACCCCCAGCTCATGCACTTCCTTCCCCGTGAGTTTTGTAGGCCGTGGTGAGCCGAGTGGGCTAATCGGGGCGATTTGGGGAAAAATGCATGTTTTTGGGGAGTGAGCCGGATCTCTCGTTTTATGGCATTTTTGGCCGATCCAGGGGTTTAGATGCATGCCTAGGGGCTTGGGGATGGATTCCCCTTTGTTTCCCCATCACCCGGGGGTGATCGGGGCGTGGATCAGATTTTTGGGCGTTTTCCCGCCGTTCTCGGTTTTCCGAAATGATCGCGGTCTACCAGTAACCGCGTTCATTGGTCGCGGTCTTAGGAGAACCGCGTTTTCCCAAGAGCGTCGGCAAGCGTCGCGGTCGTGCGATAGACCGCTTTGGTCTAGTCATGGTCATGAGGTGACCGTGACTGTGTGGTCGTGGTCCTTGGGCGACCGCTACCATCGGGTTTGCGCGTGGCTAGTTGCGGTCGTGAGGTGACCGTGACTGCGTAGTCGTGGTCCTCGGTCGACCACTACTGTGTGGTCTCGGTCCCCAGTCAACCGTGACTGTGGTCGCGGTCCCCAGGTGACCGTGACTACGTTGTTGTTCCCGTCTGCATGGTTTTGACCTCCGGTCGACCCGGTTGTGACCCAGTGGTCGACCTTCGGCCTCGTGAGTATCCCGGGCACCCCGTGGGTTCCGTGTCCGTGTTTCTGGGGTGTCGGGAGGCATCGTGTTACCTCGATTAGTGTGCCCATAGGTGTGGTGGGTCCGGGTGACCTCACATGTTCCGGGTTTTCGTGTTACGCTCAATCGAGTCACCGTGCATCGGTTTGTGTGCGGTGGGGTCTCCCACACATGTCGTGGGTTTCTTTGGAAGGCGATTCCCGTGTGGGCCATGTGTTTGGCCTTGGACTGCAAGTCAGTTATCCGGCCTGGGGCTGGAGGTTTCCCGCTGCCCTGGGATGGGAGATCGACATGGCGGCTTGTATGCTGCCTTGGAAATCGTGCTTCTGTGTTTTCCGTGTGGCCCGTGTGGGTGGGTTTAGTCCCTTGCGTTCCCTTCCCGAGGGAGTGGTCTTGGCGGCTCGTGAGTTGTCTCAGTACTCGTGCTACCGTGGTTTTAGACCTAGAGATTAGGCTAGATTGATGACCTTGTGCTGTTGCGTACAACAGTCTTGATCCCGAGTCTTGTCACTCAAGGACCGTTGGGTGTAGTGCGTCTAGAGGACTGTCCAGAATCCAGTGGCTTAGCGCCACTTGAGTTTTCTCGACTCTCGCGCAGGGTGCGTGTGTGGCCGTGGACTGCGAGTCATGTTTCTTCTCCGACTGTGGTCATCGTGCGACGGTGCCGGTACGCGGGGTGGTCCCCATACTTTGTCGGGTTCGGACGTTGTTTTCTGTTGTCTTGTGAGTCTACTCTCTCCGTGACCCTCCACTAGTCGTAGCCTGCTTACACGCGAGGGGTCCCACCAGGGAGTGGTGGAGAGGCTACCCTTAGAGACGGTTTGTGGACCGGTTTCCGTCGGGCCCCGGGTCTAGCAGCCAGACTCCGGCTGAGGGGAAAACCGGTCAGAGGGCCAGACCAGGGACGGACGGTCTGTGTGTGCACACGTGGTTGGGGGCGGTTGGACTCACGTCGATGGGCGTGACCCTATCTAGTCACTTGTTTGTGGTTACTTGTGCGGTGTTCGTGCCTTTGGTAGGCGCTACCACGTCAGGCAGTTCACCTGCGGTGCGGTGTAAGTCGTCAGGGGACGCTACCGACTGTGCTTCTAGTGGGAGGTACTCCTGTCGAGTTGGGAGTGACAGACTGTCAGTTTCCGTGACTTTGACCTTCGGGTTTCAGTCGTGTCGACCGTTCAGTTTCGGTTGTTTCGCCATGGCGCGTGTGTTGGTTTTCACGCTGTCAGACTAGTGCTAGTGGCTTTACCGAGGTTGCGTCTTGTCGTGCGGTACCCGTGACCAGGTGTCAGGGTTGCACTTCGGACAGCGTGTCCTGGTTGGCCGTGTTTTGGGAGACAGGCCTCTACGGCGTGGTTGCCGTGTGTTTTTACTTCGATAAGCGGTACTAGTGTAGTTCGATAGCCTCGACCGCGAGGTCAGGGTGTGTTTCTGGTACAGTAGGAGTCGTTGTAATGCCGAGTTTCGACCGGCCACCGGGTTTACTGTTCCTACAGTTGCGGTTGCTCTTGTAGCCTTCCTTTCCGCTACCGCCGTTGTTTCCGGTTGGGGTTCCGCGGGATCCTTGCTGAGTCTCTGTTTTGGAGACTCATTCCCTGCTTTTCAGGTGAGGCGGTTCTTCTTCCTCGAGATTCGAGGGTGCGGAGCGGAGGTTCTCAGTTGCCAGCTCGCCGGGCCGAGTGTTCACTCGGTATGTGGTACGCTTTACTGCTTTAGACTATACTTTCCATTGGACAGGACTCTGTTATAGCTGTAGTTATTTATTTATTTCTGTTAATTATTGTCCGGCTTTATTTCCTATTTCTTTGTGCCTCCACACTCCTTTTAGCCCTTCCGAGCCCTCCCAGCTCGTGGGCCGCGATTCGAGTCTCGGGTTATCGGGTCTTCCCGATAATTGGATTCTCGGGTCGTTACATCGGCACTCATGGTGGTAAGCAAACACGCTCGCCGACTCAAGGCATCGGCCACCTTGTTCTTCACTCCAGCCATATGTTTTAGCACAAATGTGAACTGCTGGAGATACTCAACCCAACGGCTGTGACGCGCATTAAGCTTCTTTTGGGAATGGAGGTACCTCAAAGTCTCATGATCGGAGTATAAGACAAACTCCTGATGTAATAGATAGTGCCTCCAATGTCTAAGAGCCTGAACAACTGCGTAGAATTCCTTATCATAAGTGGAGTATCGCAGTTTCGCGTCATTCAACTTCTCACTGAAATATGCGACCGGGTGGGTCTCCTGACTCAACACTCCTCCTATCCCAACACCCGACACATCACAAGAGACCTCAAACACCTTCAAGAAATCTGGCAATCGAAGGATAGGTGTCTGGGTCATGCGCTCCTTGATGTCCTTGAAGGCAGCAGCTGCGGTCTTCGTCCATACAAATGTGTCCTTCCGAATACAGTCCGTGATCGGGGTAGTGACGGAGCTAAATCTGCGGATGAAACGATGATAGAACGTCGCAAGGCCATGGAAGTTGCGGACATCATGGACCGTACGGGGTTCCGGCTACTCAACAATGGCACGGACCTTCTCCGGATCAGCGGAGACCCCAGTACTAGACAAAATCAAACCCAAGAATGTAAGCTGAGGTGTCATGAAGGTACACTTCTGTGGGTTCGCATACAGCTGTTCTCGCCTAAGAAGTAGACAGACCTGCCGAAGGTGGTCTAAGTGGTCCCCCGTGGTGCGACTATAGATAAGAATATCATCAAAGTACACGACCACAAAGACTCCAACGAAAGGTCGAAGGACCTGTGTCATGAGTCGCATGAAGGTGCTAGGGGCGTTGGTCAGCCTAAAGGGCATAACC
The DNA here is from genome assembly GCA_022559845.1 of Amorphophallus konjac. Taxonomy (NCBI): domain Eukaryota; kingdom Viridiplantae; phylum Streptophyta; class Magnoliopsida; order Alismatales; family Araceae; genus Amorphophallus; species Amorphophallus konjac. Next base: position 196,425,674 of record CM040117.1, read on the forward strand.
AACCACTCATAGAGACCATCCTTGGTCTTGAATGCGGTCTTCCACTCATCACCTGGCCTAATCCTCCCCTGATGGTAGCCACTCCTAAGATCGATCTTCGAGAAGATAGTGGCACCGGCCATCATGTCTAGCATATCATCTAAGCGAGGAATAGGGAACCTGTACTTCACGGTAATTTTGTTGATGGCACGACTATCAATGCACATTCTCCACGTGCCATCCTTCTTTGGGACGAGTAATGCGGGAACAGCACATGGACTCATGCTGTCCCGAACAGACCCTCTCTGCATCAACTCATCGACTTGCCGTTTTAGCTCGGCATGTTCCGTGGGACTCATGCGATAATGGGGAAGATTGGGCAATGAGGAGCCCGGAATCAGGTCGATAGCATGCTGAATATCCCGCATGCGTGGGAGTCCCTCGGGAAGCTCCTCGGGAAAATTATCAGCGAACTCCTGCAGAATAGGAATGACATCGAGTGGGAGTTCACCCTCGGACTTCGGCTCCACCTCTCGGACCGTAATAGCAAATACAGGGCAGCCCCAACTAGCCTCCCGCTCCATTTCCCGGGAGCTAATCATCATCAACCTCCTAGTAGAGGGCTCGCCTGGGCCAAATGTAACGGTCAAAGCCCGAGCTGGGGATGGGGTACTGGGCCCGGGGACGGAAGGCTCCGGAGTACTAGGGCTAGTAGGACCCCTAACTAATGGGCTCTTGGGCAGATGGGGGTGGAGAGTAATCCGTTGGCCAGCATGGTCGAAGGTACATGTGTTCGACCGGCCATGGAGTGTGGCATCCCGATCAAATAACCACGGCCTACCAAGAATAATGCTGCCCACCTCTATGGAGAGGACATCACACCAGATATCGTCATGGTAGACACGGAACTACAGTGGGACCAGACACTGCAGCCTGATCGGAATGGAGGTGGAATCAACCCATGATACTCGATAGGGGCAAGGATGATCCACGGGTGTAAGACCAATACTGGAGACAGTGCCCATGGAGATTGCATTGATGCAACTCCCACTATCGATGATCACCTTACAAACTTGCTTGCCCAACCTACAGAATGTATGAAAGATAGTGGTCCATCGCCAGTCATCATTGGCCTGTGGCTGGGTGAGAATACACCTGATGACCCCCAAGTGGGTATCGTCCGGATGCTGGGCATCCTGGCCATTACCTTCGGCCTCATAGTACCCGTCAGCTAGTTCTGGATCTGCTTCATAGCTGACAAACTCAAGGTCCGTAGGGGTGGTATCCTCGGCATGTGTGTCCCCAATGACAAGAGACTGGCGGGTGGGACACTGGTTGGCAAAATGGCCAAACCCACTGCAGTGATAACACTGCTGCCGTGATCCACTAGGCTCCACAATCATGGGTCATTTCCCTTTATCCTCCCAACGGATAGGAGGTGAAGGCAACAAAGGATGGGCAGGAGGTGCGGGTGTCGGTGGACGGGTTGTGGGTGCCATAAGATGTTGGGGACGACGAAGGTCCCTCGGGGGTGGAGGGTGAGGCCTAGGAGCGAAAGACTCGGGATGAGTGGGCTCCTGAGGTCGGGCCATGGGGACCCTCGGATATGTGCCAGAAGAGCCACGGGGCTTGACACTACGAAGGGGGAAGGAGCCCAACCGATGGGGAGACTCGAACTCGGCCTCGAATTGCTCCAATTCGAGAGCAACCTGATACGCTTCTTCCAAAGTGGTCACATTGCGGTAAAAAAGTTCATATTGATAGTTTGGCCGCATACCTCTCCGAAAGCATGATATGGTCATGGTGCTCTCTTCCGTAACTCCACACCGCAAATAATACTCATCAAACTCGGCGGTGTACTTCCGTCACGGATCGATTCCCTTGGGGGAGACTTTGCCATTTGTCTATGAGACGTTGGCGATATGAGGCAGGAAGGTACTTCTCCCTCAATTTCATTTTCATGTCATCCCAAGTGCCGATCGGGGGTTGACGTTGCTGATTTAGCAGGCTCTCCACATTGGTCTAATAAGTTTGGGCCTGCTGTTGGCACCCAAAATATGATCGTCGGTGACCAAGCCACAAAGACGAAGGACCTGGCCCGCTGAAGCACGGAAGCCAGTAAATATCGACATATCAAATATTTCTCAAGCTGCTAGAGCCTCGAGTCACTCCGTATGGACACGGGGACTTCACCTCAGGAGAGCCGAGACAAACTCACAACCAACCGGCAGTGCGACCAAGCCTGCCCAATGAACCGGCATCGACTCTGTCATGCCGCATACACTACACCCGTTGTCCGATCAAGGACAGCGGTCAACCCGGTGGCTACCCACCTCATGAAAGGCTCTCCTGAAGACAAAGGAGTTCCCCCCTGGCTCTCCGAGACGGAGGACCAAAAGCTCTGTCGGCAGAAGACCCCGATCACCCGGCACAGGTACGGCTTCCCGCCAAGATGGGCCCGTTAGTGGCCGAATGATCACCCAACGCAGGCAGAACTATCCCTGGTATTATCCAACCCCCTAGGGAGCTTTGGGTACGAGCCAGACCGAGCCAACGGCATGGATCGTAGAGCCGAAGGCCATGTCAGCGTTAAACCCGCGCGACCAAACTAAAGCTATCTGGAGTCTCGAGAATGGCCGTACGTCAACCGAGGGGCTTCGACAAAACGCCTCGTCAAGCTTTCGATGGGCATTGGTGAGATAATGTTCACGGTGATCCCTGGAACCATCCCCGGACTCGTCAGCTGTCTCGAAGCGCGCAAGAGACGTTAGCACGGCGTGCCCTTATCCCGGCGCGCCCCCCACCTAATGCCCCTTTGGCCGGCGCGCTTAAGACCTACCTTCGCGTCCTCCTATCCCGGCGCGCTAAAGAATGGAGCTTCCTCCCGGCGCGCCAAAGCCCACGCCGGATGAAGAGCCTTCAACCTGCTATATAAATGGGTGAAGTTCGATCAGAAGAAAAAAAGAACGGAAGGAGAGAGGGAAAATCAAGAAGAAAGATCAGAAGATATAGAGAGGAAGAAAAGAAAAAAAGAGGGAAAGGGCTTCTCGAGAGGGTTTTCTCCTGAAGTAGAGAGTCTTGGGGTTCCTTCGGAGGAGCTTCGGCCGGTCATCTTCTTCCTCTACGATACCCTGTTTCAGGAATAGGTGGGCGCGGGTGCTGATTCTTTTCCTGTTTTCCGCATATCTCTCTTCTGAGACTTCCACCCATCGAATGTAAGTGAGGGGGGGAGGAGCGACGATGATATGAGTCGATTCTCCTCCCCCCTCTACGTGATTTCTTTTCTTTGTTCTTCCCCTGTTGTTGCGCTCCGAGCATCCTCTGCCTATGATATTGTAGAACGGCGACCGAGCGATGGTGCCGGTGCTGTACTCTCACCATGTAAATGCTAAACCATTCCCGTTTCTGGGATGGTAATATATATGTGCGTGTGAATGCTCAAATGAATAGATCGAATGAATGATCCTCAGCCCCTCTTTTATCCATGCCAATGCGTGTGTCTGAGCTCTTCTCCGCACAGCTCTAATTCCGGTTTCTCCGAGGTCTACATTGTGCCCCGAATCATCGTGGGCTACAGAGACACCCCCTCCCCGGGGGCTTTTCTTTCGATCATTCTCACGTTTGATTAAAGGGTTTTCGCATCCCTTTCTCTTCTCGGCTGGAGCCGTGCTTCTGCGCGTGCCTCTTTCCGCCATGCATAGGGTCCATCCCCTGAACGTTGCTTTCCAATTGTTCGAGCATATGCCCCTGCAACGAGCCCATCTCGTTTATGCATTTACTGCATCTGTGCATCACGATCATCCAAACTGTTCCGAGTTTTTCTCATCGTCCCGACCACCCGGGGAGGGGGACATTCCCTCTTGCTTTTTTTTGAAATTGCTAGGCGATCGAGGGCTTTACCTCCTGATGGTAGACGTCCTCTCGGGGCCACAGCAGACAATAATGGGGTCCTAGCTCAATCAGCTCAGCCCCGACAATCTAGGACCCGATCGAGACTCGGGGACGGGTGCTCCTCGTAGGCTAGCCCTCGGAGCTCCACTCTCCTGATGGTCAGTTCCTCTGCGGGATGAGTCACAAATTGTGGGTTGTCCACCCCTCGCAGGCTAGTCCTCGGGGTGATGCTCCCATCATCAATGGCTTCATCTCTCTGTATTTTCCCTTATGGAACCTTGGTGCCCCTAGCAGGCTAGTCCTCGGGGTATCCTATCCAATGGGGTTTGCTGGCTACCTTCGTGCATACCGGCGGTTCAGGGGCTTGTTCCATAGGTGAGCATGACCCCGCTTCTCCCCTGCAACTCTTCAGGTTCAGGGGAGATGCTGTCTAATTTTGGACAGATTAATAATGAATAAACCATAACGAAATACTCATTCCGGACCCAATTATCCCGGTGCTCGAGTAGGAACCTCGCACTAGCTTATCACGTCATTCTTGGAGGGTTCTGGACTTCAATTTAATAAACAATTGGCCTCAAATGGCTTCAAAACCCTCAACATAAACTTAACAAACTCAAATGATTCGAAATTCATCGAAAATAAGCTAAAACGGCGCGGCCTTAACCCGGCGCGCCCTAATACAGCGCGGTACCCCCCCGCACCGGATTAACCCTACACTCAAAAAAATTAAAAACTTCCTTGCGCCTTTCCGGCGCACCGTGAACCGGCGCTCCCCAATCCTTTGCGCGCCGTCTTAACCAGCTTTATGGCCACGCCATATTAACCATTTATACCTACGCTTTATCGCGCCGTATAAGCTATCCCTCGCGTGTCCGCGCCGGTTTTAAACCCCTCTTGTTGTTTTAATCATTCACTCACCCCCGGAGCGATTCTCGTCTCTCACGGTCAGTGTTAATAAACTACAATTGGTAATAAATTGAATAAAGGAAGGGCCGAGCGAGTCCAAGCTATACTGTTATCATATCTTCGTTACCTTGTCCGTTAGCATTGTGCTTCGCTATTACACTTGTGTTGTTCTCCCGTTCCTCGATGGGGGGTAATAAACGTGGTTGATCATCATTTGCTTCCATAATTCCATTATCATGCTTAATATAGTCATGAATGTCATGTATGCATGCATGCATGCATAGATCCTCGGGTATATCGAATGGCGTCAATAGAAGGTCGGGTTACGCCCGATCGGAAGTCTTTGCTATGCGCGATGGTGGTCTTCGAACCTGCGTCCTCCGCCGCGTATCAAGGATCTCTAATTCTATGAATTATGCATCTTATGCACGATAAATATATGCATCCTGCATGCCTTCGTCATGATCATCATGTAGCTCTTTTTAATTTAGATTCGACAGCCCGCTATCTCGGCAATTAATCAAAGGTGTTCCCTCCTCGTGGGGGATGTAATTAACACCATAGCCTTTATGGTATGGCGGACTGCTGGTCCCGACCGAACCTCACATTCGCCCGACATGGGTCAGAATGAGCGCATCACAAATTCGTCACACATGTGACTGGCACGCCCGCGTCGTCAATCGATCATTTGACTACCAGTTAGTCAGTCGGTCGATCGACCCACGAAAGAAAGAAAAGGTCGCAAACACCCGCCCATGCAGCTTCATCTTCGCGTATCGAACTCTTCGGTAGTCCATCATCTCAAACCACTCGAAGTACCGGTCCATGTCGACCTCCCAATCTAAATAGACCTTCGGGTCCAAGGACCCGCTAAAAAGGGGAGGGTCCGCACGCACGCTCCGAAGAACGCGGTCGTCATCATCGTCATCACGATTCCGTCGTTGATTCCGACGACCATTTCCCCCTTGCTCATTATCAGATGCATAGTCAGGCACCTCATGCACCTGTTGCCTCCCAACATCTACCGCCTGAGCTCTTGGCGCAGCAAGTTGCTGAGCCGACTCCTGTTGACCATTGGTCGGCGCGGGTTGCGCCGCCGCTGGGGCCCTCTCGAGGACGGCAATCCTCCCTACAAGACCCTGGATGGACTGGTCCGAAGTTTCGGCCCGATCCTCGAGGGCATTCATCCTCCCTTCTAGATGCGTTCCTACGCCATCTAGACGCGTACTAAGACCATCCATATGTGTATCGAGACGATCCATGAGGGCTCGGAATATCTCGGCCGTCGAAGGCTCATCGAAGCTACAGGCTCGGGAATCCGCCATAGGTGGTGGTGGCTAGTATTGGGTGCCTCGACGGGTGGGCATGCAAAGACACACGGACTAGGAGACACAGACTAATACAAACACCGACTAATGCACCTAGACCTAAACCAATATTCGGTACGTGGCGGAGTTAATCGATCCGAAGATCACTCCCGCAAGTGTGCGGCCTTCCCGATAGGCGTAGCCTAACATTCGGACAACACCTTTTAATATATCAAATTATCGAGATGAAATGTAATTTTAAAACACTTTTTTTTTGTTTTGAAAATAATGATGATCCTAGACTCAACCTAGACCATGACGCATGCAAGACTACCCTAGACTCGACTCGCTCTGATACCAAACTGATGCGGGACGGACACGGAGACCGACTCTAAGTGATATGGAACTCGGACTCTAAATGCGGACACGACCTGCAACATACGAGCATGAGAGACACTAGGTCCGACACTAAGAGCTCCTATGGGCTATACGTCGCTAACAGAAATGCAAGCTCACTCATCGTCCCAAGCAAGGGAAACGCAGATCGTTCACAGTTGAGGAACCGGCAGAGTTAAGGGTAGTCCGACTCACTTCCGTGCTAGGATCGAGCCACGGGACGGGTCACTCTCTCGCTCACAGCGGTGACATGGACTCACGGGCTAGAATTCTACGCTCTCACAACGGCATACGACCATATACTAACTAAGCAAAGTAATGCCAAGAAGTTACGATCGTACCTCCACGCACCCGGCGTAGAGAAGACAGCCCCGACCAAATCCGGACTCCCGGTTAACAATTATTACAGCGGTACAATGGTTTTGACCCACTCCACGCAGGGAGATAAAAGGTCACATGTGGGGCCCGGGAGTCACGCGAATTGGGTTGACGGGCAGCATCTTGATGTCGCTCCGGTGGTGCCGAAACCCACGTTTAGTGTTGTCCGGATGGCGCAATCTACGGGTTCGTGGGGCCCACAGACAACTCTGTCCTCTGGATCTGATGGGGTGGGTCCCGCTGTGATTGAGACCCCTGGTGGCGCGCCCCCCTAGAAGGCGATCGGGCGGGAATGCCGGTCGATGGCCGATCGGCTCCGATCTCCAAGACTTGGAGTTGCTGCCCACGGACTGGTTGCTTTTGTTTTGCCGCGCGTGATCCGGCGAGATCAACTGCTGCGATCACTTCCGATGTCGGATCGACGCACAAGAGGTATCGTTGGAAAGCTCTCTCGAAGTCCTTCGACCCTGTGAGACTCATAAAAATTCACCGGAGCTGCGCTTCTAATGGGAGATTTTAGAACCAGCCTGTTCTCAGTTTCAGACCTGACTGGGCAGAAATTAAAGTTTCTGAGAGTTGACATTGACTGCGGGGTAGACCTCCGATTCAGATCACAAGCTCTTCATAAAAATTGTAGAGGGGAGAGAGAGGAAAACGGCAATAATTCTTATGACTGATTTGGTGGAGGTTTGGGTGAGAAAAAGTATTTTATACTGGTAGGTGGTCGGATCTGGACAGGGGCAGACATAACTGAAAGGGATCTTAAAGTGATTTTTAGAAAATAGGTGAAGGACTTTAGAAATTCCACGAAAATTCGTGGATGGCGGAGGTGTTGGACAGAACCTCTAGTAAAATTGGGGGCTCAAGAAAAAATCAAAACGTGGGTCAAAGATGGGAAGATCAGGGTTGCTGTCACAGTAGACAGAAACCGGGCAGATCTGGAATGAAAAGATGGACAAAAATGGAAAAATAGAAATTGGAAACTAGAGGCCAAACCAAATTTTATAGAACGTGAATTGGATCCCTAGAACTCACCCTGAAAATTTGACACTCAGAAGATCTCAGATCTGAGAGTTAAAATTCATGGAAGGGGCTGTTGTTGGATGAAGATAGAACTCCGATAAGGTGGCGGTGGCGGTGCAACGGCGGCTCGATGGCGGCGGCGGCGATAGATTTGAGCTTCCCACTCAGAAGAGACTTGAAGGAGAGGCTTCACACCTCTGGAATCAGCCTTCACAGTTGCAAGAAGGGGGAGGAGAGAGGAGGGGTGCGCACCAAGCTTGGAGGCTCCAACAAAAATTCTGATTTTTTTTGACATTAATCTCATCAAATGAAAATACAAGGAATATATATGAAATACAAAAAGACTTCAACAATCCCTAGATCTAGGGTTGGGGAGGGGTAAAAGAGGGAGTTCAATTTTATTTCTCCCATGCGATTTGGAATCAAATAAAATAAAAATTCAAATCCTATTAAACTATATTAAAGAGGGGGCGCCCCCTTGACTTCATGGCCATCTTCTTGGACTTTTTTTCTCATTTGTCCCCCATTGGTCCACTGTTCTAGAAGCCCACTATTGGAAGGTTGACTGACCCCACATGGGCCCTAGAGATGAGGTGGACTAATAGGGAAGAGATAGGGGGCCCGCGGGACCCGGGTGGTCCCATTTTATACATAAACCCTTATTACAATCCGAATTACAATCCGAAGTAAAACAAATAAACACACATGACACACAAATAAAGTCCCAATAAATACTATAAATATCGAGACTCAAAGGGGAGTCTCCAGACTGTCTCGGAGCCAGATGGAAGTCGATGTAGCTCGGGTGGTGCTCTGCGTACGGTACCGGTGGCTCGTCGACTCGTGCCACTCGTGTGCTCTGGTGTCCGCACCAGCTATACTCTCTGCCACCAGCACTAGTATCCCCACGATCATTCCGTTGACCACCCCGAGAACCGCCATGACTATGGGATGACTACCTTGTCGGTGTACTGTCGTCATCGGAGTCATGACTCCCACTGATGCCGGACTCAACAGATGGCTCGGGAGTGTCGTCATCTGCATTAGGATGTAATGTCTCCAAGTCTGCAATGTCCATCGGATTTACTGGTGGTTGTGTGCCCTTTTTGCTCTTGAATAATATGTGTTGTGTCCCTGTGATTTTGATGATAGCAAACACTATAAGTCATCATTTGTTTGAGTCTGCATATAAATCTATTTTTGTTGCATATGAATGTTTCAATGAACATCTTATTTGAGTATCATTACATCGAACAGGCCGTGTGCATTGGTGCATTTCATAACTGCCATAAGTCAATGAATGTCTACATTTCATAACCTTGTTTCTATGAATGTCTAGACTTAGACTCATGCATTTCATATCTACTCAGGTTAAGTCTGTACAATGGGTGTTGTCTGCACAGCCAGTGTATCACTCTCTCTGCACTGTCTATACATCCTTAGACAGCCTGCCTGAAGCTTGATTATTGAAGTCTAGAAGTAGGTCGACCCCCTTCCAGATGGGTCGACCCCCCAGATCTCTAAGTCTGTACAGAGTGCCTTGTTCATCTTTGTTCAAAGTATATACATTGTCTCTTTTACCTACGTTGCTCGAAACAAAGTCTATACACTGCTGGATGATCAAGTCTGCACATTGGCGACTTTCCCTACGTTCTGGCCAAGTCTACACATCGTTTGCCTGGCTTCTGCTTCAAAGTCTATACATTCATTTCTAAGGCAAAGTCTATACATCCTCCAGTTGTCCTGGCAAGTCCATACATTGAGAGTCTATACATTGTACATCAGTGCATTCCTTGAAAGCAAGTCAGTACATTGGCGTTGGGCATCCAAGTCTATACATTGATTCACTGTTCATGCCTTCACCCAAAGTCTGTACAGCGAGCAGCGTGTCTGTGTGTCAAGCCATTCTCCAAGTCTATACATTGCTTGCATCTTCAAAGTTTATACATCCACAGTTGAACCCTAAGTCTATACATCGCAAAGTCTGCACATTGTGCTTTGAAGCTCACCAAGTCTATACATTGATTTACAGCACACACGTTCAAAGTCTGAAGTCTGTACAGCCTTGGCAAATGCTCCTAAGTCTATACATCACAATGTCTGCACATCGCTGTGTTCAAGCCTTTCAAGTCTATACACTGGTTCAGGGTCTCCAAGTCTATACATCGGCCTCAAGCTTCACAAGTCTACATATTATCTTCATGGCATCGAAAGTCTATACAGCCTGCATGCCTCATAACGCCAAGTCTATACATCGTGGCCTTCAAGTCTTCGGAGCCTGTACATTCTTCAAGGGCCTAGTGTATACAGTGTCTCACTCACATCTTCAAGGGTGAAGTCTATACATTGGTTAGGCTTGTTCATGCTAGGCTTGTTCATGCATCGTTCTTCTCAAAGTCTGTACACTGGTGTCTTATGCATTCTAAAGTCCATACACTCCTCCTTGCATAGTCAAGTCTATACAGACTTAACGAAAGCATTCAAGTCTATACTCTGGTGCCGTCATCTGCATGGTCAAGTCTATACAGACTTAGCGAAAGCTTAGCTAGTTTGTACTTTGGTCTCTCAGGCATGTAAACACCAAGTCTATACACTCCTTGTTTCATGTCTATACATTCGGTTGTTCCATGCATTCTCATCAAGTCTATACAGAGCTTGCCTTAAAGTCTGGACAGCGCTCGCTTCAATGTCTGTACAGCCTGTGTGTTGAACGAACACAAGTCTGTACATCGTCCAGCGCTTCATGTGAAGTCTGTACAATGTCTTAGTCTTCTACACATGGAGTCTATACATTGCTGTTGCATTCACGCCATGTCCATACACTGCATTTGTGCATTGATCACAACAAGTCTGTACATAGAGTTCTCATGCATGTAAACACCAAGTCTATACACTCCCGTGTTGCATGTCTATACATTCGATTGCTTCATGCATCACACAGAAGTCTGCACATCCCTTTCTGATAAGTCCATACATCATTTATCAAGTGTGTACATTGAGGTCGCTTGAAGGGCTTCAAGTCTATACACTCTCACGTTGTACATACTTGCTTATTTGCTGCTTCGAAAGTCTATACACTGCATTATATATGCATATTACAGCATGTGGTAAGAAGTCTGTACACTCGTCTTGTCTCACACGATCAACTCTGCACAGCCATCCATGCTTGCCTTGCTTGCTGAATGAAGTCTGAACATTGCCTTAAGCTAATACTGTCTTCGACTGATTAACTAACAGGATTGTTGGACAAGGTTAATGTGTCTGAGCACGTGACTCGGGGTGGACACCTGGCACGTGATCCAAGGAGCTGAGATGCTGACACGTGGTAGCATCACTTGGGCGGGAGAAGTGGAAAGCACACGCCCAAAGCTGCTGCTATATATATAGAAGATGTCTTCCTCAGAAGGTGACTGAGAAGAACAGAAGAGGACTGATCGAGACTGTGAGAGAAGAAGAAGAAGTGAGAGCAGAGAGTGATAGAAGAAGAAAACAGAAGCAGAAAGAGTAGCAGAAAGAAAGAAGAGAGCTCGAGAAGGAAAGAGGAAGAGAGATCGTACTGTGAGAGAGCAGAAGAAGAAAAAGAAAGAGAAAGAGAGATGGAGAGCTCGTGAAGAAGAAGAGAAGTCTTGCTGTCTTCCCTGGACCTTGGATCAGATACAACCCAGTTTGCTCCTGCGAGAGCTTTTGTGCATTTCATTTTTCCAGCTTTCTGTTGCTGCGTTTTTGTTTTTCCTTTTAACTATTCACTAGTTGTTCTTCCGATCCTCTAGTGTGAGGTCGGGTTCCCTCCGGTTTGGAGGAAGAGAGACTTGCGTCTCTGGTTGCCTTTGACTGGGTGTCATTGGTTGTTTCCCTCCGACTGGGAGGAAGGGAGGTCCGAGACCTCTAGGTTGCAAGTGACTGGGAGTCACTTGTGGGTTCCCTCCGGTTTGGAGGAAGGGAGGATTGGTCCTCCGGTTCTGGTCTTGAGGGTTGTAAGTCCAGGTATTCCCTCCTGGTCTGGAGGAAGAGAGACTGTGTGTCTCTGGTTTCCAAGTGGCTGGGAGTCACTTGGGGTGTCCCTCCAGTTGGGAGGAAGAGGGGAGGTTCCCCTGGTCAAGCTGTGTGGCAGTAACTTATTTGCAGACTGAGTCTGCTTTCTAGCTGATTGCTAGTGGAAGCCTCACTCCGGTTGGGAGTGAGGGGTGGACGTAGGTCTGTGGACCGAACCACCTAAAAAATCCCTTGTGGAGTGGTTTGTTTGATTGCTTGCTTCCGCTAGATGCATGCTAGGACCGTGATCTGATTAATTATTCATATTCTAGAGTTTGATTAGGTTTGCATCTTTTATGTTTGAGCAATTGTCCACTGATCTTGTGCTAATCATTTCATATGAATTTTAAATTGGTCAAAACTCTTTAAAAGATCCATTCACCCCCCCCCCCTCTGGATCTGTGTTTATCTATCGCACCTAACTATCAATTGGTATCAGAGCGGTTCTCTGTCTGATCAGATCCAACGATCTGCAGAGGATCCTGTTGTCTTTGGTGCATTTCTGAATTTACTCTCTGCTGCATTAATCTGCTTGCCAATTTAATCTATGGGGTCTCCACCGGTTTTCAATGGCTCTAATTTTAACTCATGGGTTAGCAGACTACATAACTATGTGAAATTGATGGATCCGGATCTGTGGAAGTTAATTTCACAAGGTCCTCATAGATTACCAAGGAAAGAGTCCAAATAGACTGACAGTCACAAATCAAAACATGGAGAGAATCAGAGAGTTTTGAACCTAATGAAAGAAGCTACAGACAAGGCTCTACACTCTAGTTTTTATGACTGCAGGTCCGCTAAGGACATTTTGGATAAGCTGAGGCTAGCACACAGAAGAAATGATGACAGCTCCATGATGGCTGACAAGGGCAACCAAGGCAGTGATCAAGATGAATCAGAAGAAAATGAAGAAAAATATGAAGATGAGGTATCTTCTAAATTTGAAAATTATGATATAGATGATTGGATTAGAGCGTACAGTGATTTGGTTGATTCTTACAAAAAATTGAGAAAATGATATAAATCTCTGAAAAAGAAGTTGAAGAATCATGAGGATGCTAAATCTCGAGGTGAAACCCCTGAAATTCTGAAAATTGAAAATGACATATTTAGAAGACAGTTAACATATTATGATTCTATTAGTTCAGATTTATATCATTTGAAATCTGAAAAACAAACTCTTATGAAACAAATTGATTCACACAAAAAGGAGAATCAAGAGCTTGTTTGCGAAATTTCTGAACTAAAGGAGAGGCATAGTTTAATTGATGATAATCAGGCTCATAACAATGATGTTGTTCAAAATGAAGAATTGGTGAGAAACTTAGAGCTTGTCAACTCTGAATTGGAAAACATGAAGTCTGAAAATGTAATACTCAAAAATCAGCTCAAGGAATTTGAACACAAATCAATAAATCTTGAAAAAGAAAATAGATTGATTTCTGAAAAATTAGAGGCTGATAGAGTAACACATTCAGAGATTCAGAAAAATCTTGACAAACTTCAATCTGAAAAACAACAAGAAAAGTTTTATGAATGTTAGTTTTCTTCAGATGAATGGGTGCTTGATGATGAACTCCTAGAGCAAAATAGTAAACTGAAAGAGGAAATTAATAAGCTGAATCACCTGAACTCAGTAATGTCTGAGAGGCTAATCACTTTAGAAAAAGGAAAGAGTGTAAGTCTGATGAGCTCCAGTGAGTTGCTGAATGCTGAACATGAAATTACAAGTCTGAAAAACATCAACCTAATGTTGAGTGGGAATGTCACTTGCTGTGAACAAAAGATAGCTAAATATGAGTTAACAATCACATCCCTTCAACAAGAAGTTGATGATCTTTATAAGTCCCTATCTGAAGTTGACAATGAAATAAAATTAAAACAGGAAGTTGAAAAACTCAAAAGTCTGAATGATACCTTGCATCAACAAGTCATTTCCTGTGAAACAGATCTGTCCAAATATGAAGCTAATGCTACTGTCTTAAACTCTGAGATTCAAGATTTGAAAAACTTTCTATCAAGATTTGTCAAAGGTAAGGACAATCTGAATAAGATTCTTGGAAATGATGTTAGCTTTCAGAGAGAGGGACTGGGTTACAGTCCGACAAACAAAAGGAGTAATGGGAATAAAACTTCTACTGTGTTTGTCAAAGCTTCTAATCAGAACACAACCTCTGCTCCTTCTGTTTTTCAATTCACTACACAAAAGTCCACTGTCAGCCTCAAAACTGTAAAACAAACTCAAGAATTGAAAAGGAATGAAAATTTATAGAAGAAGGACAAAGACACTCTTGTTGGTATAAAGAAGGTTGATGGAAACAAACAGAAAACTATTTTTGTTAAATGTTCTGAACAAGAAAAGCCTTCTACTTCATCTCCACCTCAGGACAAGGCTAAGAAAATAGAAAAACAGAACAAAAATCAGAAAAATACTGAAAAACAGAAAATAAACAAAAAGGATTCATCAGTGCATGTTGATCACAGTCCTCACACACACTCACATGCATCTAGGAAGAAGATGATCTATCACTACTGTCACAAATTTGGACATCTGATGCATGAGTGTAAATTGATGGAAAAGGATGATATGAATGCTAGGAAATTTCATGATAAAAATCCTTCATCTCATAAAAAGAAAATTGAATGTTTTCACTGTGACAAATTAGGACACACAATTACACAATGCTGGTTTGCAAGTGGTAAGAAAACATCTCATTCATATCATGCTAAATTCCCTGCAAGCCAACATGGTTTTAATAAGAACAAATTTACCTCAATGAACCAGCACATCACTTGCTTTAACTGCAACAAGACTGGTCACAAGGCCACTGAATGCTGGTCAGGTTTTCATAAAAGAAATTCTTTTGCTTGCTCTCACTGTGGGAAAAATGGCCATACAGTCAAAGACTGTTGGCATGTTCAGAAGAAGTTTGTTAACCCCTATGTTGTCAAATTCCCTGCAAAATTATTTGCAAGATTTTCATGCTATAACTGTGGGAAGTAAGGTCACAAATCTTCTGAATGTTGGCTGGTTAGGAATAAGAACCAAACTGTTCATGCATATAATAGAAAATCTTATGATCATGTTTATAAACCTCATGCTGTTGTTACTATGCATCATAAAAATTAGAAATCGGTCACTTCATATAGATATTGTGGGAAGTTTGGTCACTTTATGGATAATTGCTATCTGATGGATCATGGTGACCATGTTGCTATGAAATTGCTTAGAACACCTGTCAGGGCTAATGCATGACCCAAAGCTGCTTGGGTCCCTGCAGGATCAAGATGATCAAATACTTTGCAGGTGTGCCTTGGACTGAGGAATAAAGAGGGGTAAATTAAACCAAGGCACCCAAGATGATAAAGCTCCATTCAAGTAAACTATGAAAACTCTGTATTCTGAATTTGTATGATATGAATGCACTGCATATCATGATAATTCTTTTGTGCATTATCTAACTGAATCTAATTGAAAAATCTGAAATGCTCATGGAAATGATTGTAGTTTATCTCTGAATGAGCATATATTTTAAAAATCATATTTCAGTGCTTTAATTGCATATCATGCACTTTGTAAGGGGGAGTTTGACTGACGCTTGCATAATCATGATAATCTCATTTGTTGAATGCATACATGTAGTTAGCTGCATTGCATTTTCTTACATTGAAAAATCTAAAAAGAAATGACTCATTGCATCTAGACAAGGGGAGCATTCTTGTTTGTTCACTTCTTCATATCTTGAACTCCTACTAGAAATCTGATCCATTCTCCTGGAAAATGAGTAGTTCACTTGAATTCCCTGCTGTCTACACTTATGTAGTTGTTCTGTCTGTACTCCAGACTCAGCTAGTGTCTTCCAAATTGAACTGTTCTAATGTTAAATCCTTGTTTCATCATGATTGCTCTCTGCTACTCTCTCGATAAAAATGCTTTGTTGACTCCACTGATTTGCTAAAATATCATTGATTCATCTGAATGAGGAAAGATTTTAGTCAGTGCACCCTAGACATAAATCAAACACATTCTGAAAAGAAGAATCTTCTATTATACTGGCTTAAGAATGTTTTGATAAATCAAATTGATTTAAGTCTAATGTATTTCTTAAGTTTTGATGTAAAGGACTTGAAAATATCTGATTCATTTTGCTTAATAAATCTTAACCAGTTGTCTCATGAACTTTATGCAAAACCTTCTGAAATCTGAAATTTTAAACGACATGACTTTCTTTGGTTAAGATACATATAGAAAGTATTATTCTTAAACATCTCAGTGTACTGAGCATTGTTTGAAAAATCTGAAAACACTTAAAAAATTTAAAGCAAGAGCAATGACTTTGGTCACAGAGAAACTGGGTTCTCTATCAAAGAAATGGATTAAGCCCATGTCATGAAGTGCCATAGTTAACTCTCTTTTCAAAATGTTTGAAAATCTGGCAGAGCAATGGCATGGTTGTGTTGAGTAACTGGGGATTCTGGTATCTGATCAAGGTGTCTCCTCATGTAAAAAGATACTCCATTGCTAACTCTGTTCTCCTTCAGAGGCAATGTGGTTGTCACACTGAGTAACTGGGTCACTTCACCTAAGAAGTGTTGTGTCTCATGTAAAAAGGTGTTGACTGAACCAAACTTGCTTAGGAAAAATGAGTGTTGTTCAATAGAAAATTCTGAAAATCTAAAGACAAGTTCAGTTTCATTTATTTCTGTTTAATCTCAATAGTATCTTGTGTAACTTTCATAGGAGTCATTGAATTTACATGAGTAAGATGAAAGGAGGTTCAACATGAATAACAAATGAGTTGATGGTTCATCTTTATTAAAAGATGTTTCAGATATGAGTAAAGAATTTTCCTAATAAACCTTAAATACATCACTCTTAAATCATGATGGAAAGTTTAAACTCATTCATAATCTATTATAATTGAAGAATCTGAATTTCATTTATAAAGATTTATGAATTTAGTGTGCTAATGAAAATTTTGCTTCCTCATTTATTCACTGTGATTACAGACTGTGGTAACTCTTGTATACCCATGTGCCTTGCTGATAGATGCTCCTCACTCCTTTCACTCCATCTAATCAGGGGGAGCTTCCATGTCATACTGAGTGTTTTTCATAAAGGGGGAGATCTAGTCAGCATTTTTGAGTGTCCCTGTGCTTTTGTTGATTTTCTCCCTTCATCTCAATTGGTTTCAACCTTCAAAAAATATCTAATCATTATTCTATTTAGGGGGAGCTAATTGTCATTAAAGGGGGAGTTTTTAATTCACTCATCTTATGCAGTCTTATTCTTCCCTCCACAATTAATGTCTTTTTGCTGAAGTCAAAGGGGGAGAAATATTTGATCAAGTCATACTGACTCATAGTGTTGCCATCATCAAAAAGGGGGAGATTGTTGTGTCCCTGCGATTTTGATGATAGCAAACATTATAAGTCATCATCTATTTGAGTCTGCATATAAATATGTTTTTGTTGCATATGAATGTTTCAATGAACATCTTATTTGAGTATCATTACATCGAACAGGCTGTATGCATTGGTGCATTTCATAACTTCCATAAGTCAATGAATGTCTGCATTTCATAACCTTGTTTCTATGAATGTCTAGACTTAGACTCATGCATTTCATATCTACTCAGGTTAAGTCTGTACAATGGGTGTTGTCTGCACAGCCAGTGTATCACTCTCTCTGCACTGTCTATACATCCTTAGATAGCCTGCCTGAAACTTGATTATTGAAGTCTAGAAGTAGGTCGACCCCCTTCCAGATGGGTCGACCCCCCAGATCTCTAAGTCTGTACAGACTGCCTTGTTCATCTTTGTTCAAAGTCTATACATTGTCTCTTTTACCTACGTTGCTCGAAACAAAGTCTATACACTGCTGGATGATCAAGTCTGCACATTGGCGGCTTTCCCTACGTTCTGGCCAAGTCTACACATCGTTTGCCTGGCTTCTGCTTCAAAGTCTATACATTCGTTTCTAAGGCAAAGTCTATACATCCTCCAGTTGTCTTGGCAAGTCCATACATTGAGAGTCTATACATTGTACAACAGTGCATTCCTTGAAAGCAAGTCAGTACATTGGCGTTGGGCATCCAAGTTTATACATTGATTCACTGTTCATGCCTTCACCCAAAGTCTGTACAGCGAGCAGCGTGTCTGTGTCTCAAGCCATTCTCCAAGTCTGTACAATACTTGCATCTTCAAAGTCTATACATCCACAGTTGAACCCTAAGTCTATACATCACAAAGTCTGCACATTGTGCTTTGAAGCTCACCAAGTCTATACATTGATTCACAGCACACACGTTCAAAGCCTGAAGTCTGTACAGCCTTGGCAAATGCTCCTAAGTCTATACATCACAATGTCTGCACATCGCTGTGTTCAAGCCTTTCAAGTCTATACACTGGTTCAGGGTCTCCAAGTCTATACATCGGCCTCAAGCTTCACAAGTCTACACATTATCTTCATGGCTTCGGAAGTCTATACAGCCTGCATGCCTCATAACGCCAAGTCTATACATCGTGGCCTTCAAGTCTTCAGAGCCTGTACATTCTTCAAGGGCCAAGTGTATACAGTGTCTCGCTCACATCTTCAAGGGTGAAGTCTATACATTGGTTAGGCTTGTTCATGTTAGGCTTCTTCATGCATCGTTCTTCTCAAAGTCTGTACATTGTTGTCTTATGCATTCTAAAGTCCATACACTCCTCCTTGCATAGTCAAGTCTATACAGACTTAACGAAAGCATTCAAGTCTATACTCTGGTGCCGTCGTCTGCATGGTCAAGTCTATACAGACTTAGCGAAAGCTTAGCTAGTCTGTACTTTGGTCTCTCAGGCATGTAAACACCAAGTCTATACACTCCTTGTTTCATGTCTATACATTCGGTTGTTCCATGCATTCTCATCAAGTCTATACAGAGCTTGCCTCAAAGTCTGGACAGCGCTCGCCTTAATGTCTGTACAGCCCGTGTGTTGAACGAACACAAGTCTGTACATCGTCCAGCGCTTCATGTGAAGTCTGTACAATGTCTTAGTCTTCTACACATGGAGTCTATACATTGCTGTTGCATTCACGCCATGTCCATACACTGCATTTGTGCATTGATCACAGCAAGTCTGTACATAGAGTTCTCATGCATGTAAACATCAAGTCTATACACTCCCGTGTTGCATGTCTATACATTCGATTGCTTTATGCATCACACAGAAGTCTGCACATCCCTTTCTGATAAGTCCATACATCATTTGTCAAGTGTGTACATTGAGGTCGCTTGAAGGGCTTCAAGTCTATACACTCTCACGTTGTACATACTTGCTTATTTGCTGCTTCGAAAGTTTATACACTGCATTATATATGCATATTACAGCATGTGGTAAGAAGTCTGTACACTCCTCTTGTCTCACACGATCAACTCTGTACAGCCATCCATGCTTGCCTTGCTTGCTGAATGAAGTCTGAACATTGCCTTAAGCTAATACTGTCTTCGATTGATTAACTGACAGGATTGTTGGACGAGGTTAATGTGTCTGAGCACGTGACTCGAGGTGGGCACCTGGCACGTGATCCAATGAGCTGAGATGCTGACACGTGGTAGCATCACTTGGGCGGGAGAAGTGGAAAGCACACGCCCTAAGCTGCTGCTATATATATAGATGATGTCTTCCTCAGAAGGTGACTGAGAAGAACAGAATAGGGCTGATCGAGACTGTGCGAGAAGAAGAAGAAGTGAGAGCAGAGAGTGATAGAAGAAGAAAACAGAAGCAGAAAGAGTAGCAGAAAGAAAGAAGAGAGCTCGAGAAGGAAAGAGGAATAGAGATCGTACTGTGAGATTGTGAGAGAGCAGAAGAAGAAAAAGAAAGAGAAAGAGAGATGGAGAGCTCGTGAAGAAGAAGAAAAGTCTTGTTGTCTTCACTGGACCATGGATCAGATACAACCCAGTTTGCTCCTGCGAGAGCTTTTGTGCATTTCATTTTTCCAGCTTTCTGTTGCTGCGTTTTTGTTTTTCCTTTTAACTATTCACTAGTTGTTCTTCCGATCCTCTAGTGTGAGGTCGGGTTCCCTCCAGTTTGGAGGAAGAGAGACTTGCGTCTCTGGTTGCCTTTGACTGGGTGTCATTGGTTGTTTCCCTCCGGCTGGGAGGAAGGGAGGTCCGAGACCTCTATGTTGCAATTGGCTGGGAGTCACTTGTGGGTTCCCTCCGGTTTGGAGGAAGGGAGGATTGGTCCTCCGATTCTGGTCTTGTGGGTTGCAAGTGCAGGTATTCCCTCCTGGTCTGGATGAAGAGAGACTGTGTGTCTCTGGTTTCCAAGTGGCTGGGAGTCACTTGGGGTGTCCCTCCGGTTGAGAGCAAGAGGGGAGGTTGTTCCCCTGGTCAAGCTATGTGGCAGCAACGTGTTTGCAGACTGAGTCTGCTTTCTAGCTGATTGCTAGTGAAAGCCTCACTCCGGTTGGGAGTGAGGGGTGGACGTAGGTCTGTGGACCGAACCACCTAAAAAATCCCTTGTGCAGTGGTTTGTTTGATTGCTTGCTTCCGCTAGAAGCAAGCTAGGACCGTGATCTGATTGATTATTCATGTTCAAGAGTTTAATTGGGTTTGCATCTTTTATGTTTGAGCAATTGTCCACTGATCTTGTGCTAATCATTTCATACGAATTTTAAATTGGTCAAAACTCTTTAAAAGATCCATTCACCCCCCCTCTGGATCTGTGTTTATCTATCGCACCTAACTATCAATATGGTCCATTGTGGACACCAAAAATTACACACCCAGATGTCCTGCTCGACCTCGCATCAACAACAGCGCCGAGTGAAGAAGCCCCGGAGAGACTGGTCATCCGGACTCCCCAAATATGCACACTACCATGAAGCCGTCCCCGGAGTCACGACGGCAAAGAGAAACCAATTCTCGAGAAGCGCATAATCCATGGGCCTCGAAGAAAATCAAGCGGGCCACGACTCGTGCTCACAACGGGCTCAAAATTGCCCACTTAGCCCTGCCCTGTTCAGCGGCACGCCCTGTGCCCTGTTCAGCGGCACACCCCAGGGAGCCCCAGCGATACACCCCTGGGAGCCCAGCGGCACACCCAGGCATTCAGCGGCCCACCCCAGAGGTGGTTCAGCGGCACACCCCCAGGGTGTCCCCAACGGCGCACCCTTGTGGGGGTCCAGCGGCACACCAAGGGGGTGCCCAGCGGCACACCCCCTGGGCCGTCCAGCGGCACACCCAAGGGGGCGCCCAACGGCACACCCCCTGGGCCG
Organism: Amorphophallus konjac; assembly: GCA_022559845.1. Lineage (NCBI taxonomy): Eukaryota > Viridiplantae > Streptophyta > Magnoliopsida > Alismatales > Araceae > Amorphophallus > Amorphophallus konjac. The sequence goes on from CM040117.1 coordinate 196,446,851, forward strand.
CCCAGCGGCACGCCCCCAGGCCACCCAGCGGCACACCCATCCTGCCCTTCAGCGGCACGCCCGTGCTGGCTTCCGGCGGCACGGCCTTGTTGCGCTTCGCCGGCACGCCTTTTGGCCCTCTCAGCAGCACGCCATTCAGGCTCTTCAACGGCACGCTCCGACAGGACGACGTGATGCCCGCGCCCTATGAATCCTTGGCGCGCAGTGGGCTACCCGAGGTGTCGGCCGGGGATTGGGCCCCGTTGCCTACTCCTCCTGCCATCCAGGACAAGGGAGTCAACTCCCATTCAATGCACTTCGGACGCTTCCCGCCTCCGAACGCTCCCGCCACAGGGGGTATAAGACCCCTCTCCTTCGCTACGAACAAAAAAAAGGGAAGAGGCTAGAGAGGAACACACACACAGACAGAGGGAGAGACATACGGGAGAGAGGAAGAGAAGAGAAGGGAAAAGAAGAAGGGCTCCAGCACGAGTCTCCTCCGACGGCCACCGGACAGAAGAGAGAGTAAGAGAGAAGGAGGGCTGAATGTAACAAGGGAAGGTGTGGGGGAACGAGCAGTGGACGCTCGTCCCTGCTTCAATCCCAAACACTTTCCCTTCCGTGGTTTTCCTTATTTTTTTTTCTCCCTTCATCTTGTATTTTGATTTTCTTCCTTGCCCGTAGCCTTGACTCGGGCGTGCTCGGCAATATATATGGATGGCCACGGCCCCTTGCTCCCCATGAATGAAAATCACCCTCCTTGGGTTTCTCTGCTATTTTTGATTGGTTTACGCCAGTTTTCATGGTGTATGATATGTTGTTCGTTGTTCCTCCATTTCTCTATTTCTCCGATGCTTTTGGAGTCCCCGTAGGGACGTGATTCCTCCTATATGATCCTTGGCCTCATGGGTTCTTTGCCCTCTCCTATGGCCATCAGTTGTACCTATCTGCTCGAGGGGAGGGAGACCCTCCCTCTCTTCCAGAACACCCAGTAGCCAGTAGTCCTTGGCTTTCCTCCACTGGTACACCCCTTAACTTCCTTTCACCGATGGCTCTCAGCCCTTGGCCGGCACATCCTTAGCCCTTCCCAGCTGGTGCATCCTTGATTTCTTCAGCCTAACGCCTTTCCGACACGCCCTCTCAGCCCTTTGCCGGTACACCCCATAGTGGCCCTCAGCGGCACACTCTTTCAGCCCTTGGCCGGTACACCCATAGTGGCCCTCAGCGGCACACTCTTTCGGCCCTTGACCGGTACACCCCATAATAACCCTCAGCGGTACACCTCCCCCTTTTGTGCCTCAGCGGTACGCCCTTAGCCTTCCTAGCCCGGCACACCCTATGCTCGTCCTTGGCCGGTACGCCTTGGCCAATCCCCCGTCCACCCTGTCCAGTATTAGAAGCCTCCCGTTCATCGTTTTCTTCATGTTTTCCGAGGTTCTATAAAGGTGTTGCCGCCTCCGGGCGCCCACCTCCAGTTGTCGGGTTCCGCCACTCCATGTGGGCGCGTTCCCTTTATCTCCCTTACGCTCGGGTCAAGGGGAGATGCTGCCGAATTTTTGTCAGAAAATAACAACATGTTAAAAAGGCAAAAGGAAGCAACAAACGAACAGAACGATCAACGATAAAACTTTCCGACTAGTCAAGCCACCGCCGGCAGCATGAGAACTGAACCGATCAATGACACGGTAGACCGAACGTCCGATTGTTGAGAAGAGGCCGCACAGAATGAAGCGAAGAAAAGTAGAAGTTTATGTAAAACTACATGCAAATTAAGAAAAGAAGAAAAGAAAAGCCTTAAAACAAATAATAGAGGAGTGGACCCTCACTGATATTCTGGTCCCAACCTTCATCGGCACGCTCTATCGGCACTCCATCTCCACTCCCTTCTTCACCGGCACACCCATCAGCACCCCTCACCGGTACACCCCTTTTGGCCTCCACCGGTACACCCTTATCCCTCTCTCACTATCTCATTCTCCCCTTCGCCGGCACACTTCTCTCAGCGCCTTCAACGGTGCACTCATCTGGCCCTTCGCCGGCACACTCTACCGCCCCATCCTAACCCCCCAGCGGTACACCCCTGCTTAGCCCCAGCGGTACACTCTCATTACCCTCAGCGGTACACCCTTGTTACCCCCAGCGGCACACCCCTTTTTGCATCCAACGGCACACTCCATTCCCCAGCGGTACACCCCTTTCCATTGTCTCTCCCTCCCTTCGCCGGTACACCCCCATCCACCGTCTCAAACTCAATGTATAGACTTTGAGCTGCAACGTATAGACTTTGAACTGCAGCCAATGAATAATGTATGGACTTTGAGTTAGCCAACGTACAGACTTTGGACTGGCCGATGTATAGACTTTCATGAATAATGTATAGACTTTGAGTTGGCCAACGTACAGACTTTGGACTGGCCGATGTATAGACTCTCAGGGACAATGTATAGACTTTGAGCTGCAACATATAGACTTTGAACTGCAGCCAATGAATAATGTATGGACTTTGAGTTGGCCAACGTACAGACTTTGGACTGGCCGATGTATAGACTTTCATGAATAATGTATAGACTTTGAGCTGCAATGTACAGACTTTGGGCTGGCCGATGTATAGACTTTCATGAATAATGTATAGACTTTGAGTTGGCCAACGTACAGACTTTGGACTGGCCGATGTATAGACTTTCATGAATAATGTATAGACTTTGGGCTGGCCAATGTATAGACTTTGAGCTGCAATGTACAGACTTTGAGCTGGCTGATGTATAGACTCTAATAAATGATGTATAGACTTTGAACTGCAGCCAATGAATAATGTATGGACTTTGAGTTGGCCAACGTACAGACTTTGGACTGGCCGATGTATTGACTTTCATGAATAATGTATAGACTTTGAGCTGCAATGTACAGACTTTGAGCTGGCTGATGTATAGACTCTAATAAATGATGTATAGACTTTGAATTGCAACCAATAGCCAACGTATGGACTCTGAGCTGCAGCCAGTGGCCAATGTACAGATTTCCGAGCTCGCCAATGTGTAGACTTCAATAGACGATGTATAGACTCTGGGTTAATGAATATAGCCCATGAACAGACTTTGAACAGTCGATGTATAGACTTCGCGTCGCAATAGCCCGTTAACGTATAGACTTCGAGCCTTCCCCGGTGCACCCTCCAATCATTGCCCTTCAGCGGCACCCTCCTTAAGCCCTTCAACGGCACACATATCTAGCCCTTCGCCGGTACACTTTCCGCCCACCTTTCCTCAGCGGTACACTCCCTTTAGCCCCCCTTTCAACCCGCCAAGGGTCAACTCTCCCCAAGAAAAAAAATAATATATGAATATATATATATATATATATATATATATATATGTATGTATATATGGGCACATAATGGCAGAACTAACAAGCCAATAAAAACCATGATGAATAAATAAACTTGAACAGATCCGTATAAAAAAAATGAATGAAATAAGTGACAATAATAATAATAAAAAAGGGTAATAATGACAGTAAGCAAGATGAGGGAAATCACCCGGAACAGACACGGAAAGAGGAATAAGCAACGGAGTAACAAGAACAATAATGATAAAACAATATAAGGTATTAATAATTCTACATTGCAGCCCCCCTCTCTCCGTGACTCGACGCAGAAGGAACAATAATGTCGCCCTCTCAGGCCGGGCCCGAGTCTTGGGAATCATCCCGACATGGCCAGGCCCCGACCTAGTCTCAGGCCGATACTCCGATTAAACTGGACTCGTTTCTCGGGCCGGATCCCTTCCGAGCCACTACTAAAATTGCCGCACGTTCGGCAGACATTTGAACGGGTTCACCTCGATTTCTGCTGCGTTTCTATTACGGACCTGTGTCCGAACATGACCGATATTGCCGACGGCACCTACCCCGACGTGGTCGTGACCCAATATTGCTCCGGGCCGATAGCTCGTCAAATCGGATTCACTCTATCAGGATTCATTCCCGCCCTTTCATTGAAATTGCCGTAAACTCGGCATACATTTGTACGGGATTGTTCTTATCTACGTCGCACCTTCAATATGGACCCTTGTCCGAATATCAAGTGGTCCGCAAGTGACCGACAGAAATTTGAATAGAACGAGATGGCTCCTGTCATCCCTGGACCTTATACACGGGAATATCAATAAGGCCTTTATGGGCTGTGCTTGGACCTCGGGTCCGTCCCGATTATGGTCATTATCTGACCCACACCCTCGGCCTATAGCTCGCTTCCTTCGAACATGTTTTGGTTTTGGAATCTAGTCCCGGGACTCTTCCCAGTTGCCCTCCGGCACCGGGAACATTAATGATGCCCACGCAAGCCCCGTTTGGACCGCGGGAGGCGTCCCCGGTATGGTCCCGACTCGATCTCGCACCGGGCCAATAAATTCGCTAGTTTCCTGCTACACTAATCGAGATTTAACCGAATGTTTTCAGTGTCTCGGAATAATGTATTTGCCGTATCACAGCATACATATGTTCCAGGTCCTCCTGCGACGATTATGATACTCTCAAGCTGGACACCCGTCCGAATATTAAACGGTCTCCCGAATGACCGACACGTTTCTAACGTCCGCTTCCCTAGACATAGGGCTTTCCATCCGATTCAAGGGATATTTCCTCATTGCCCCTTGGCACCGAAAATATTAATGACGCTCATGCAAGTCTTGTTTCGACCGCGGGGGGCCCACCGCAGTATGGTCGTAGCTTGCTCTTGCACCGGGCCAACAGATTTACTGGTTTTTGACCGCTCCAACCGAGGCTTAGCCGAATGTCTTCCGTTCCTCTGAACAATAAATTTGCCATATCCTGACATACATATGCTCCGATTTTCTCGCGATGATCACGCTTTTCTCGAGCCGGACATTCATCCGAATATTAAATGGTCAGTACACGACCGACATGATCTCGAATGGTTTTCTCCTCGCCCTTGCGTGAGGATTTCAATACCTCGCAATAGACCTTTCGTGCAATTAATTTCTTGGCCATGAGGTCCTGAATCCCGGCGATTAATCAAGGGTGTTCCCTCGTATGGGGGATGTAAATGACGCCGTGACCTTTATGGCACGGCGGGTTTTGGTCCCGACACGAACCACACAATCATCTGACGAAGTCGGATCGAGCGCACCATGGGCTCTTCGGAGCCCGAATAAATTGTCACTCCGGTGACTGGCACGCCCACACACTTAATAGACGAATCAACCATCCCCGAATAGACGAGTATAATAGACTAACGAAAAGTGCGTCCATAAGTCTGGCACGCCCGATGGGACAGAAACTACCCTTCATCTCTTCGCCGGGATTCAGGGCCTCATGGCCCCCTAATAAACGATGTTTGCCTGCTTTGATGAATTACAGGTGCTGTCTTCGCCAGCCCTATGGGGAGAAAATCCAGACTCGATGCAGCTACCTTCGCGGCCTCGAGGACGCTGCTTCGAAGCATATGCAGCTTCCAGGAATCATGGGGGCTATTGTAAAAAAAAAGTGGGGAGAAGAGAAAGAGAAGAGAAGGGAGGGGAAATCAAGCCCCCCCCCCATTTCCCTCAAGAAGAAAGAGAAGAAAAGGAGAAAAGGAGAAAAGAAGAAGGGAAGAAAAAAAAAGAGAAAAGAAAGAAGCAAAAAAAAGGAAGAGAAAGAATTGACAAGAGATAGTTGTACGGCCACGTTCGTCGAGACCCGTGCTGAACAAAGATTACCACTGTGGGGTTGATGCGGTGGAGCGAACCACTCATCCCCTCCCTGAGGGGGTGAGCGCTCTCCTGCACCTCTACCCTGGTCAATCATACAAAAAAGGGGAGAAATAAAGAAGAAAGGAAGAAAAGTTGGCCAGCATCGCCGACTGAAAGAGCAAGAAGAAACTCGGCATCCCGTCCGATTCTAAGAGGTCCCGAGTCCGCGGTGCAATGACCCCGCTCGTTCCTCCTTCCTGCTACCTCCATCCGGCACAAAACAGCCCCCGAGTGGTTGTTAAAAGACCCAGCGAGCCACAATTGTAGCTTGGTGAATGGTTTCCCGCTGTGGGGAATGCTTTGTAGCAATGAGGCCAAGCAGGGCCACCAATCCCGAAGAGAGCATGCACATACCCCGCCATGGGGATGAGAAGAAGATATATACCCTGCTATGGGGGCATAGGAGGCAAAAAAAAAAAGAAATACACCCCATTCCCAGGGGCACATGAAGAGAATCCGCCCCGACTGAGGGGCACACAAAGCAAAAGCTACACCCCGGCTTCGGGGCATTTGAAGAAGAATCCGCCCCGAGCCGGGGACGTAAGAAGAAATAGAGCTGCACCCCAGCTTAGGGGCATTTGAAGGGGAAATACACCCCGATATGGGGGCACCTGAAGCAAAAGACATACTCCGCCATGGGGACATAAGAAGAAAAGAATTCACCCCGGCCTGGGGACACACAAAAAGAGAAACTCACCCTGGCTTAGGGGTATATGAAGAAGGAACGTACCCCGACCTGGGGGCATAAGAAACAAAAGCACACCCCATGCTAGGAGCATATGGAGAGGAATGCACCTCGCCCTGAGGGGTGCAAAAAGTATAAGAACACACCCTGGCTTAGGGGCATTTGAAGAAGAAACATACCCCGCTAGGGGGCATAGAAGTCATGAAGAATACGCCCCGGCTTAAAGGCATTTGAAGAAGTCACATCCCGCCTCGGGAGCATAAGAAGCAGCAAGAATACAGCCCGGCCTAGGGGTATTTGAAGAAGAAACATACCCCGCCAGGGGCATAGAAGTCATGAAGAATACGCCCCGGCTTAAGGGCATTTGAAGAAGTCACATCCCGCCTCGGGAGCATGAGAAGCAGCAAGAATACACCCCGGCCTAGGGGTATTTGAAGAAGAAATATACCCCGCCTGGGGGCATAGAAGCCGTAAAAGAACACGCTTCGGCTCAGGGGCATTTGAAGAAGCTACATCCTGCCTTGGGAGTATAAGAAGAAAAGAGTCCACCCCATCTTAGGGGTATTTGAAGAAGAAACACACCCCGCTATGGGGGCATAGAAGCCATAAAGAATACGCCCCGGCTTAGGGGTATTTGAAGAAGAAGGATACCCCGCCTCGGGGGACATTGCAAGCAGCGATACACCCTGCTAGGGCGTACAGGAAGCAAACCACACCCCACTCCTGGGGACACATAAAGAGAGTACACCCGCCATGGGGGCACATGAAGAGAATCCACCCCGACTCAGGGGTACATGAAGCAACAAAGAATAAATCTCGCCCTAGGGGAGTCTGAAGAAAAAGCATACACCCCACTTTGGGGGCACAAGAAGCAAACACTCCCCAGCGTGTCAGGGCAGAAGAAGAAGAATCCCCTCCCCCGGGGGCATATAAAAAAAAGAAAAGTAAAGATACACCCCGTGCCCGGTGCACATGAAGAGAAAGGCACCTCCCTTTGGGGGCACAACAAGCAACAAAGATACACCCCGATTGAGGGGCACAGGAAGAGAAATACACCCCTACGCCAGGGGCATATGAGACAAAATTATACCTTGATTTAGGGGCATTTGAAGCAAAGACTTCACCCCGCCTCAAGGGGGGCATAAGAAGCGAAAGATATACCCCACCCCGGGGGCATAAGAAGAAAACACACCCCACCTTGGGGGCGTAAGAAGCCAAGAGATATGCCCCGCCACGGGGCAGTAGAGGCAAAATGCATTCCCCCCGGGGGCACATGAAGCAACATACCCCTCGCCTCGGCAGCGTATGAGGCCAAGAGGCTACATCCCGGCTCGGGAGCATAAGAAACAAAAGATATACCCCACGTCGGGGGCATATGAAGTCAGGAATCACACCCCCATCTTAGGGGTATTTGAAGAAGAAGCATACCTCGCCTCGAGGGCCTAGAAGCTATGAAGAGCACGCCCCGACTTAGGGGCATATGAAGAGAAGTCCACCCCGACCTAGGGGTATTTGAAGAAGAAACATACCCCACCAGGGGGCATAGAAGCCATAAAGAACACGCCCCGACTTAGGGGTATTTGAAGAAGATACATCCCGCCTCAGGAGCATAAGAAAGAGAAGAATACATCCCGTCTTAGGGATACTTGAAGAAGAAATATACCCCGCCAGGGGGCATAGAAGCCATAAAGAATATGCACCGGCTCAGGGGCATTTGAAGAAGAAACATACCCCGCCTGGGGGACGCAGAAGCAAAGAGATAGAGTACACCTCCACCCGGGGGCACCGAAGCAAAGAGGCATACATCCCGACCTGGGAGCACTTGAAGAAAGAAGCACATCCCGCCACGGGGGCACATGAAGAGAACCCCTCCCGCCTCGGGAGTATAAGAAAGAGAAGAATACACCCTGGTCTGGGGGCTTTTGAAGAAACAACACACCCCCTCCATGGGAGACAAAGCTACACCCCGACCCGAGGACACATGCAGAGCATCCACCCCGCTCTGGGGGCATAAAAAATTACACTCCGCCCCTGGCGCATAAGAAACAGAAGCATCTACCCTGACCCGGGGCACAGAAACGAAGAGACATGCATCCCGATCTGGGAGCATAAGAAAAAAGATATACTCCGCCCAAGCGGCATTTGAAGAAACAACATACCCTGCTTCGGGGGCACAGAAGCCCTAAAGAGATGCACCCCGGCCTCAGGGGGGCATAAGAAGCAATAGATACACCCCCCGTGCCGGGGACATATGAAGAGAAGCACTCCTCCGACTTCAGGGGTAGAAAGAGAGCAGAATTCGCCCCCGCTATGGGGGGTATAAGAAACAAAAGACACGCCCCATACCAGGGGCATATGAAGAAGAAACATACCCCACCTGGGGGCATAGAAGCCGTGAAGAGTATACCCCACCTTAGGGGCATCAAAAGTAACAATACACCCCACCTCGGGGGCATTAAAAAAAAACACACCCCGGTCTGGGGACATAGAAGCCAAAAAAATACACCCCGCCTGGGGGCACAGAAGCGAAGAGGCAAAACACACCCCTCAGGGGGGGTGCATACCAAATGAAGCTACACCCCAACCTGGGGGCACATTAAGAGAAATACACTCCAGCGCGGAAGCATTAATGAGAAAAGAAGAGCAGAATAAAGACAAAGACATATGAGGCAGACGTGGTCTTCGAGCCCGCCTCATCGCACAAAAGAATAGAAGAGAAAAAAAAAGAGACATGAGGCGAACATGGTCCCTGCACCTGCCTCTCCATAAAAGAAGAATAGAAGAAGAGTCACGAGGCAGACGCGGTCTTCGCATCTACCTCTCTACATAAAAGACGAAGAGAAGAAAAGAAAGAAAAGAGTCATGAGGCAAACATGGTCCTTACACCTGCCTCTCCATAAAAGAAGAAGAGAAGAAGAGAAAGAACAGACATGAGGCGAACATGGTCTCTGCACCTGTCTCTCCATAAAAGAAAAAAAAAGAGTGATCATGACGCAAACATGGTCTCTGCACCTGCCTCTCTACAAAAGAAGAAAAGAAAAGAAAGAAAAGACGTATGAGGCAGACATGGTCCTTGTGCCCGCCTCTCCATAAAAGAAGAAAAAAAAGGGGACACATGAGGCAGACGTGGTCTTCGAGTCCGCCTCTGGACAAAAAAAAGAGAAGAAAAAAGAGGAGAACAGTCATGAGGCAGACGTGGTCTTCGAACCTGCCTCTTCGCACAAAAAAAAGAAGAGAAGAAGAGAGAAAGAAATGATCACGAGACAGACGCGGTCTTTGCACCCGTGTCTCCATAAAAGAAGAAGAGAAGAAAAGAAAGAAATGATCACGAGGCAAACATGGTCCCTGCACCTGTCTCTCCATAAAAGAAGAAGAGGAGAAGAGAAAGAGCAATCATGAGGCAAACATGGTCCCTGCACCTGTCTCTCCATAAAAGAAGAAGAGGAGAAGAGAAAGAGCAATCATGAGGCAAACATGGTCTCTGCACCTGCCTCTCCATAAAAGAAGAAGAGAAGAAGAAAAAAGAGCAATTATGAGGCGAACACGGTCTTTGCACCCGCTTCTCCACACAAAAGAAGAGAAGAAGAGAAAGAACATCAATGAGGCAAACATGGTCTTTGTACCTGCCTCTTCAAAAAAATCTTTATGTGGTAAACTTTTACCTCCGCCCTTCAGCCACCCAACAAATAGAAACCAATCAGCATTCTACCGACGGGGCGTTAAACCGGAAGATATTCAGCCATCGGGGCTTCAAGCCGATAGATATTCAGCCATCGGGGCTTCAAGCCGACAGATATTCAGCCATCGAGGCTTCAAGCCGACAGGTATTCAGCCATCAGGGCTTCAAGCTGATAGATATTTAGCCATCGGGGCTTCAATCCGACAGATATTCAGCCATCGGGGCTTCAAGCCGACAGATATTCAGCCATCGGGGCTTCAATCCGACAGATGTTCAGCCATCGGGGCTTCAATCCGACTAGACCTTCCGCCGACGAGGCGTTAAACCGACTAGACCTTCCACCAACGGGACGTTAAACCGACTAGACCTTCTGCCGATGGGACATTAAACCGACTAAACCTTCCGCCGACGGGGCATTAAACCGACTAGACCTTCCGCCGGCGGGGCGTTAAACCGACTAGACCTTCCGCCGACGGGGCGTTAAACCGACTAGACCTTCCTCCGGCGGGGCGTTAAACCGACTAAACCTTCCGCCGGTGGGGCGTTAAACCGACTAGACCTTTCGCCAATGGGGCGTTAAACCGACTAGACCTTCCGCCGACGGGGCGTTAAACCGACTAGAGCTTCCGCCGACGGGGCGTTAAACCGACTAGAGCTTCCGCCAGCGGGGCGTTAAACCGACTAGACCTTCCGCCGACTCCCGATATCCCTTGGCTTTTTAGCTTACTTTTCATTATCCTTGGCTCTTGCAGCCTGCTCCCCAAGATTCGGCCTTCACGGCCTGCTTCCCAGAATTCGGCCTTCATGGCCCGCTTCCCATAATTTCGGCTCCTGCAGCCTGCTTCCCCTCGGCTTTCATAGCCTGCTTCCCAGACTTCGGCTCCTGCAGCCCGCTTCCTTAATATCCTCTCAGCCCTTCTGCGGTCTGCCTCCCTAATACCTTTACTACCACTACACATATGCGTAACAATAATATTTTCCCTATGCAAAAAAAAAAGGAAACAACAACAACAACAACAAAACAAACACAAAAAAAAAAACAAAAAAGAGAATGCATGATTGCCCTGCTTGCATGGTTGCTTAATATAGAATAATACACCTCCTTGGAATTTTCTAGGACCGTGTTTCCTTGCTAAATAATAATATCGCCCCGATTACGGATGCACGCGCGTCACGGCGTACGCTCGAAGGGAACCCAACTATGGCAGGTGCACACGTCAAGGGGAAGAGTCATGGCTGAATCGCTAAGCCCAACTCACAAACTAAACCTAAGGCAACGCTCCCACACTTAGCACTTAACGTGTTTAAAAGCTTTCAACTATAGGGATTGCCCGAATTTCTTTCTAGCACTCTACGGAGACTTGAATTCCTGGACTCGCGTGAAAGGTAATCGTGAGGAAAAAGCTGCCTACCCCCACTGTAAAAAAAAAAAGAGAGAGTGAGAAAAAGAGAGGAAAAGATGAGCAAAGAAAAGAGAGAGAAACACGTGAATCTGAGTAGCCGGGAATCTCCATTGAGACACATGAGGAGACTCGCGCGAAATGGTGAAGCGAATTATAAAAAGGATGAAACCTATTAGTCGAGAATCCCCATTGAGACACATGAGTAGACTCGCGTCAAACGGTGGAATCCGTAATAGAATTACAACAAGGATGAATCTTAGTAGCCGGGAATCCCCATTGAGACACATGAGGAGACTCGCGCCGAACGGTGAAATCCTCTACCAAAATAAACAGACGGGGGGCTGTGCGAAGCTACCAAAATCGAGAGCCTGAAACATATGTGTAGGCGCTAGAGTGATCCTCGAGTGTCACCAGGAAAACTCGCATATTCCTATGGTTAGGGCTCTTTGTCCACACACTTGCACTGCCGCGTCACAGATAATTGTCTCGGGTGAAATGCATGAATTTAGGCTATGCATGCAAGACATGCGATATCCTCTTGACGGGTGCACCACCCCTCAGTTGTGTCTCGCGGCCCGCACCGCATCTACGAATTACGGGCGATGTCCCTATCCTATCCCCTATAGGGGGAGCTGCCTTACTTATATCTATGTTATGCCTGCTAATGAATGCTTGCATGCTTGAATAAAATATATATATAATAAATAATAATAATAATAAATAATAAAAATGTGCGTATGCAATAAACTCAATTCTGGCCATCGAAGCTTACGTTCCCAGCTACGGCTCGTAGAGCCCAATCTTGGCCCCCATGGCCTACATCCTGCCCTCACGGCTCGTTAATCTCCCAATTCTGGCCCTCGTGGCTTGCTTCCCAATATCTTTGGCTCTTGCAGCCTGCTTACCTTTGGCCTTCGCGGCCTGCTCCCCAACTCTGGCTCCCGTAGCCTGCTTCCCCGATTCGGCTCTTACAGCTCGCTTCCCAACATCCCTGGCCCTTTACGGCCTGCTTCCCAGAATCTGGCCTGCACGGCCCGCTTCCGTAACGCCAACTTTGGCCCTCGCGGCCCACTTTCCCGAGTCTGGGTTTCATAACTGATATCCCTGGCGCATTTTTGAATCAACAAACTCTTCTCTCCGTACCTTCGGACGACGAACATCTCAGTTGCTTCTGGCCTTGGCTGTTTCGGCCTCACTTACTGGCTCCCGTGCCAACAACTTTCAATTATCGGCCGCTGTGCCTACAACTCTTATATCATTGGCATCCATGCCAACAGCCACCTGGAGTTCTTCAAAAAAAGGAAAGAAAAAAAAGAAGGGAAAAGAAGGGAAGAAGAGAAGAAACAAAAACAACAACAACAAAAAGGACAAAAAAAGAGATGACAAAAGAGAAGAAAAAAAATAGAAGAAGAGAAAAGAGAGAAGAAAAGAAAGAGAAGAGACAAAGAGACCAACATACCACTTCAGTCCCCGACACCCCGTCGGTACTGATGAAGAGACCAACATACCACTTCAGTCCCCGGCACCCCGTCGGCACTGATGAAGAGACCAACATATCACTTCGGTCCCCGGCACCCCGTCGGCAATGATGAAGAGACCAATATACAACTTCAGTCCCCGGCACCCCGTCGGCATTGATGAAGAGACCAATATATAGCTTCAGTTCCCGGCATCCCATCGGCGCTGATGAAGAGACAAAGAGACCAACAAACCAAGTCAGCTCCCGACACCCTGTCGGCACTGACGAAGAGACAAAGAGACCAACATGCCAGGTCAGCTCCCGACACCCCGTCGACGCTGACGAAGAGAAGAAAAGACCAATAAAGCATGTCAGTTCCTGACACCCCGTCGGCACTGACGAAGAGAAGAAGAGATCAACATATCATGTCAGCTCCCGATGTCCTGTTGGCACTGATGAAGAGAAGAAGAAACAAACATACCAAGTCAGCTCCCGACACCCCGTCGGCACTGATAAAGAGACAAAGAGATCAACGAACCAAGGCAGCTCCCAGCACCCTGTCGGTACTGATGCAAACGAGAAGAAGAGACCAACATACCATGTCAGCTCCCGGCACCCTGTCGGCACTGATGAAGAGACGAAGAGACCAACAAACCATGTCAGCTCCTGACACTCTGTCGGCACTAACGAAGAGACCAAGAGACCAACAAACCATGTCAGATGTCGGTACTGATGCAAACGAGAAGAAGAGACCAACATACCATGTCAGCTCCCGGCACCCTGTCGGCACTGATGAAGAGACGAAGAGACCAACAAACCATGTCAGCTCCCGACACTCTGTCGGCACTGACGAAGAGACCAAGAGATCAACAAACCAGGTCAGCTCCCAACACTCTATCGGCACTGACGAAGAGACCAAGAGACAACAAAGCGGGTCAGCTCCCGACACCCTGTCGGCGCTGACGAAGAGACCAAAAGATCAATAAACCAGGTCAGCTCCCGGCACCCTATCGGCGCTGACGAAGAGACCAAGAGATCAACAAACCAGGTCAGCTCCCGACGCCCTGTCAGCGCTGACGAAGAGACTAAGAGACCAACAAAGCATGTCAGTCCCCGGCACCCTGTTGGCACTGACGAAGAGACAAAGAGACCAACAAACCAGGTCAGCTCCCGACACCCTGTCGGCGCTGACGAAGAGACAAAGAGACCAAGAGACCAAGAGACTAACAAGCCAGATCAGGTCCCGACACCCTGTCGGCGCTGGCGAAGAGACAAAGAGACCAGCAAACCAGGTCAGCTCCCGACACCTTGTCGGCGCTGACGAAGAGACAAAGAGACCAAGAGACCAACAAGCCAGGTCAGCTCCCGGCACCTTGTCGGCGTCGACAAAGAGACAAAGAGACCAACAGAGCATGTCAGCTCCCGACACCCCGTCGGCACTGACGAAGAGAAGAAGAGACAAACAAGTCAGGTCAGCTCCCGACACCCCGTCGACACTGATGAAGAGAAAAAAAGAGACAAACAAGTCAGGTCAGCTCCCGACACTCCGTCGGCACTGACGAAGAGAAAAAAGAGACAAACAAGCCAGGTTAGCTCCCGGCACCCCGTCGGCACTGATAAAGAGACGAAGAGACCAGCATACCATGTTAGCGCCCGGCATCCCGTCGGCACTGAGGAAGAGAAGAAGAGACAAGCAAACTACGTCAGTCCCCGGCACCCCGTCGGCACCGACGAAGAGAAAAAGAGACCAGTACACCCGCGGGCACCGCCCGGCTCATCCTTCGCCCGCGCTACCCGTGGGTGGGGGGCATTTGTGGACACCAAAAATTGCACACCCAGATGTCCTGCTCGACCTCGCATCAACAACGGCGCCGAGTGAAGAAGCCCCGGAGAGACTGGTCGTCCGGACTCCCCAAATATGCACACTGTCATAAATCCGCCTCCGGAGTCACGACAGTGAAGAGAAATCAACCACCAAGAGCCCCACAATCTATGGGCCTCGAAGAAAATCAAATGGGCCACAACTCGTGCTCGCAATGGGCTCAAAACTGCCCATTTAGCCCTTCAGCGGCACGCCCCTGGAGCCCTTCAGCGGCACGGCCATCCAGCTGTGGACGCACTTTCCGTTAAACTGTTGTTTCGGTTCGTCTGTTGGTTTTATTAAGTGCGTGGGCGTGCCAGTCACCGGGGTGACAATTTATTCGGGCTCCGGAGAGCCCATGGTGCGCTCGATCTGACTTCGTCAGACGATTGTGTGGTTCGTGTCGGGACCGAATCCCGTCGCACCATGAAGGTCACGACGTCATTTACATCCCTCATACGAGGGAATACCCTTGATTAATTGCCGAAATTAGAGGCCCCGTGGCCGAAAGGAGTAACACTAATTATACGAGAGAGATAGGGATGGGTCACACTGAAAGTTGTATTAAGGCCATAAACTGTCGGCCGTGTCGGCCACTCGTAGACCTTTTGTATTTGGACACAAGTCCGTGGCAGCGCCACAATGAGAAAGTCGAGGTAGATCCCTTCAAATGTCTGCCGAGCATGCAGCAATTTTAAATGAAGGTTCGGAAGGTATCCAGAACGAGAAAACAAATCCGGTCCGATTAGGATGTCGGCCCGAGGTTAGATCAAAGCCCGGCCATATCGGGGGGATTCCCGAGACTCGGGCTCGACCTAAAGGGGCAGCGTTGTTGTTCCTTTTGCCCCGGGTCCCGGGGAGAGAGTGGGCTGCGGCGTGGGCATTAGCGTCTTTTATCTAGAGCTTTCTAGGTTATACCTTCTGGGATTTCTGATTTGATGTTTACTATTTATTCGTGCCTTTGTCCGGGATGATTTCTCTTCTTCTATGCATGGTTATTCTTATTATTATCATTGGTTTGTTATTTATTTTTTTATTACCCCTCCCACCTCTTTTATTATGATCAATATTGCGCATTTGGAGTCCTTCAATTAGCGTGATTTTTATTGATTTATTTGCTATTGTTGATGCCCTTATCGTGATGTATATATCCATGCATGGAGTGTGCCGGTGAAGGAGAGACGGGAGTGTACCGCTGGGTATTGGGTGTACCGCTGGGTGGCAAAGGGGTGTACCGGTGAGGGCTGCAAAGGGCGTACTGCTGGAGGCCAAAGGGGCGTACCGCTGGAGAGTGTGTCGGTGAAGGAGGGGGAGTGATATAAAGTCTATACGTTCCCCAGGCTCGAAGTCTATACGTTGCCAAGCCCAAAGTCCGTACACTGGAGCAGAGTGGAGCAAAGTCTACGCGTTGCAATTTGGAGTCTGTACGTCGACTGGCCCGGAGTCTGTACACTGGCCAAGTCTATATATCGGAGTGTGAAGTCTATACACTGCCCAAGTCTATACGCTGGATAAGTCTATACATTGGGGGTGTGAAGTCTATACACTGCCCAAGTCTATACGCTGGATAAGTCTATACATTGGGGGTGTGAAGTCTATACACTGCCTAAGTCTATACACTGGCCATCATGAAGTCTGTACGTTGGGATATGAAGTCTATACGCTGGATGCTCAAAGTCTATACATTGCCCAGCATAAAGTCTGTACGTCGGTGTGTGAAGTCTATACACTACCCAAAGTCTATACGCTGGTTATCATGAAGTCTGTACGTTGGCTGGCTCAAGTCTATACGCTGGATAAGTCTATACATTGGAGTGTGAAGTCTATACACTGCCCAAGTCTATACACTGGCCACCATGAAGTCTATACGTTGGCCAAGTCTATACGGTGGCTGAGGGTGTACCGGCGAAGGGAAGGAGTGTACCGCTGAAAGGGCCAGGAGGAGTGTGCCGCTGGGGGGGGCTCAGGGGGAGTGTGCCGCTGAAGGGTTAAAAGGGGGAGTGTACCGCTGAAGGGTTGAAAGGGGTGTACCGCTGAAGGCCAAGGGAGCGTGCCGCTGAAGGCCAATGAGGGCGTGCCGCTGAGGGCCAAAGGGGCGTACCGCTGAAGGTCAATGGGGCGTGAGGGTGGAGGCTCGATCAGTTTTTTGATTATTTGTTTTAAGGCTTTTCTTTTCTTCTTATCTTAACTTTCGTGTGGTTTTATATAAAACTCCTCCCGTGTTTTGTTCTCTTTGTTCGGTTCGATCTCTTTTCTTGTGGGTCGGAGGCTCGGGCTGCCGAGTGGTTAGTTAACTCGGTTTAGTTCTCGTCGTGATGCCGGCAGTGGTTTGATGAGTTGGAAGGTTTCGTCAGTTATCTTGCTTGTTTGTTGCCTCCTTTTGCCTCTTTTAATTGTTTATTAGTTTCTCACAAAAATTCGGCAGCATTTCCCCTTGACCCGGGGCGTAAGGGAGATACAGGGAACGCGCCCACATGATGTGGCGGAACCCGACAACTGGAGGTGGGCCCCCGGGGGGGCAACACCTTTATAGAGACTCGGAAAACGCGAAGGAGAACGACAGACCGAAGACATCTAAGGGACCTGGACTGGGACTGGACAAGGAGTAAGCTGAGGGACTGAAGGGCGTGCCGCTGAGGGCTGAACAGGGGGTGCGCCGCTGAAGGCTGAACAGGGTGTGCCGCTGAAGGCTGAACAGGGTGTGCCGTTGGAGGCTGAACAGGGTGTGCCGCTGAAGGCTGAACAGGGTGTGCCGCTGAAGGCTGAACAGGGTGTGCCGTTGGAGGCTGAATAGGGTGTGCCGCTGAAGGCCAAGGGTGGGCGCACCGCTGAAGGCTGATCTGGGCGTGCCGCTGAGGGCTGATCTGGGCGTGCCGCTGAGGGCTGGAAAGGTGTGCCGGCCAAAGGCCGGAAAGGTGCACCACTGAGAGGCTTAAAAGGGGTGTTAGCAACTGGGGGGGTACTTGGTGGCTGTTCAGGAAAAGAGGAATAAAGATGGGGGGATTTCAAGGCCGGGAGTGGCCCATTAGTAACTGGGTAGTTGGGAGGAAAGAAGGGTACCTCCCCTTCTCCTCAAGCTCGGGAACACGGTAGATGGCCATAGAAGGGAATGAGTGAGGAGCTCACGGAGCCAAGGCCAACAGAAGGGGGAAACCTACATCGACGTGGAGGACCCTAAAGACGCCGGAGGAATAAGGAGACAGAGGGAGGAACGGATTGTCCGTCAGAAAAGCCCGCAAAGCCTAGCCTAAAACATCGAAGATCGAAAAGAAACCCGGAGAGGGTGGTTTTCATTCATGAGAATCAAGAGGGCGAGGCCCTTCATACATATGGCAAAAGCAAACTCCCCAAATGGGGCCATGGACAAGAGTAAGAAAGACCAAGAACGCCAGGAGGAATGGGATACAAGAGGGAAGAAGACATCCGGGCCTAAAACATCGGCCGCTATCCCCAACCCTTTCCCCCAATACAACAAGCTCTCTCTCTCTTACTCTTGTTTCTTCCCGGTGGCCGTCGGACGGAGCTCAGGCCGGGAGGGCCTCTTCTTCTCTTCCTTCTCCGGTGTGTGTTGTATGTCTTCCCGTCTGTCTCCGTGCGTCTGCCTGCTCCTTCGCCCTCCTTCTTCTTCCGTTCTCCTCTTCCTCTGCCTCTCTCTGTCTCCTTTTTTCTGTGGAAGACGGGCGTCTTTTATACCCTCAGCAGCGGGGAGCCCTCGAGCATGGCTGTCGAGGGCGGGAAGCAGCCCGTGATGATGGGGTTTGACTCCCCTCCATCCTGGCTGTCAGTGGGGTAGCCTGCGTGGCCCAACGATCGGCTGCCACCTCAGACGGCTCCACTGCGCGCCAAGGATGCGTAGGGCGTGGGCCTCACGTCGCCCGTTGAAAGAACTTCACCGCTGTGCCGCTGAAGAGCCAAAAAGGCCTGCCGCTGAAGCCTTTGTAGGCTGTACCGCTGAAGACCCCTTTGGGCGTGCCGTTGAAGGTCCGCAAAGGCCGTACCGCTGAAGCCTCAAAGGGCTGTGCCGCTGAAGGGCCTGCAGGACGTGCCGCTGAAGCCCCTGCAGGGCGTGCCGTTGAACACCCAGAGGGGGCGTGCCGGTGAAGGCACTTGGGGGCGTACCGTTGAAGGTCCCCCCTTGGGGTGTGCCGGTGAACCCCCATAGGGGTGTGCCGGCGAAGGCCGCGGCAGGGTGTGCCGCTGAAGGCTTTCCAGGGCGTGCCGCTGGAGGCCCTTTGGGGTGTGCCGGTGAACCCACCCGGGGGCGTGCCGCTGAGCCCCAGGGAGTGTGCCGCTGAACACCCAAAGGGGTGTGCCGGTGAACCCACCTGGGGGCATGCCGCTGAGCAGCCTTGGGCTGTGCCGCTGAGCACCCAAGGGGGTGTGCCGGTGAACCCACCTGGGGGCGTACCGTTGAACAGCCTTGGGCTGTGCCGCTGAGCAGCCTTGGGCTGTGCCGCTGAGCACCCCCGGGGGGGTGTGTATTTGGGGCCCGTTCTGAGCCCGTCGCGGACACGAGTCATGGCCCGTTTGATTTCCTTTGGGGCCCACGGACTGTGGGGCCTTTTGTGCTTGATTTCTCCGGGGTTTCTTCACTCGGCGCCGTTGTTGATGCTGGGCCGAACATGACACTTGGATGTGCAATTTTCGGTGTCCACAAATGCCCCCCACCCACGGGTATCGCAGGCGAAGGATGAGCCGGGCGGTGCCCGCGGGTGTCTCCGTCTCTTCTCTCTTTGTCGATGGCGGCGGGGTGTCGAGAGCCGACCTGGTTTGTTGTTTGTTGGTCTCTTTGTTAGTGCCGACGGAGCGTCGGGAGCTGAGGTAGTATGTTGGTCTCTTCATCAGTGCCGACGGAATGCCGGGAACTGAAGCAGTGTGTTGTCTCTTCGTCAGTGCCGACAGGGTGCCGGGAACTGACCTGGTCTCTTGTTCTCTTGGTCTCTTCGCCCGTGCCGACAGGGCGTCGGCAGCTGGCCTGGTCTGTTCTCTCTTTGTCTCTTCGCCAGTGCCGACTGGGTGTCGGGAGCTGGCCTAGTCTCTTGTCTCTTTGTCTATTCATCAGTGCCGACAGGACGCCGGGAACTGACATGCTTTGTTGATCTCTTGGTCTCTTCGCCAGTGCCGACGAGATGCCGGGAACTGGCATGTTTTGTTGGTCTCTTGGTTTCTTCTTCAGTGCCGACAAGATGCCGGGAACTGACCTGGTTTGTTGTCTCTTAGTCTCTTCGTCGGTGCCGACAGGATGCCGGGAACTGACATGCTTTGGTGATCTCTTGGTCTCTTCGCCAGTGCCGACGAGATGCCGGGAACTGGCATGTTTTGTTGGTCTCTTGGTCTCTTGGTCTCTTCGCCCGTGCCGACAAGGCGTCGGGAGCTGGCCTGGTCTATTGTTCTCTTTGTCTCTTCGCCAGTGCCGACGGGGTGTCGGCAGCTGGCCTGGTCTGTTCTCTCTTTGTCTCTTCGCCAGTGCCGACAGGGTGTCGGGAGCTGGCCTGGTCTGTTGTCTCTTTGTCTATTCATCAGTGCCGACAGGACGCCGGGAACTGACATGCTTTGTTGATCTCTTGGTCTCTTCGCCAGTGCCGACGAGATGCCGGGAACTGGCATGTTTTGTTGGTCTCTTGGTGTCTTCGTCAGTGCCGACAAGATGCCAGGAACTGACCTGGTTTGTTGTCTCTTAGTCTCTTCGTCGGTGCCGACAGGATGCCGGGAACTGACATGCTTTGTTGATCTCTTGGTCTCTTCGCCAGTGCCGACGAGATGTCGGGAACTGGCATGTTTTGTTGGTCTCTTGGTCTCTTGGTCTCTTCGTCAGTGCCGACAAGATGCCGGGAACTGACATGCTTTGTTGATATCTTCGTCTTTTCTTGTTCTTCTTTCTTTTTGTACCATATTACCGATACAAGCGCCCTTTCGGGTTTTCGCCGGTACCGGCCCCCTCTTGCTTTTGCCCACGCGCCCTTTCGGGTTTTCACGTGGCGGGGTACCCAATTTTGCCCGTAGCGCCCTTTCGGGTTTTCGCCACAGCCGGGTTATTGCCATTTTTACCCATGTCCCCACATAGGGGAAAGTCCGGCGGGATATCTCTATTTTTAACCCCATTTTATTTTATTTTCTTTTTTTTTTGAGTGAGTGATATGCAAGTGTCGGCTAGGGCACGAAGCCTTGCGCCGGACGGTAGGGCTCATTCGTTGGCAAGAAGACAATGCCAGCGCAACGGGAGAGTTCGTGCCGATTCGGACGTAGGGTCCGTAACGGCCATATTCGTACAGAGTGGGCGGCTAGGGTACGAGGCCTTGCGCCAGAAAGGGACTTATTCGTTGACAAGGGACTAATGCCAGCGCAAGGGTAGAATTTGTGCCGACTCGGACGTAGGGTCCGTAATGGCAATATTGTGTGGAGCGGGTGGCTAGGGCACGAGGCTTTGCGCCAGAAAGGGACTCATTCGTTGGCAAGGTACTAATGCCAGCGCAAGGATAGAGGTTCTGCCGATCCGGGCGTAGGGCCCGTGATGGCAATTTTGCATGATGGGAGGTGGCCGAGGCCCGAGGCGACGTGCCAGGGACGGGCTTGTTTGTCGGTATGGGAATGGCACCATTGCAGAGGTGGCTGTGTGCAGGGGTAAAGTCATCCTTGCTTGTGCGGATGCGTATCTGCCCGAGATCGTGGGGATGGGACGTTCTCCGGGGACACCTATTATTGCACGACATTGACCCACACATTGATACGTGCGAGTAGATGTGTAAGAGGATACCATTATGTATGTATATACATGTATATGTATACATATATTTAATATCATATAAATATATATTTGTTTCTCTCCCTTTTTTTTTCTCCTTTTGTTCCCTTTTTCCTCCTCTTTTATCCCTTCCTTTTATTTCTTCTTCTCTTTTTTATCTCCTTTTCTTTTTTTTTTCTTCCCTTTCTTTTTTATTTTCTTCCCCCCCTTTTTTTATTCGTTCCCCTCCTCCTTTTTTACTCCCCGCTTTTCTTCTTTTTTTTTCTTTTCTTTTCTCCCTTTTTTTCTCTTTTTTTCCTTTTTTTCTCTCTTTTTTTTTCTTTTCCTATAAATAGGGGGGCGGGGGTGCTTCGAACGGTCACCCCGTTCGAATCCCCCCCCCCTATATCTCTTCCCTCCTCCTTGGCAACCGAGCGGACGCCCCCCCCGTCCTCCCCTTCTCTTTCTTCTCCGGCGCCGATCGTCCCCCCCGCCTCCGTCGTCGTCGCCGTGGTGAGGGGAACACCGCGGGAGGCCCTCCTCCTCCCTCTCTCTTTTCTCCTTCCCTCTTCCTTCTTCTTTTCCCCCCCTCTTTCTCTGTATCTTCTCTTCGTCATCGGGGCACGGCGGAGCCCTGGACTCCGTACCCTTCTTCTTCTTCTTGCCGGACTCTTCCCCCCTCTCCTCTGGCTTCGCGGTGGGAGGAAGTCCATCGGGTGCCGGTTGTGCTGGCGAGGAGGTGTTAAGGGTGCCGGGGAGAGCGGCTTAGGGTGCACCGGGGAAGATGTCCCTATGGGCATACCGGCGAGGGCCCGAATGGGCGTGCCGGGGAACGGGTGGAGGCGTGCAAGGGAAGGCACCGGGGAGTGTGCCGGCGAAGCGGGGGTCGCGAGCGTGTCGGGGAAGAGGCCTTAGGCCGTGTCGAGGAAGCAGGCACCAAGCGTGCCGGGGAAGAGGCCTTAGGCCTTGTCGGTGAAGCAGGCACCAAGCGTGCCGGGGAAGCACTGAGGGGACCGTACCGGCGAAGGGCCGCTCCAGGGGCGTGCCGGGGAAGCAGCCAGGGGCGTGCCGTGGGAGGTGGCAGACGGCTGTGCCAGTGAGGGCACAGGGAAGCGTGCCGGGGAAGCTCCCGCGGAGCGTGTCGGGGAAGGTGTCGCCCAGCGTGCCGGGGAAGGGGCACCTGGCAGCGTGCCGGGGAAGGCAGTTATGGGGCGTGCCGGGGAAGGCAGCTTGCAGTGTGCCGATGAAGGCTTGGGCGGGTGTGCCGGGGAAGGCACCCGCGGTGTGTGCCGGTGAGCAGACGCTGGGCGTGTCGGGGAAGCACCAAGGGGCTGTGCCGACGAGGCCCTTTTGGGGAGAGTTGTACCGGCCATAGGGCCAAGGGGGATTTTTAGCTAAGGAAGAGGACCCCTTCGACCGGTGTGGACTTCTGGTGTTGCCTCTCGGGGCCCACCATGCTTTGTTGGGGCCGTCACTCCTTGTGGACGCGCACCCGTGTTTTCCCTTACGCCTCTGGCCTAGGGGAAACTCTGCCGAAATTTCGTCAGAAATTGGCGATATTTTATTCATTTGACTTGTAGTAAAGCCCCTTTGCAGTCTTTTGCTCGTGATTTACTCTGATCTTCTTATCTGTGTGTCTTTGCAGACAAATGGCTGCTCCAAGTGGTTCTTCTGCCCCTGCTGCTGTCGGTTCCGACCTTATCCCGCGGGGTCCGGTGCCGGCAGTCACATGGCTCAACGTGGAAGACTTGGACCGCGAACATAGGGAGATAGCTGCTTTGGCGGTGTCGTCCGAGTCTGACAGTGAAACCATGGATTTCCAGAGGCTTGCCAGAGTCGACAGCGGCTTCACATTTGACCGGGTCACCGGGGAGTACAGGAAGGACTTCCCGAAGGATAGACACCTGGTTCGATTTCTGAAGCATTTTCGCTCGCGAGAAGGGCGAGACTTCTGGGTCGTGAAGAAGGCTGAACATGCTATACTGCAGGCCCGGGATAGCCTGTTGTACAGCGTTCCCCGGAGTATCCCGATGTACCTGGTGGGAGAAGCCCGGGAATGGAAGCCGGTCCTGGGGATCGAAGGGGTACTGCCGGCTGAAGACAAGCTGGTGCGGGCGCCTCAGTTTACTCCGGCCAGATGGGACTTGTCTGCCGGGAAAGTGCACAACGAGGCGCCTCGGTTCGGCCTGTTCTTGGCTCCCCTGAAGTGGGGCTACAGGGAAGAGCCCTTCATCTTGGACTGTTTGGCCATCAGATTCAAGTATGATCTATCACTGGGCTGGTTCGGGGAGCTGAAGCTTCAGGACGCCCACACCTTCCGGGAGAGGGCGGTGGAGTTCACGGAGCATGTGCTGTTCAACTATGCTCCTTTGCTGGTCCGGGTCGGCGTTTATCACAGCGTATACGCCTCCCGATATGGCTATCCCATTTCCAAGGGCCTCTGTTGCGGCATGATAGAGGTGTTCAGCGCAGCGACTAACACCTTCTACACGGCGGAGGGCGAGACTTCTCTGGATTTATGGAGCCTAAGCCAGCTGAGCGGCTTGCCCATTGACGGGGAGCCTTATGAAGAAATATGCCTCCCGGACCTAATCAAAGATGAGACCAACGGGGACGGCTATTATTCTCTGGGGTATTCATACCGGTACCTGATGAAGGCGTACCGGGAGCTGTACCAGCTGTCGCACAAGGGGAAGCAGCCCGCCCGGGGAGACAGGAAGAGGGTGCGCATGCCCCTGTGGCTGGAGTATTTCTTCGACGGGCCGAAGCGGTACGAGGAATTCCCCTGCGTTGGCACTGCCGTGGCTCCCAAGAAGCGTGCAAAGCCCAAGCTTGACGTGAAGATCCCGTCTAGAGGGCGTCGAAGCGGGCCTAACCCGATGGGTTTGGATCCCCAGACCCACTGCGCCGCCTATCTCACGTACTGGCTATGCTCATTTGCCATGCCGTACGGCGACGAGACAGTTATCCGGCCGGACGCCATCTACCCGGCGTGCCAGATGGCGTGGGGTATCAGGCTTTCTCTGTGCCCGGCCACCCTCTGCTTAATTTACAAGGCCTTGGGGGATATCAGCACGCACCAGTTTCCCAGGCAGGCCCGGTATGTGTGCCCACTGCACTTCTTCAACGCGTGGGTTTGTTCGCTGTTCCCGGAGTTTGCCCCGCGAGTTCTCCAGGATTGGGGGCTGATACCGAGGATGCTGGAGTTCGCGAGTGCAGAGCCGGCTTCTACCTCGATGCGGATGTATGATATCCGGGGGCGGTTGACCACGGTTCCCCGAGATGCAGCTGGTACTATTCATTTCTGGACGCTGGCCGCACACTCAAGCCCCCTCGTGAATAATAAGAGGGAATGCAAGGATGACAAGGTGGAGAGGTACGTTCCTCCTATCAGCCAGGAGAACGTGGTGCGCCCACTACTGGAGCCGGAACTGCGAGACTGGGCGCTGTCAATTCGCCCGAGCGTGCTGGTATTCCGAAAGGGGGAGAATGTGCTGCTGGAGCCACATTACCCTTTCCGGTTCGGCCGCAATTTCGGGTATGATCAGCATATCCCTGCTTATCATGCGCAATTCGGCTTGCCCTCGCGGAATGTCCGGGGAAATTTGGTTGCCGAGCACGCCAAAAGCTGGTGGGACTTCTTCCACCGAGCGGACTCCGCCTCTTTCAGGGTACCGGCCCCGGGTCGTGTCCCCCGAGTGACCCAAGATTACATAAAGTGGTGGAATGCCCGGACGGCTTTCTATCGGTTGCACAAGACCGATTGTTGGGATGGCGCCGAAAGGAGATTCCTTGGCCGGCAGCCAGTGCCAGTGCTTGATATTGAGCCAGACCATCTTCTTCGGCTCAAGAATAGACAGGAAAAGGAAGTGGCAGCGTATCTGATGGCTCGCTGGGAAGCCCGGGACATGAGGCCGACGCCGAAGGTGGAGCTACCCCCAGCGGCTAAGGATGACTACGAGAAGATGCTGCGGGACTTGTGCCGGGTGGGGAGCGACCGTCTGGAGCTCATCAACTACCCATTCCCCATAGAGGAAGAGGGGACTCCTGCCAAGAGCTGGCGCCCAGAGAGGGACTTGGCCTGCCTATACCGCACGTTCATGAGGCGGGAGGAGAGGAAGCCCGAGAACTATAAGGACACCACGTGGCTATACGTCCTCCTCCGGGTAAATGGAATGAAGATTGAGGATGTGACGGCCTCCATCCTGGACAAACGCCTGCACATCCCCTATTATTATGCTGATGGGTGGGGCATGGACCACTTCAATCTTTTCTGCCACCTCTCTTCCAAGAAGCACGCGAATCTGGCCAACCTCACGGATCGATGTCAAAAGATCGAGGACGTGTGCTGGCTCGTTCGAGAGGCGGCGCGTCGGGACAAAGAGCCATCCCTGAACTACTGGCCGATCACCCTGCGGCTGTATACTGGCCCTCATGGTACTTAATCTCTTTTTCTCCTTTTGTCTTCGTCTCCCATCATTGCGGCCTTTACAGATGGTCGGATGCTAATCATGCGTGCATGTCTGTTCTTTCTCTCTTCCTTCCTGACAGACCACCCCGATAGCACACAAATGGCCACGTACCGGAATCTCCTTCGGCTTGTGCAGAAGCCTGCATATTTCGAAGCCGCGCCACTGGCCCCGACTACGGCTCCTATGCCCAAGGCGGGGAAAAGGCCTCGGGCAAAATCTCCCGTGAAGAAAGCAGTGGATGCCGCCAAGGCGGCTAAGCAGCGGGACACAAAGCGGAGGAAGACGGAGGCGGCCAAAGCCCCGACGACTGTCCCTCCGGTACCACTAGTCCCGTCTTTCGAGGAATTCGAAGCTGCCCGTCCCGAGCCAGGCCAACCTGCCGGTCCGCGTCCCTACTCTTTAGCGTGCCTTTTGAATCTCCCACCTCCCTTTTTATTTTGGAGTGGGGCCATGACACCTGGGAACTTCTTTTGTTTCATCTTCTATGGAAGAGCCCACGCCCACGCCTGGCATGGATGAAGTTGCGGTCCCAGCGGAGGCGACCCCGGCGGCGGCTCCAGCTCCCTTGCCGCAGGCAACGGGAAGGCCCCGGGTACAGTCGCCCGCTAAGAAGGCACCGGCTGCTGCCAAGGTGGCCGGGGAACGGGCGGCCAAGCGGAGGCGGGCCAAAGAAGCCCTGGGTACGACAGTAGCCTCACCGGCGGTCGCTATCCCATCCTTCGAGGCATTTGCGGCCATGCAGACCGGGCCGGGCCGTGATACTGGTGAGGCTCGGCAATCGCCCGCGTCGTCCATGGCGGATCTCGCCCCTGAGTTGGTCTTGCGTCCCCGCGCGGAGACGATGCGTTTCTTCTTTGAGGGCGAGGCTGCGGCTCCGGAGAAGGCTTTGTCTGCCGAGGTCGAAGAAGGTATCTGCCTTTGTCGGCCTATTTTACCTCTTTCATCCTTTGGGAGCCGATTGGGCTTGCCATGACCCGCGTGTTGTTTTTTTTTTTGTAACAGGTGCAGCTGGAGCTACTACTGGGCTATTTGGCCCCCGAGTGCACCTCCCGGCGACGCAGCTGTATGTGCGGAAGAGGCTGAAGTCCGGCACGGCGGTCTCACCCAGTCCACGAGAGGAGGCGCCGGTCGTCGAGCTCGAGGTGGAGGCCCCTTTGCCGGTGTCGGGCGAGCCAGCGGCAGTCGAGTCTCCGTCCGGGGAAGAGGTAGACTATGACTACTCTTCCGACGAAGTGGCTCCTGCTGAGGTAGCGTCTTGAGGCATCGGGCCGTCCGAGCTGGCCTTTAAGGCTTCTTCATTTGCTAGGTCGCTCGGCTCGATGGAGGCTGCTGCCGTAGGCGTGGCTTCGTTGGCGCAGGGCTACCTGTATGGCCGCCTACTGACGCCGTTTTTTGTTGTGTCTGCTCTTCGCAGGAATCAGCTAAGCCGGAGGCCGCAGGAGGGGCTGCTCCAACTGCGCCGGTTGACCGCCCGGCGGGGGTTGTTGTTGGCATGGGCAAGCTGGCCCTTCTGTTCGAGGCCCTTCAGGCGGACGCATCGCTGGGACCTTTGGCAGGCGAGCCTCTGGAGGAGGGGGAGATTGCGCCCGAAAGTAGCGTACCAGCGGCTAAGGTAAGCAAACGGGCTCCGAGATCTCTTTTCGCCTCCTGCCCTCGCATGATTTGTTATGGATGGCGAATGGCTGATTTCCCTCCACATGGTCAGGCGATGCTGGAACCGGAGAAAACGACTGGTCGTGTCCGAAAGGCCGTGGCCAAGCGGCGACCAAGCGTTGCCCCGGTAGCGGTGGAGGGGCCGGCTCTCGTCTCCGACTTAGGGGCGGCGAGTCTTGCTGCACTGGTGGAAGCGGGGCGTCTACCCCGAATGATGATCCCACTCCCGCCTTTCCCGAAGCTTCCGGCCCAGATGGAGGACCCGCTCCTGAGGCGAATATTTACGGGGCTCCGCGAACATCTGGAGGGGTCCCAGACGCGAGAGAGAAGTTCGTGGGTGGCGGCTTCGGGCCCGGCCTTACTCGAAGCTCCTCCTCTAGCCGAGGTAACGGCACCTGCACCCCTGCCCCTTGGAGCAGTGGCAGAGTCGGGCCAGACGGAGGCAGAGGGGGCAGGTGACCTCCAAACGATGGGGGCACCGGAGGCTTCGGCAATGGTCTTTTCCTTTCCCCAGGCAATGGTCGGCCAAGAGTCTCTCGTCGAGCTACGCCGGCCGGGCGACTTGACCCTCGCCCTTCCTTCATCTTCAGTGGCGGCAGATACCGACCTGTGGGCAGAAGTGGACAGCACCGTGGAATTCACCCCTCCGGTCGTGCCCTCAGTTAGTCACACGTCCTCAGAAGCGCCAGTCCGTCAGATGCTGATCACTTTACGGACGATGCTTCTCGCCGATGCTTCTCTGTCGTATCGGGAGGTGCATACCATTGTGACGCAATTAACGGGGGCGCTGCAAGTGCTTGGCTGTCCGCTGGGGGAATGGTCACGGCGGGTCTTGCTATTATTGAAATATGTCAAGCACCGTGAGTTCCTGGAGACCCAGGCTCCTAACGAACGCGCCGCCCTTGATGCTCAGGCAGACGAATATCTGCAGGCCCTAAAGGCCCGACGCGACAGTAGAGAACGCCACGGAAAGGCCCTAGAGGAAGGCGAAGGCAGCGTTCGTTCCTTCAAGAACCGGATCGAGAAGCTGGAGGGCTATCTCGCTGTGGCTAAACTTGGCCTCGCCGAGGCGGAAGGGGCGGTGGCAGAGGAGAGGGAAGCTCTTGCCGTTGCCGACGTTGAAATGGCGTCCGTCGAAGCGGAGCTCGCCCGTCTTGAGGGATTGAGGGGCCGACTGCGCGATATGACGAACTTCCCTTGCGTCGGGATCCTCCCCCTCGAGGACATCTTCAGGGACATCGACTGAGCGTTGCATCCCTTAATTTCTCTTTCTTTTTTTTGAATGTAACACAGGGGTATGCCCCGCAGCACATGTAGTTCGATCCTCTTTTGAATAGAGCAAAGCATTTATGATTTCACGCGTTCCTGGTGT
The DNA here is from genome assembly GCA_022559845.1 of Amorphophallus konjac. Lineage (NCBI taxonomy): Eukaryota > Viridiplantae > Streptophyta > Magnoliopsida > Alismatales > Araceae > Amorphophallus > Amorphophallus konjac. The sequence goes on from CM040117.1 coordinate 196,475,882, forward strand.
ATGCATTTATCCCGGAGGGAGCTTTCCCACCCCTCTTTCTCTTCCGTGCATATTGTTTTCTCCTTCCTCTTCCCTCGCTCTTGTATCTTTCCCCCCTTTTCGTGTAGGGGCCCATTGGTAGGGTATGAGTCTTTGCGGGGATTCACTTTGGAAGGACCAGGCAGGGACCCATGTCAGGGTACAGGAGAGCGCTCGCCTTCCCTGGGGGAGGACGAGGGGACCACTCCACCATACTGAACGGGCAACTCCCTGGTTTTGCCGCAATATTGGGAGCGCGTGCTGGTCTCGAGTGAGGGGTACTTGGCCAGAGACCCCTTTTGCCGTTCAGAGGTGGCGGATAGAAAGGTCCGTTTAGTCAGTGACTTAGACGGGAGGTCTGATCCAAAGGGTGCTCGCCCCCCGGGGAGGATGGAGAGAAGAGTTCGTCTAGTCAATGACCCGGACGTGAGGTCCGAGCCAAAGGGGTACTCTCCGCCCGGGGAGGACGGAGAGAAGAGTTTGTCTAGTCAATGACCCGGACGTGAGGTCCGAGCCAAAGGGGTACTCACCGCCCGGGAAGGACGGAGAGAAGAGTTTGTCTAGTCAATGACCCGGACGTGAGGTCCGAGCCAAAGGGGTACTCACCGCCCGGGAAGGACGGAGAGAAGAGTTTGTCTAGTCAATGACCCGGGCGTGAGGTCCGAGCCAAAGGGGTACTCACCGCCCGGGAAGGACGGAGAGAAGAGTTTGTCTAGTCAATGACCCGGACGTGAGGTCCGAGCCAAAGGGGTACTCACCGCCCGGGAAGGACGGAGAGAAGAGTTTGTTTCTTTCTTTTTAAATCAATTTTGGTACCCCCGCTGATGCGGGGCGGTGACTGGAAATGGGGGGCGTCCCCCTTTCTGGCTTCTCTTTTTTTTCTTTTTTTTTTCTCTTCCTTTTTTTTTGCTTCTTCCTTCTTTCTCTTTCCATTTTTTTCTTCTTTTTTTTTGCTTCTTCTCTCTTCCTCTTTCCATTTTTTTTGCTTCTTCTTTTTTGTCTTTCTCTTTTTTTTTTGCTTCCTCTTTCTTTCTCTTTCTATTCCTTTCTTCCCTTTTTCGGGAACCCGGCTGGTGGCCAAATCATTCGGACATTAATCACGCAAATCCGCCCCAAAATGGGGCGAAGAGTAATATTATTACTTGAATGGGGGCGTTGGGGCGTGGTACAGCCTCAAGTGCCTTCCATTAAGAGGCGGGAATTAAACCTCCCCGCGGTGGTTGACAATTACATAGGCTCCGCCTTCGTAGACTTTCTGGACTACGTAGGGTCCGAGCCAGTTCTCGTTTAGCTTACCTTTGGGGTTGGCCGCCATGAGATCTCTTCTCTTGACCATGACAAGGTCACCCTTCTTGAATTCGCGTTCCTTGATGAGCTTGTCAAAGGCGCGTGCAATCCGGGCCTGGTAGACCTGGATATTCTGTTGGGCTTGAAGCCGCTTTCCTTCCAGACTGGAGAGTTCATCGAGCCTTCGCTCGGTGTTGGTCTGCCCTTCGGGGACAAGCCCATGCTGAATGGCGACCCTGAGGGACGGTATCTCCAGTTCGACGGGGATGATTGCTTCCGAGCCATATACAAGAGAGAAGGGCGAGCAGCCCGTTGGGGTCTTGTATACGGTTCGGTACGCCCAAAGCGCTTCATACATTCTTTCTTCCCAGTCCCTTTTGTTAGAGCTAACAGTCTTGGCCAGGAGAGTGCAAAGTGTCTTATTGAAAGCTTCGGCCAGCCCATTGGCTTGTGGATTGTAAGGAGTCGATGTCCTCCAGTCAATTTTGTATTTTTCTGCTAGCCGGTAAACTTTCTGGTTGCGAAAGTGGCTGCCGTTGTCTGACACAATCCGGTCGGGCACGCCGAACCGGAATATGATATTGCGGAGGACAAACCTGGCCACGACTTCTCCGATGACCTCTCGTAAGGCAACGGCCTCGGCCCAGCGGGAGAAATAGTCGGTAGCCGCCAGAATGTATTTGCCACCTGTGGAAGATGCGGGTAAGGGGCCCACGACGTCCGTCCCCCATTGGGCGAACGGCCAACTGGGCGCTGTTGGGTGTAATGGTGCCGGAGGTCTCCTGGGTATAGTGGCATGCTCCTGGCATCTCTGACACGACTTAGCATACTCGCAACAGTCGTTGAACATTGCAGGCCAATAATAGCCAAGTTTCTTGATTTCAATTTTCATTTTCGGTCCCGCCTGGTGCGCGCCAGCTATGCCGGCATGGACCTCCTTCATAACCCTCCAAGCTTCTTCGGTGGACAAACATCGGAGGAGCAGCTTCCTTCTGGCGTCTGCCACAATTCGGAATAATATTCCGCTTCGGAGCTCGTAAGAATCCTTGGTTCTGACTAGCTTGATCTTTTCTTCTCTTCGGTCAGGCAATCGCTGGTGTTTGAACCACTGCACCAAGGGGGCTCTCCAGTCGGGCAGGCTGACGGCTTCCACTGTAGTGACCTCTAGGTCTTCTTCTTCTGACTCCTCTGCCATCATGCTGGGTACCTGGCGTTGGTTTATTACTTGGATATGGAGAGATCCATCTGGAGGCACTGCCAGTGAGCTTGCCAATTTTGCCAATGCGTCGGCTTGTGCGTTCTCCCCTCTGGCGACATGGCCTATCTCGAGGAGGTAGAACCGCTCCATGAGCCCTTTTGCTTTAGTGTGATACGGGAGCAGCTCAGGTTTTCAGACATCAAATTGCCCCTGGACTTGCTTGACGACCAACAGCGAGTCGCCGAACACCTGGAGCATTTTGATCTCCATTTGAAGGGCGACCTGGAGACGGATGATTAGAGCTTCATATTCTGCTTCATTATTGGTGCAGGGTTTGCTAATGCAGCAGGAGGTGTGCATCACTTCTCCATCTGGCGATTTGAGGACGATGCCAGCTCCGGCACGCACCTTGCCATGCCCAGACGGGGTCGCTTCTGTTCTCGAGGCCCCGTCGAAGTATAACTGCCAGACGGCTTGTTGCACTTGATCCACCTCTAGTGTTTCGTCTTCGGGTAGCTTTGTGGCCAACGGAGAGTCTTCGGGCACAGGGTGTGCTGCGAAGAAGTCCGCGACGGCTTGCCCCTTAACGGCCTTCTGTGGCACGTAAGTGATGTCAAATTCCATGAGCAGCACGGCCCACTTGCCAAGGCGCCCCTTCGGGACTGGCTGGAGGAGAATGTGCTTGATGGGGTCGGCCCTGGATATCAGGCTGACTTCATGGGACAACATATAGTGCCTCATCTTCTTGACCGCGAAGACCAAGGCAAGGCAGATTTTCTCAATCGGGGTGTACTTAGCCTCTGCGCCCACCAACCTTCGACTGAGATAGTAAAGAGCTTGTTCTTTTCCCTCATCATTGTTCTGGGCGAGCATTGCCCCCAGTGAGTACTCGGTGGCCGCTATGTAGAGAATAAGCGGTCTACCTTTGACAGGTGCCCCCAGGACGGGTGGGGTCTTCAGGTACTCCTTTAGCTGGTCGAACGCGTGCTGGCATTCGTGACCCCAGCTGAAGGGTGCATTCTTCATCATCAGTCTGTGGAAGGGTTGGCAACGCCCAGACAGGTTGGAGATGAACCTGCGGATGTAAGCTAAACGCCCCTGTAGGGACCTCAGCTCCCCCAGACTCTTCGGAGGAGGCAGCTCCTGGATGGCTTTTATCTTCAGGGGGTCGATCTCGATCCCTCTGTGCCGGACAATAAAGCCGAGGAATTTCCCGCTGGACACGCCAAAGGCGCACTTCATGGGATTCATTTTCAGCCCGTACTGCCGGAGCCTTTGGAAGACGGCCCTGAGGTCGCTCAGGTGCTCGTCTCTTTTCTTCGTCTTGACGACCAGATCATCAATGTAGCACTCGACCTTGCCGTATAGCAGCTCGTCGAAGATCTTGGTCATCGCCCGCTGATATGTGGCACCGGCATTCTTGAGGCCGAAGGGCATCCTCTTGTAGTGAAATACCCCTTTGGGTGACCGGAAAGCCGTATGGACCCGGTCGTGGTCGGCTATCCAGATTTGGTTATAGCCGGACGACCCATCCATAAAGGACAGGGCCTCGTGGCCGGTGGTTGCATCAATCATCACTTCGGTGATAGGCACCGGGAAGTCATCTTTCGGGCAGGCTCTATTCAGGTCGCGGAAGTCCACGCAAATCCTGATCTGTCCATTCTTCTTTTTCACCGGTACAATATTGGCCAGCCATGTGGTGTATTGATTTTCTGCCACGAAACCGACGTTTATGAGCTTGTCGACCTCTTTGCAGATCTGGCTGGTTAACTCCGGCCTCATGCGCCGGGGAGGTTGCTTCACTGGTTCCATTTTGGGATCAATAGACAGGATGTGTTGAGTCACCTCGGGGCTCAGTCCGGGCATTTCTTCATAGTTCCAGGCAAAGCAATCCCGGAATTCTTGCAGCAACTTTGTGTATTGTTCTCTTTCCTATAGAGGCATGAGAGCACTCAGAAAAGTCGGCCTGGGATTGTCTTCTGTGCCGAGGTTGATTTCAACCAATTCGTCGAATGTGGCCTGGCCGCCATTTTCAATTTCCGGCGGGGCTGGCGACAAATCCACGAAGTCTTGATCTTCATTGTCTTCGGGCTCGAGGACGTCATCTCCCTCCCCTTGTTCATCATGACTGGGCATAGAGGTTGCATTTGCCTCGCAGTCCCCCAGGGTCGTAGCCGCCGGGTACGTAAGGTCCGCAGGTTCAGGAGGGCATAAGTGCATCTCGGGCTCTTCTGTGTATTCATCATAGACCGCTCCTGCAGAGGCTGGGGTAGCCGCATCTTCGGGCGCCCGGCATCGGATGGACACAGTGTAGGCTCCTGCCATGGGGCTGTCTGCCACATGGGGGCGTGGCGGGGCTACCACGTAGTCCCCCATTCTAAGCTCATCCCTGTTGATGAGGCTTTGAGCAAGGTCTTTGAAGACATAGCAGTCTTCAATGGCGTGGCCCAGTATTTGGTGGTAAGGGCAAAACAGTGGATTCCCGCTTCTTCGGGTGTCCTGCGGCCTCTTGGACCGTGGAAGGGAGACCTTACCGTAATGGCAAGCCCAGTCGAAGATGCCCCGGGTCTTCTCTCTCGGAAAGGAATAAGGCTTCTGCAGCTTCTCTTGGAGTGTCAGCCCTTGCCTGGTTGGCCGCTCGATCAGCGGGCTTGCCATGTCTCTCATTTCCCGCCTTGTCAAGGCGGGGGTGTTGGGACTGGTGCCTCGGGGCCGAGGCATCCGGCCACCCCATGGGGGAAGAGATCCTTGGATCAGGTCGGCGACTAGTGAGGTTAACTCGGCCAGTCGTGCTTTTAGCATCTCGATCTCCCGTTGCTGCCTATGGTACAAGGCGTACATGACGGGGTCGTATCGAGGGGAACTCGGGGCATGGCCCATGCTACTGCTCCTTGCTTCGCCGGCCGGCCGGGGTGGAGGCGCCTCGCTGGCGTGCCCTCTCGAGGTCGACACTTCAGAAAAGGAGGGGGTCTTCTCCATATAGCGGCGGCTGGGAGGCTTCCACAGGAATACTTCTTCGTCTTGTGCCTCTTCGGCCGAGGCCCCGGGACATGTGTCTCGGTGGGTTTCCAGCGAATCTGCAGCTTCTGCGGGGTCGTCGCCGGGCCATGCTGAGACCGATATGACATCAGTCTCGTAGTAATCTTCTAGTGAAAAGCCCAGACCGGGGTGCTTGGTGATTTTCAGCAACCGTCGATCCAGGTTTGGTGGGTTCCACATTCTTTCAAACATTTTCTTCCGGCTGGAGGGCTGGTAGGGAGGAATCTTCTGCTTTCTGACCATTCTGGCTGCCTGGTCAGTCATGTGGGCAAGTCCCGTGATGGGGATGTGCGGGTCATGCAACTCGTCAGGGAACCGGCAATCATCATCTTCCCTGACCGGCTTTTCCCCGGCCACATAGAAAATAGTGGGCGGCCCCTCAGAGTTAGGCACCTCGAAGGTTTTCAGTCGTTCAGCTGCTTGGGATTCTATCTCTGCTATCGGCTTGACGATCCCTGGCGGGACCCTGACATCTTCTAGCAGGTCTTCGAGGCAGGGTGCCCCCGGTGTGGGGTAGATGGCGAGAGGGGCTGCCGTGAATACCCCTTCTTCTTGTGCAATAAATGGTACATGCGGGGGAGCTACATAGCCTGGGGGCGGCGGAGGAAACCAGCCCCCTGATTCCATTTTCTTCTTGCCCTTGTCTTGGATGACTTGAGGAGCTTGCTTCGCCTTCTCCAAGTACAGATTAGCATCTGACAAGTGACACTCGAACACCTCGAATGGGTGGAGGTCGGCGAAGATTCTGACTTCCTTTCCCTCACAGGGGTACTTGATGCATTGATGCAGGGTGGAGGGTACCACTCTGTTCTGGTGTAGCCAAGGCCGGCCAAGCAACGCCTTGTAGGAAGTGCTGGAGTTGATGACGTGGAACTGGACCTTGGTGGTGAAGTCATCAAAGGTCAAGTTGAACTCTGCGACCCCCATAGGAACTTCACATCTCTGGTTAAAGCCGGCAATCTTGACATTTTTAACTTCGACCAGATGTACGTCAAAGTAGTGCTTCTGGTATACCCGGTACGAGAGTATATTCACCGCTGCCCCTGGGTCGATCAAGACCCTGTTGATAGGTTGGCCGTTCAGCTGCCCTTTCATGTAGAGGGGCCTGTTATGGCTGCAAGTCGGTAGGAGCATGTCATCTTCTGTGAAAGCCACTGCTACTTCAGGTGGTATTTCTGCCAAACAGGCTTCAAGGTGTGCTGGCGTCTGGAGTGCGGTGATGATGGCTTGCCGTGTTTCTTCATTCAAGGACAGCATTTCCCACACCGTGAACCGGGTCGGGATTTTCTTGAGATGTCTGACTATCCGCTCGGCCGCCCGTACCTTGAGCAGTTTCATCTCTTCGGGCTTGCTGCGCCTGCCTTCATCCTGGAATTGGGGTGCCGGATCAGGGGATGCCTGTTTTGTGGGTTCTGCTGCAGCTTGTTGAGCCGGCGGGGTCGGTCGGGCCTCTTCCGCTGCCCGCATGAATTCGGCGAGGTTTGGGGTGCCGCTGAATTCTTCCTCTGGCTGGACAGGAGTTGCCGCTGGTAAAGCTTGGGGAATGCTTGCTTCACTGGTCGCAGCGGACCCCTGGGGGTGCACCCGCCTTCCTGCTCGGGCGTACAGGAACTCGGCGAATGACGGGGTGCTTTGACTCTTGGTGCCTCCGGGGTAGAGGTCTGATGGAGGAGGGATCTCGGTGCCTCGGACCTCAGGCTCGGGAACCTGGTATGGTCGTTCCCCCCTGAGCATGATGTTGAGGTTGTCCTGAGGAGGGCGCCCCCATTTCCTTCCGGACCTGGTGGCGTGTTGGGAGGTGGACGCCTCAGCTTGATTCACCTCTGCCGGCTCATGGGGTGGCTCTCCTTCTTTCTCTTCCAGGGAGAGAGCGGTGTCGAACAGCGCCGGGAGGGTATTGCAGGCGAAGACGACCTCCTTCTTCTTCTTGCCCCTGGGTCTTCTCTTCTTCTTCTTCTTGCCTGCTGCAGCGGGTGGCTGCTCTTGAGGAGGTTCACCCCACAGGGGAGGCTCTTTGTCTGCATCAGCTTCTGTTCCCGGAGCCAGCTCGAGTGATTCGAACTCCGTCCAGGGGACATACTCCTTCAGCTCCACAGGCTGGATTTCGGGCTGTTCATAATCTTCGAGCCCATCAATAATAGCCTGGAGTCTTTCAACCGCCGGGCTAGTCTTCTTGTGCATCCGCAGCGGGGCAGAGCTCTTCCTGTTGTGAGTGGGCCGCCTCATGACCAGCCGGGGGGCCGTGTCGTGGCAAACAGGGTTTATCGGGGGCGGTGCAGGCAGGGGCGCTGCTACCCTCGAGTGAATTCCTGGGGTAGGTCGAGAGGCGCGCGCCTTTCTGGTTTTTCCGGGTGCAGTCTGCCACCCTTCTTGGTCTTGAGCTGGGGCCATGATAAAGGTTTCATAAGTGGCACAGGCACAGGCCTTCGCCCATTCTTCTGGCAGCTCCTGATATAGCGAGATCATACTGACGGAGGAGGCTATACTGGGCAGCTCGTGTGGCTGCGGGGGGTCTACTTTATGCTCCCCCATGTCCAGCTCCCCGTCCCTGATTAAGGACTCAATAACATCCTTGAAGACGTAGCAATCTTCAATAGTATGCCCGAGCACCCGGTGGTACAGACAGAAGCGCGGGTCATCTTTCTTCTTTGAGTCGCCAGGCCTTTTCGGCTCTGGCAATGTGATCTTATTGTAGCTGGTTGCCCACTCAAACAGGAGCTTGGACTTGTCCCGGGAGAAGGAATACAACTTGTTTCTCATCTTCTCTCTTAGTGAGGGGCCTTCTCGCCGTTCTGTGGTTCTGGGCGGCGGAGGGTTAGCTGCTCCCTTGGCTTTCTCCTTCTGCTTTTCGAAAGCCTGGAAGTCTAGTGCATGCACCTCCGGGGGAGCCGGCTTCTTCTCTGCCTGTCTGGCCCTCTGGCTTGACATGGCCGGGGTGGAGGAGTATCGGGCCAAGAATGCCTCGATCTCCGCTACCACATTGTTCAGACGGTCAAATGTCTTGACCTTGGTGCCGATCATTCTTTCTAGGATTTCCTTCTTTAAGTTTTGCTTGCAAATCTGAACTGCGTCTTCCTGATGCGGGGGGCGTTTGCACCTCATACTAAGGTTCCTCCACCTTTTGATGTAGTCGAGGGCCGACTCATCATTCTTCTGTCTTGTGGCGTAGAGTTCAGTCATGGTAACTTCTCTCTCGGCCACGTAGAATCTTTCTTTGAACTTCTTCTGCATGTCGGGCCAATCGGCCACCGACCCGGGCGGCAAGCCGGAGTACCATTCAAAGGCAAGTCCGGTGAGTGTTGAGCCGAAGAACTTCAGGAGGTAGGCTTCATCAGCAGCCAAGTCTCCCATGACGTTCACATAATAGGCAATATGTTCTCTGGGAGATCCTTGCCCATTGAACTTTTCAAATTTCGGCGGCTTGGTGACGCCAGCCGGCAACTTCCTGGCAGCATAATGAGCCGGGTAGGGTACTCGGTAGACGTCGAAAGGCGTCCGATCCCCATCGCCCCTCTCGGCCAACTTCATGTCTATCATCTGCTCGAGCATCAACCGGCTGACTGCCGCCGGGTCGACTGGGCTCGGGTAGAAATGAGCGGGCTGTGCGCTCGGGGTGGCTACCACGGTCGCTCAGAGGGCCATGGGGGATCCTTGTGAAGGCGGAGCCTGTGGCGGGGTCACCCCTGTGCAATGTGCTTGTTGCGGGGGCGTGCCCCCGAGGGGATCGAGGGTTGCCGGAAGGGCCGCCTCGGAAGACTGCCCCCTGTCCCCGGGTACCTCGGGTATGACCCCGGTCTGCCAGGACGTTGGGGGTGGCGTGTTCCGCTCATTCAACTGCTTTTTAAGTGATTCGATTTCCTGCTGGAATCGTTGCATCATGAGCAGCATTGCTGGGTCAGCTGTGGGGAGACTGGGCATGCCCCCCATCTCTTCGGCCGGGGCGTCCTCGAATGATGTCGAGGGTCCGCCACTCGTGTCGCCGGTGGTGACTACATTGGCCGTGAGGGCCGTGAGGGGTTCCTCAGGTGGGGCCCCTTCGACTCCTGTGGGTGTCGCGCCGCCTGCCGCTCTTCTTCTTCTGGTAAGGGGTCCCGGCCTGGCCGCTATTCTGGCCAACTCTTCCGGGTCGGTGGGTAAGGCCCCATACCGACCATGAACTCCTGCCATATTGCAGGTGAATGTCTGCCATTTCTTATTCTTATTTTTTTTCGACGCCCTCCTGGACGATCCTCCTGGGAATGTCAGCCTGTCGAAGACCGACCGCCGGGGCGGCGCTTCCTCCCGTACAGGGGACTGGCGCGGCTCCTCCGGGCGGGTCCTCGACTCCATGCTAGGTGCGGGTTCCCCCCTTTCTTCCTGGAAGGCGGAGGCCATTGCCCCCAGTAGTCTCTGGCGGCCAGCGGGGGTGCTACCCGGGCCTCGGAGGTAATTTCTCATGGCCTGCTCGATCCCTTCCCACTCCTGGTCTGGAAGAGCAAGCTGTGGTTGCATATCGGTGACAACGACAGGAGGGGAGTAGGCCGTGAGAGCCGGGAGGGCGGCATTGTGCCGGCGCCCTCGGCGACGGCGATGAACATCCTCGGACGGCACCAGGATGACAGGTGCCGGTCGGAGAGTGGGGGTCACTACCTCAACCCTGTCATGGCGTCGGGCCCTTCTGGGGCGGAAGATGCTGGGCCCTGCCTGGGCGGGTGCGTTGGGCTGGGTCTCCTTAGGCACCCAGACTTGCTTCAGTTTAGCCGGCCTGTGACCCGGCGTCCTCTTTGGTGCTACGACCGGGGCTGTGGGCCTCGTCTTCTCCTTCAGCTTAGCCAGTCCTTCAAAGGAGTTGCGGACTGGAACGGTTGGGATGATGCGGTCCGGTGTCACCTGGGACCTCTGCCCGTCTAGGCGGACTCGGAGGGCCCCAACCGTCATGGACTTCCCGGAGTTGGAGGCGCGACGCCCTGATCCGGCGCTGGTGTTGCTTCTCCGGAGCCTTCTCCGGTGGGATGTCGACCCTTGGTGGAACGGGCCGGTAGTTTGGTGCACGTGGTGCACGTTGCAGCTGAGCGTCGTTGTGTGGACGCTATTGTTGTCTTCGGCCACAGCTCGGCCGGCGGCAGCTTCGACGGCTCCCGGAGCGGGAGTGTTGGTTTGAGGCTCCTCGGGCGTTTCCACGTCGAGGATCTGGACGAAGGCTACCCCAGGAAGTTGGGGAAACCCACGGTGGGAGGGAAGCTCCCGAAAGTGAGGGGTACCGCCAGGTAGCCACCTCGCACGTGATTCTCCACAACCTCAGGGCTACAGATGACACCCATTGTCGGCTCCATGATGCCTCTCTCTTTACTTTTTCTGCATTTAAGAAGATAACGCAGTTAGTATTACAAGAAGGGGGCTGTGGGGCCCCTAATTTCGGCAAAGAGATGAAGGGTGGATGAGTCCCACCGGGCGTGCCAGAGTTGTGGACGCACTTTCCGTTAAGCTGTTGTTCCGGTTCGTCTGTTGGTTTTATTAAGTGCGTGGGTGTGCCAGTCACCGGGGTGACAATTTATTCGGGCTCCGGAGAGACCATGGTGCGCTCGATCTGACTTCGTCAGACGATTGTGTGGTTCGTGTCGGGACCGAATCCCATCGCGCCATGAAGGTCACGACGTCATTTACATCCCTCATACGAGGGAATACCCTTGATTAATTGCCGAAATTAGAGGCCCCGCGGCCGAAAGGAGTAACACTAATTATACGAGAGAGATAGGGATGGGTCACACTGAAAGTTGTATTAAGGCCATAAACTGTCGGCCGTGTCGGCCACTCGTAGACCTTTTGTATTCGGACACAAGTCCGTGGCAGTGCCACAATGAGAAAGTCGAGGTAGATCCCTTCAAATGTCTGCCGAGCATGCAGTAATTTTAAATGAAGGTTCGGAAGGTATCCGGAACGAGAAAACAAATCCGGTCCGATTAGGATGTCGGCCCGAGGTTAGATCAAAGCCCGGCCATATCGGGGGGATTCCCGAGACTCGGGCTCGACCTAAAGGGGCAGCGTTGTTGTTCCTTTTGCCCCGGGTCCCGGGGAGAGAGCGGGCTACGGCATGGGCATTAGCGTCTTTTATCTAGAGCTTTCTAGGTTATACCTTCTGGGATTTCTGATTTGATGTTTACTATTTATTCGTGCCTTTGTCCGGGATGATTTCTCTTCTTCTATGCATGGTTATTCTTATTATTATCATTGGTTTGTTATTTATTTTTTTATTACCCCTCCCACCTCTTTTATTATGATCAATATTGCGCATTTGGAGTCCTTCAATTAGCGTGATTTTTATTGATTTATTTGCTATTGTTGATGCCCTTATCGTGATGTATATATGCATGCATGGAGTGTGCCGGCGAAGGAGAGACGGGAGTGTACCGCTGGGTATTGGGTGTACCGCTGGGTGGCAAAGGGGTGTACCGGTGAGGGCTGCAAAGGGCGTACTGCTGGAGGCCAAAGGGGCGTACCGCTGGAGAGTGTGTCGGTGAAGGAGGGGGAGTGATATAAAGTCTATACGTTCCCCAGGCTCGAAGTCTATACGTTGCCAAGCCCAAAGTCCGTACACTGGAGCAGAGTGGAGCAAAGTCTACGCGTTGCAATTTGGAGTCTGTACGTCGACTGGCCCGGAGTCTGTACACTGGCCAAGTCTATATATCGGAGTGTGAAGTCTATACACTGCCCAAGTCTATACGCTGGATAAGTCTATACATTGGGGGTGTGAAGTCTATACACTGCCCAAGTCTATACGCTGGATAAGTCTATACATTGGGAGTGTGAAGTCTATACACTGCCTAAGTCTATACACTGGCCATCATGAAGTCTGTACGTTGGGATATGAAGTCTATACGCTGGATGCTCAAAGTCTATACATTGCCCAGCATAAAGTCTGTACGTCGGTGTGTGAAGTCTATACACTACCCAAAGTCTATACGCTGGTTATCATGAAGTCTGTACGTTGGCTGGCTCAAGTCTATACGCTGGATAAGTCTATACATTGGAGTGTGAAGTCTATACACTGCCCAAGTCTATACACTGGCCACCATGAAGTCTGTACGTTGGCCAAGTCTATACGGTGGCTGAGGGTGTACCGGCGAAGGGAAGGAGTGTACCGCTGAAAGGGCCAGGAGGAGTGTGCCGCTGGGGGGGGCTCAGGGGGAGTGTGCCGCTGAAGGGTTAAAAGGGGGAGTGTACCGCTGAAGGGTTGAAAGGGGTGTACCGCTGAAGGCCAAGGGAGCGTGCCGCTGAAGGCCAATGAGGGCGTGCCGCTGAGGGCCAAAGGGGCGTACCGCTGAAGGTCAATGGGGCGTGAGGGTGGAGGCTCGATCAGTTTTTTGATTATTTGTTTTAAGGATTTTCTTTTCTTCTTATCTTAACTTTCGTGTGGTTTTATATAAAACTCCTCCCGTGTTTTGTTCTCTTTGTTCGGTTCGATCTCTTTTCTTGTGGGTCGGAGGCTCGGGCTGCCGAGTGGTTAGTTAACTCGGTTTAGTTCTCGTCGTGATGCCGGCAGTGGTTTGATGAGTTGGAAGGTTTCGTCAGTTATCTTGCTTGTTTGTTGCCTCCTTTAGCCTCTTTTAATTGTTTATTAGTTTCTCACAAAAATTCGGCAGCATTTCCCCTTGACCCGGGGCGTAAGGGAGATACAGGGAACGCGCCCACATGATGTGGCGGAACCCGACAACTGGAGGTGGGCCCCCGGGGGGGGCAACACCTTTATAGAGACTCGGAAAACGCGAAGGAGAACGACAGACCGAAGACATCTAAGGGACCTGGACTGGGACTGGACAAGGAGTAAGCTGAGGGACTGAAGGGCGTGCCGCTGAGGGCTGAACAGGGGGTGCCGCTGAAGGCTGAACAGGGTGTGCCGTTGGAGGCTGAACAGGGTGTGCCGCTGAAGGCTGAACAGGGTGTGCCGCTGAAGGCTGAACAGGGTGTGCCGTTGGAGGCTGAACAGGGTGTGCCGCTGAAGGCCAAGGGTGGGCGCACCGCTGAAGGCTGATCTGGGCGTGCCGCTGAGGGCTGGAAAGGTGTGCCGGCCAAAGGCCGGAAAGGTGCACCACTGAGAGGCTTAAAAGGGGTGTTAGCAACTGGGGGGGGTACTTGGTGGCTGTTCAGGAAAAGAGGAATAAAGATGGGGGGATTTCAAGGCCGGGAGTGGCCCATTAGTAACTGGGTAGTTGGGAGGAAAGAAGGGTACCTCCCCTTCTCCTCAAGCTCGGGAACACGGTAGATGGTCATAGAAGGGAATGAGTGAGGAGCTCACGGAGCCAAGGCCAACAGAAGGGGGAAACCTACATCGACGTGGAGGACCCTAAAGACGCCGGAGGAATAAGGAGACAGAGGGAGGAACGGATTGTCCGTCAGAAAAGCCCGCAAAGCCTAGCCTAAAACATCGAAGATCGAAAAGAAACCCGGAGAGGGTGGTTTTCATTCATGAGAATCAAGAGGGCGAGGCCCTTCATACATATGGCAAAAGCAAACTCCCCAAATGGGGCCATGGACAAGAGTAAGAAAGACCAAGAACGCCAGGAGGAATGGGATACAAGAGGGAAGAAGACATCCGGGCCTAAAACATCGGCCGCTATCCCCAACCCTTTCCCCCAATACAACAAGCTCTCTCTCTCTTACTCTTGTTTCTTCCCGGTGGCCGTCGGACGGAGCTCAGGCCGGGAGGGCCTCTTCTTCTCTTCCTTCTCCGGTGTGTGTTGTATGTCTTCCCGTCTGTCTCCGTGCGTCTGCCTCCTCCTTCGCCCTCCTTCTTCTTCCGTTCTCCTCTTCCTCTGCCTCTCTCCGTCTCCTTTTTTCTGTGGAAGACGGGCGTCTTTTATACCCTCAGCAGCGGGGAGCCCTCGAGCATGGCTGTCGAGGGCGGGAAGCAGCCCGTGATGATGGGGTTTGACTCCCCTCCATCCTGGCTGTCAGTGGGGTAGCCTGCGTGGCCCAACGATCGGCTGCCACCTCAGACGGCTCCACTGCGCGCCAAGGATGCGTAGGGCGTGGGCCTCACGTCGCCCGTTGAAAGAACTTCACCGCTGTGCCGCTGAAGAGCCAAAAAGGCCTGCCGCTGAAGCCTTTGTAGGCTGTACCGCTGAAGACCCCTTTGGGCGTGCCGTTGAAGGTCCGCAAAGGCCGTAGCGCTGAAGCCTCAAAGGGCTGTGCCGCTGAAGGGCCTGCAGGACGTGCCGCTGAAGCCCCTGCAGGGCGTGCCGTTGAACACCCAGAGGGGGCGTGCCGGTGAAGGCACTTGGGGGCGTACCGTTGAAGGTCCCCCCTTGGGGTGTGCCGGTGAACCCCCATAGGGGTGTGCCGGCGAAGGCCGCGGCAGGGTGTGCCGCTGAAGGCTTTCCAGGGCGTGCCGCTGGAGGCCCTTTGGGGTGTGCCGGTGAACCCACCCGGGGGCGTGCCGCTGAGCCCCAGGGAGTGTGCCGCTGAACACCCAAAGGGGTGTGCCGGTGAACCCACCTGGGGGCATGCCGCTGAGCAGCCTTGGGCTGTGCCGCTGAGCACCCAAGGGGGTGTGCCGGTGAACCCACCTGGGGGCGTACCGTTGAACAGCCTTGGGCTGTGCCGCTGAGCAGCCTTGGGCTGTGCCGCTGAGCACCCCCGGGGGGGGGTGTGTATTTGGGGCCCGTTCTGAGCCCGTCGCGGACACGAGTCATGGCCCGTTTGATTTCCTTTGGGGCCCACGGACTGTGGGGCCTTTTGTGCTTGATTTCTCCGGGGTTTCTTCACTCGGCGCCGTTGTTGATGCTGGGCCGAACATGACACTTGGATGTGCAATTTTCGGTGTCCACACCAGCCCTTCTGCGGCACGCTTTATCGCACCAAGTCTATACAGCCATCAGCCCAAGTCTGTACATTGGCTGAATGCACAAACAAAGTCTATACGTCCAAGCTCCAAGTCTGTACATTGGCTGGCTATTTTCAACGCGAAGTCTATACACTAGTGAAGTCTGTACATCCACCAGTTCAACGCGAAGTCTATACATTGGTGAAGTCTGTACATCCACTAGTTCAACGCGAAGTCTATACACTGGTGAAGTCTGTACATCCACCAGTTCAACGTGAAGTCTATACATTGGTGAAGTCTGTACATCCACCAGTTCAACGCGAAGTCTATACACTCACTTGCCCTGGCAACCGTCCAGCGGCACACCCCAGGCCGCTCAGCGGCACACCTCCCATGCCGCTCAGCGGCACACCCTCAACGCCTTCAGCGGCACACTCTTTGGTGCCCTCCAGCGGCACACTATGAAGTGCCCTCCACGGCACACTTTTTATGCCCCCAGCGGCACACTATGAAGGGCCCCCAGCGGCACACTATGAAAGGCCCCCCACGGCACGCTCTTTGTGTCCTTTAACGGCACACTTCTCTGGGCCTTCAGTGGCACACCTTTTGACCTCTTCAGCGGCACAGCCCCTGGCCCTCCAGCGGCACGCCCGTTTGGCCTTCAGCGGCACGCCCATTTGGGCCTCCAGCGGCACGCCCATTTGGGGCTTCAGCGGCAAGCCCTTTTGGCCCTCCTGCGGCACACTTATTGAGCCTGCCAGCGGCACAGCGTGAAGGCGTTTCAATGGCCGGACGACGTGACGCCCATGCCTTACGTATCCTTGGCGTGCAGTGAGCTGTCCGAGGTGTCAACCAGAGGTTGGGCCACGCAGGCTACTCCCCTGACAGCCAGGACGGGGGAAGTCAAACCCCATCATGACCAGCTGCTTCCCGTCTTCGACTGCCGTGCTCGAGGGCTCCCGCTGCTGGGAGTATAAAACCACTCCCATTCCAAGCAAAAGAAAGGGGAGACAACAGAGAAGAGGGAGCTGCCAGAAAAGAAAAGGGAAGAAAAGAGAAGAGGAAAGGGGAGAGGGGGAGGAAGAGACAGAGACACGCAGAAGAGAAGAAGAGAAGAAGAGGAAGAGAAGAAGCGAAGAAAGAAGAGGAGGGGGAGGCTCCGCCTCCCCCTTTCTGCTGCTCCGTCCACCAGCCACCGCCGTCCGCGCGAAGAGAAGAAGGATAAGAAGAGAAGAAGAGGAGCTCGTCGCTCCACCTACCACCACCGTCTGTGTGAAGAGAAGAAGAGAAGAAGAGTGGGTGGAGAGAGGGATTGAGGTCCGGGAGGGGAGGAGTCCACGCTCCGTTCCCCCCCACTATATTTTCTTTTCCTCTTTCCTTTCATTCCTTGTTTTGCCGTCGTTACGATGTATTAGCCCCCTTGGGGCACTCCTCTTATGAGAATAGAAGTAGAAGTCTTACAAATATTTTTTGGACGTCTTCCTCAAACATTTCTCCCGTGTTTGCATCCTTCGGTGTTTTACGCCCCCTTTCCCTTTCTCCTTTTGTTAGGGCTTGCTTCCTCTTTGGCATTTTTGCCTTCGCTCACCCCTGCATGCCCTCAGCGGCACACCCCAGCCGTGCCTTCAACGGCACGCCCTTGGACACCTTCCCCGGCACGGTCCTTTGGACCCTTGCCCGGCATGCCCTGGCCAAGCCTTCAGCGGCACACCCTCCTGTGCCCTTCCCCGACACGGTCCTTTGGACCTTTGCCCGGCACACCCTGGCTAAGCCTTCAACGGCACGCCCTTTCGTGCCTTCCTTGCCCGGCACACTCGCCCCTCCTTCTTGCCCGGTGCACTCCCTCTTTGGCCAGTCCTAGGAGTAGTCTTCCACTCGCCGTTCCCTCCGAGTTTCTCGAGGTTTATAAAGGTGTTGCCGCTCTCGAGCGCCCACCTCCAGTTGTCGGGTTCCGCCACTCCATGTGGGCACGTTCCCTGTATCTCCCTTACGCTCGGGTCAAGGGGAGATGAACCGAGGCAAGGGAGCCGTAATCAACTCAAAGAGAACCAAACCGAACGGCAACTAGACAACTCGAACATCCGTCCCCACAAGAGAAAGAATGAAAGATAATCAAGAGAAAGAGAGAGAGAAATCCATGCAAACTTAATAAAATCAGGAAAGAAGAAAAGAAAGCCTTAAAAGAAACGGAGGAGGAGTGGGCTCCCCATGCCTTTCGCCGGTACGCCCCTTCAGCTACCTTCGCCGGTACACCCTCTAGCTACCCTTGGCCGGCACACCCTTCGCCGGCACACCCACTCGCGCCCTTCGTCGGCACACCCTCCATGGCCCTCAACGGCACACCCTTTTGACCTTCCAGCGGTACACCCCCTGGCCCTTAGCGGCACACTCCAATAGCCCTTCAACGGCATACTCATCCACCCCCCCCCAGCGGCGCACCCCATTGCAGCCTCCACCGGTACACCCCAGTTTAGCCTCCACCGGTACACCCCTCCTAAACCCCAGCGGTACGCCCCCTTCTTGGCCTCCAGCGGTACACCCTCACTCCCCCTAGCGGTACACCCCTTTCAGCCTTCATCGGTACACTCCACCCCCCCCCCCGCTCCAACAGCCTTCGGCGGTACACTCACCCCAGGCCCTTCGCCGGCACACTTGGCCGGCCCCTCGCCGGCACACTCCCTTCACCGGTACACTCATTCCAGGCCCTTCGCCGGCACACTTGACCGGCCCCTCGCCGGCACACTCCCCTCACCGGTACACCCCATCTCCCTTCACCGGTACACTATATACGTGTATAAATATATATATATATACGCATGGCAGGGTAATAACAGCATCAAGAACAAATGAATTAATGAAAATTACGCCAACTAAAGAGCTCCAAGTGTGCAACGGTGATAAGGGCGGTAAAAGGTGGGGGTAAGAAAATATCAGTAATAATAATGAATGAAAGAAGAGAAATCATTCGGGACAAAGGCACAGATAAGTAATAAACATCAAAGCAGAGATCAGAGCTTGGAACTAAGAAAATCCCAGATAAAAGATGCTAGGGCATATTTTGCAGCCTCCCTGCTCCTCATGACCCGATGCGGAAGGGATAGTAATGCCGCCCTCTCAGGTTGGACCCGAGTCTTGGGAATTATCCCGACATGGCCAGGTTCTGACCTAATTTCGGGCTGACACTCCAGTTAAATCGGACCCATTTCTCCGGCCGGATCCTTTCCGAGCCGCTACTAAAATTGCCGCACGTCCGGCAGACATTTGAACGGGTTCACCTCGATTTCCGCCACGTTTCTATTACGGACCTGCATCCGAACGTGAAAAGGCCCGTGAGCGACCAACATGGCCGACGACTCTCGCCCCGATATGGTCATGAGCCGGCATTGTCCCGGGCCGATAGCCCGTTAAATCGGATTCATTCTAACGGGATTCGCTCCCGCTCTTTTATTGAAATTACCGTAAACTCGGCATACATTTGTACGGGGTCGTTTCCACCCACGTCGCACTTTCAATATGGGCCCTTGCCCGAACGTGAAAAGGTCCGCAAGTGGCCGACGGAATCGGAATAGAACGAGATGGCTCTCGCCACCCCTGGACTCCTTCCATGGGAATATCAATAAGACCTCCGTGGGCCACACTTAGACCTTGGGCCTGTCCCGATCACGGTCATCGTCTGGCTCATATCCTCGGTCTACAGCCCGCTACTTTCGAACACGTGTCCGGTTCTGGAGTCTAGTCCCGAGACTCTCCCCCGTTGCCCTCTGGCACCGGGAATATTAATGATGCCTGCGCAAGCCTCGTTCGGACCACGGGAGGCGCCCCGGTATGGTCCTGACTCGATCTCGCGCCGGGCCAATAGATTCATTGGTTTCATGTTACAATAACCGAGATTCAACCGAATATTTTCAGTGTCGCGGAATAATGTATTTACCGTATCATGGCATACATATGTTCCAGCTCCTCCCGCGACGATTACAATATTCTCAACCCGGGCACCCGTCTGAATATTAAACGGTCTCCCGAATGACCGACACGTTTCGAACGTCCACTTCTCCGGACACAGGGCTTTTCAGCCGATTCAAGGGATATTCCCTCATTGCCCTTCGGCACCGGAAATATTAATGACGCTCACGCAAGTCTTGTTTCGACCGCGGGGGGCCCACCGCAGTATGGTCGCAGCTTGCTCTTGCACCGGGCCAACAGATTTATTGGTTTCTGACCGCTCTGACCGAGGTTTAGCCGAACGTTCTCCGCTCTTCCAAACAATAGATTTGCCGTATCTCGGCATACATACTTTCCGGTTTTCCCGCGACAACCACGATTTTCTCGAGCCGGACATTCCTCCGAACATTAAATGGTCAATACACGACTGACATGACCGCGAGTGGTTTTCTTCTCGCCCCCGCGTGAGGATTTCAATACCTCGTAATAGACCTTTCATGCAATTAATCTCTTGGCTATGAGGCCCTGAATCTCGGCGATTAATCAAGGGTGTTCCCTCGTATGGGGGATGTAAATGACGTCGTGACCTTTATGGCGCGGCGGATTTTGGTCCCGACACGAACCACACAACCGTCTGACGAAGTCAGATCGAGCGCACCATGGGCTCTTCGGAGCCTGAATAAATTGTCACTTTTGTGACTGGCACGCCCACGCACTCAATAAACGAACAAACCAACAAGATAATAACAGGTGAAAAAAAGTGCGTCCACAATTCTGGCACGCCCGGTGGGACCAAACCACCCTTCATCTCTTCGCCGGGATTCAGGACCTCATGGCCCCCTAATAAACGATGTTTGCCTGCTTTGATGAATTGCAGGTGCTGTCTTCGCCAGTCCTATGGGGAGAAAAGCCTGGCTCGGTGCAGCTGCCTTCGCGGCCTCGAGAACGCTGCTTCGAAGCATATGCAGCTTCCAAGAATCATGGGGGCTGTTATAAGAAAAAAAAGGGAAGAGAAGATAAGAGAAAGAGAACATAAGGGAGGGGAAATCAGGCCCCCCGTTTCCCTCAAGAAGAAAGAGAAGAAAAGAAGAAAAGAATAAAGAAAGAAAGGTAGAAAAGAAGAAAAGAAAAAAAAAGAGAGAGAAAAGAAAGAAGCAAAAAAAAGAAGAGAAAGAATTGGCAATAGAGGGTTGTACAGCCACGTCCGTCGAGACCCGTGCTGAACAAAGATTACCACTGTGGGGTTGATGCGGTGGAGCGAACCACTCATCCCCTCCCTGAGGGGGTGAGCGCTCTCCTGCACCCCCACCCTGGTCAATCATACAAAAAAGAAGAGAAGAGAAGAAGGGACAAAAAAAAGAGAGAAGAAGAGAAAAAAAAGGAGAAAAAAAGAGAAGAAAAAGTGAAAGAAGAAAATAAGAAAAGTCGGCCAGCATCGCCGACTAAAAGAGCAAGAAGAAACCCGGCATCCCGCCCGACTCTAGGAGGCTCTGAGTCCGTGGTGTAATGACTCCGCTCGTTCCTCCTTCCTGCTGCCTCCATCCGGCACAAGACGGCCCCTCGAGTGGCTGTTAAAAGATCAAGCGAGCCACAATCGTAGCTTGGTGAATGGCTGCCCGCTGTGAGGAATGCTTTATAGCAATGAGGCCCAACCATGTCACTTTTGGTGCCATTCTGAATGCATGTGCGCATTCTGGGATGGTTGCCGAAGGCCGGTGGTGTTTTGACATGATGCAGCAGAAGTACTCAGTCGAACCAAATGCTCAACATTATGCCTGCATGGTTGATTTACTTGGCCGGGCAGGGCTATTCGAAGAAGCCATGGGACTTATTAAAAGCATGCCTATGGAGTCTGACGTGTTGGGTGAAAGAATAGCCATCTACCTGATCGGATTGGACCCTTTTAACCATGCTTTTTATGTAGTTCTATCTGATCTTTATGCATAGGGTAATAGGGTAGACGATGTGAAAAGGATTTGGGCATCAATGAAAATGAGAGGGATCAAGAAAGTATCTCCTGGTTGCAGTATGCTCGAAATTGATGGCCAGGTTCATGAGTTCTCAGTGAAAGGGGCAGCAGAGATTGAGATGGAGAGAATAATGCTGCTGTTAGATGGGATCGGGGACCATATGAAATCTGCAGGATCAGATGTGTTCGATGACATGGAATCTCCTGAGATTCCCTAATCATCGTTATCTGTAAGTCTGGTTGAGGAGTGTTTTATGGTCACTGAGAAAGCTTCTGTAGGATATATAATTATGCAGAAGGCGTGGTTCTGAGGAATATGGTCCCAAGGAAGTCCTCAAGTTGGGAGACTTCCCTATGCCAATTCTTAAACCTAACCAACTCCTTGTGCATATTCATGCTGCTGCTTTGAATCCGTTAAGATTTTAAGAGGCGTCAGAAGCACATTTCCCCCCACTGATTTATCTGTAAGTATCCATGTCATCATTCAACTTCATGCAAATTTCCTTGCTTACAGAATCTAAATGGTGGAAACTGGTACTGGTTTCCCAGAGTGTGTTAATTAAAGTCCAAGGTACGTTTATAAGGGAAGTCTTGGCCAAGCCATAGGCTTAAAATTGAACAAAGGAACATTTGTTTCTTGCTTTTTTGAACGATAATAATATCTAGTGGAAGAATGTTTTCCATGTTTTCTTCTATCTATTATCACTGCATGGTATCCGTATAACAATCATTAATCTCCTGTTGGATTGTGCAGGCAACTCCAAGATGTGACATGACCCCAAACAACTCCTTAAATTTATTACTTGCAGATATTCACTAGGCACTGTTAATCTGGATTCAGGTAACTCTAGTTAAAAATTAACTATGGATAAATTAGAAAGAACCGTCTCTCTCTCTCTTTCCCCATCAATATTCCCATCTTCCAAAGGGTTAGCTGGATGGACAGAACTATGGTTTTTCAAATCCTCATATGTATGGGGACTAAAAGTTAAAAGAATCTCTTTCTGACATCTTCCCCTCCCTTCAGCCATTTACTGGGAATAGCACACGAGCGGCTCGTCTGTTTCGTTGTTCTTTCTGGTTAGACGCATCCATGGATCTAATTTCCTTGTTCTGTTTCCTTGTCCTTACATAGTGATTGATAAAACTATAATTTTACTTGTTATCTAATTTTATTTTTATCATTTTTTTCCTAATTTATGACATAATTAATAAAAATATTTAACATGAGATTTAAAGATAATTAGATCATCTTTTCAATAAATCTAATATCGACTTATTCTGACTTTTCTACGCATAATTAACTTTAATAAGGACAATTTTTGTAATTCATATAAATTCTTAATCTCATTATGACAGTTAAATATCATCTATCTTTTATTACTTGTCCTTCTTATTGTCTATTTCTTCAATATATCGACAATATATCGACTATCTCTCTAATTTATCGTTAATATATCATATATCTCTTTAATATATTGTCTAATCCTTCAATTTATCGTCTATCTCTGCAATATATCATCTAACTCCTTCCCCACTTAAGCTATGCTTTATCTAACTGTCCAACTTACATGATATTTCATCTATTTTTCTGCTTCATCTAACTGTTTAACGTCTAAAATTACCATCCAACGCTGCACTTTGTTATTTGATATGTTTGACTTATTCAATGATATAATCTCAAAAAGTGATAAATAAGAAAGTTGTAGATGATTGAGCTATCTATTTAATGAGTTAAATTTCACCTCATTTAGACATTCCTACACAAAGTAATGCTATAAATAACAGACTATTCATTTAAAGTTGTAAATTATACTTAACTGCACAAATCCACTAAATGGGCCGACTTTTGGATTTTTATCGTGAAAAATCTAATATATTCTTGAGCTTCTTGAAACCGGAGTGTTACAGAAATGATTATTGAGATTAGTACCATGCATTAAACGGAACAAGGAAAGGACAATCAAGAAGAAGCTGGTTTCTGGTAGAAGAGAATCTAGTTACGAATTAGTGGTGGTAAGATTTTACATCCTAAGGTCCGGATAGCCGGATAGGCTCCCTATTCCTTATGCCATTAAGATCAAGATTCTTAATGGATGATTTTGTGCGCATGGTGATTCAGATGAAAAGGGAGCAATAGGCCAGGCAACACGGTGATTTGGTGAGTCGACTGACAACATACACCGCTAACAGATGAAAAGGATTACATCAAAAGGTTGTAGAAACTTGCTCTGGTGTAGCTGAACTTGCTGGTTTCCGTAAAATGGTAATCTTGAGATCTTGTAGAGGATGTCTCAGGGAGCCTTTTTCCATGTCAAAGTCTCTTTAAGAAAACTGCAGGGCCATGGAAACCTCCTCCATATCAAGCACCCTTAATTACTGACCCCTCCCAATGTTAGTAATTTATTCATTCTCTCCTCCACTGTCATCCCTCTCCCGAGTCATTTCTTTCCTTCAACATGGAGGATACATGCAGCTACTTCATTTATCTTCATTATCTGAGCTGGGTTTATTCCATTGAATTACTTGATGGGCTCTGTTGCAACCTAGAAGGCCTAAAATTGCTGCTTATGTTTCCAAGATCAGTGCCAAGTTAAGGGAGAAATGATTTTCTTCTTCTTCTTCTCTCTCTAATTGCTTATTGTTGCACACTCCCCTTTTATCTAATCCTATGAAACAGTGTGTAAGATCACTTGTAACTAAAAAAGATTCTGTCCTGTCATCTGCAGATCACCAGTCCTTTCCCCTTGTTAGATTCATAGAAAGTTCCAGGCAAGTGATCAGGAAGGCCTTGTTCTAGAAGCTCTTTCCAATATTGGGCTCTGGTCTCTCTTGTACAATCCTTGCAAGATTAAATTTTGGGGTCCATTGGGGTCCTTCGCTATTGACCGAATTGGACATGATGAAGACATGATGAATCTCGAGGATGGTTTGGCAAGTTATCTTGGCAATGATATCCCGGAAAGGTGCACATCACACCTTGCTGAAATGGATGGTCGTGCTGAGAAAGGAGGGACCTTTGTGATGACTGATTTTTTGAGGGTTTCCTGAATGTGTTTTGCTATGATTTTTTTCCTTGCATGATAGATAACCAGGCTTGTTCATTTGGTGGGCATTATATTTTGACTTATTGTTACATCTTAATTATGGATTGTGATTAGTCTAGGGAGCATATTGGTGCTATAGTTAACATTTTATTATTGACTTACTGTTGCATCAGGAATATCAATTATTGCTTTTCTCTTCACTTGGTTCCTGTCTTTGCTGTGTTCACTGATTAGGACCTACATTCAGCATTTAGCAAGACCACATTGAAATCACTTCCCATTGTTTTGCAGTGATAGGGGGTTGAGTTCGGACATCAGTTATTAAGTCACTTTTCCTCCATGCATTTATATTTATTATAAAAAATTATCTAACATTCATTTAACGTAGTAATTCTAGTTCAGGAATAATAGTGTCATGTATGAATGTCTTCTAACCACATTTTTTTGAAACCCTCGGAGCATTCTTATTATATTGATATGCACTAATCTTATAGATCATCGATTACATGAAAAAATGTCAAGCACTTGGAGTAAACTCTTACAATTATGTATTAATTTTCTTTAAATTAGAAAATGTTACGTACTTGTCTGGTCCACAAGAAAAAGAAAAAACGTGTGCCTATGACTATTAAAGTTCCTTTGTTCTTTCACTTTTAAATTGACTTAATTTTGTTTGTTGTGGCAGGTGAAGGAAGAAGATATTCTGTCAAGATTTATCATAGCAAGTGAAGTGAGTGAAGGGAATGGAAATGACCAAGTATCTAAGAAACATTATCCTAAGTTTTATCTTGGCAGGTAGAGACACAACAGCTAGCACCCTCTCATGGATCTTATTACATGTTGGGCAAACATCCAGCAGTGCAAGAGAAGGTAGCACAAGATGCGAAAGAAGCCACTGAAACATACATTGGCATGCCCGTTGGAGATTTCATGCAGAATCTGACAGAAAGGGCCCTCAACAGGATGCACTATCTTCAGGCAGCCCTAAGTGAGACATTCAGGCTCTATCCCCCTGTTCCCTTGGTAACTTTCTATTGCATCCCAAAGTTGTTCAATCAGAGATGCACAAAGCATACTTACAGGTCACATCATCATAGTGACAGTACAATGTTTTGCTTGCCACAGGATGCAAAGTTTTGTTTCTCAGATGATGTTCTACCAGATGGTTTTGTGGTAAAGAGAGGGGATATGGTAGATTACCAACCCTATCCCATGGGCAGAAAGACCTATGGGGTGAGGGATGCCATGGTCTTTCGGCCAGAAAGATGGCTCGATGAGGATGGGAATTTTCGGCCCGAGAGCCCCTTCAAATTCACAGTTTCCAGGTAACAAATCCTTAAACAGGAGATGTTTTTTATCATGGGTTCACTACCTTTTATCTGATTTTACTTAGAGGCGAACATACTAGAGGGAAATTCACAGTTTCCAGGTAACAAATCCTTAAACAGGAGATGTTTTTTATCATGGGTTCACTACCTTTTATCTGATTTACTTAAGAGGCGAACATACTAGAGGGATTCAGCATGCTCAATTTCAGATCTTGTTATGCAGGCGGGACCACGCATTTTCCTAGGGAAGGAGTTTGCATACCGGCAGATGAAGATCTTGGCGGTAACCCTGTTGCATAGATACATGCTCAAGCTCAGCGATGAGTGTAATGTAGTGAATTTCATAACGATGATAGTCACTAAAATTGAAGGGAGCCTGAGTCTTCTTGCCTTCTATAGATTAGAGGGCACTGAGCACCTTGAGATCTAAATATTGGCGGCATGGAAATATTAGTGTGATTCCCCTGTAAAAGTTTGTTGAGTCCATTCTTCTTGTTAACACAGACATCTAAAGGCCCATTTGTATCTTAAATTTCAAGAGCCTCTGTCATTTGATCTCAAGGACCTCTTCAATCTGCATTCTAGTTATCCCAACAAGAAACGGGATTTCCCTTTGCCAAGCTATATAGAAAAGTTTGGGATCTAGGGGAGGGCAAGCCAAAACTAACTGATCAAAAGGGTTAGAAATTTGTTGAAATCATCAAAATCACAGGGATACCAACAGAGGAAGCGTGCAAGGATAGATCATCGAGTGTTGCTTGGGATCAGAGCTAACAACACTTCAACAAGAAAAATGAAAAGTTTAAGTCTGATTCAGATTTGACTCGTCAATATTAAAATTTGAGTTCGATCCGAGCTCGAGTTATGTCGGATGTCGGGTAAGATTTAATCGGGTCAAATAATATTACAAAATGTAAAGTTTGGCTAATATTAGACCCCATTTGAAAATTAAAATAAAGTTAAAAATAATTAAAAATAATATATTTATTAATATAAAATTTATAATTCCATTAAATTAATTAGATGTTTATTGTTAATTATTTAATTTATTTAAAAACATAGTTTTTTAATTAAATAAACTGATATACTTTTAATTAAATAATTTTAAATTTTTTAAAAAAATTAAAACTGATCGAGTTGACCCACTGGTTAAACTCAAAGTCCAAATTTGATACTGGACCTAATAAAGTTAAAATTTTAAACCCAATTAAAAATCCATGAATCCTAAAAAACATATTACAATTCGTGACGTGAACTCAGGCCCGACCCGTGGGTTGGCACACTGACCGCTATAATGTTGTAGCCGAGTCCGAACCTGTCCGACACTATCATATTCTCCCCCTTCCTCCCGTTTCTCTCCTTTATATATATATATATATATATATATGGTGCTGGTCCCATGGCGAATTGTCATCGGGCCAGCATCTGGCTTAAATTTATGGGAGATGATCTCCTTATATGTCGACCCCATGTATTTAAGGGTCCAGATGCCGACCCTATGGCAAATAGCCATGGGACTGTATGGGAGATGATCTCCCTATATGTTGGCCTCATATATTTAAGGGCTCAGATGTCGGCACTATGGCAAATAGCCATAGGGTCGGCACCATGTGAACTTCTTCCTATATATATATATATATATATATATATATATATATCTTAAAATGGGAGAGAACTTCATGTATGATCAAAGTGCAGATGAGATGATGCCACGGCGAGATGACACCCCTCACCTCCCCGTCTCTCCCCTCTCCTCCAATGTTCCTCGTGCCTGTTGACGCTTCTTAAAACGACAACAAATCGGAGTAGGAGGTGACGTAAGCGATGTGACGAACGCTAGGCATCACGTATGTATATCAACTTGCGCAAAAGGGATGGCCGCCAGACCGGTAAACGGATCAGATACGGAGCGGATATTGTGATATCCGAATTCGTATCCGATTAATAATTGAAGTATTCGATTAATAATTGAATTATCCGTCGAATATTTTATTCAGATAATTATCAGATTAATATGAATTCGATTCGAATTTTTAAATGGATAATTACTAAACCTACTTAGAGGTGAGTCGTGTGAGCCGTGTGAGAGCGTTGTTGTTTTCTCAAAAAAAAAGAGTGAAAGTTATTTTTTATTTTGAGAGATGTTATCAAAAAATTAGACTTCATCATAAAAATAGGAGATAATTTATCAAATCGGTGTAAGTGGATTTCTTATTTTTAAATTATATTTTAAGACAAAAAAGATAAAAAAGTAATCAAATAATATATTAAGATTTGAGTTAATTATATATAGAATATGTTTATCTTTAGATTTTTATCTAAGAGTTCAAATTCGGTCGGATAATATCTGACACGGATATCACAATATCCAAATTCGTATCCGATTAATAATCAGATATCTAATATCTGATTAAATTATCCGTCTAATATCTTATTCAAATAATTATTCGATTAGATGAATATAAATATAAATTTAATTTAAATTTTAAACGGATTACTATCAGGCCCAGTGCTCCTCTCTTTCTGCCGCCATCCCTTCTCCTCCATTTTTGGCCACCCAAAACTCACCACGCTTCTATCATTCTCCGCATCACAGACGTCGATAAGCATCTCCTTCTGGCCCCAACGCGCAGCCGCCGAACGGATATTGGGTGAAGTGTCAAACCCTCTCAGAGCACCCTCTTCCTCGTCCCCCCCCCCATCTTTCTCGAATCGGAAGTATTCATGCATGGATCTGATCCCTTTCGCCGTCCACTGCCCCTTCTCTCTCGCGGCCCCGGTGCTGTGCTTGCTGCTTATTGCGCTCCCCTGGGGGCTGAGGCTGCTGTCGCCCGGCGGTCGACGGCGTCCACCTGTTGCCGGCACCGTTGTTCACATGCTTAAGAACTTCCACAGGCTCTACGATTACCACACCGCCCTCTCCCGGAGGTACAAGACCTTCAGGATGCTCGGCCTGTTCCGCAGCCACGTCCACACCGTCGACCCCGCCAACGTCGAGCACATCCTCAAGACGAACTTCGACAACTACGGCAAGGTAACACGATCAAAATCCGCCCGGATCTCCTGAATAGGGTTTGATTTGGTTTGATTCGAAGATAAGTTTTCTCAAATTAAATTAAATCGAATTAAGGATTCAAATCGAATTAAATCAAATTAAATTATTTTAAAATTAAATTAATTTAATTTAATTTTAATCGATTTAGTTGAGTTTAAATTATATTCTTATCTCTTTTTAGAAATTAGAATGAATTCAAAAAAGAATAAAAAATGTAGGATAAAATAATTTATATCAAATAAAATAAATATTAAAAAATAACATCAAAATTTATAATTTACAAGATTAAGCTCTATATTTCTACTTAAAAAATTAAGAACTTAAATAGAAGCAGATTTGAAACTAATTTCATAACATTATATTCAGAATTCTCATCGATATGGTAGGGGTTAGATTTTCGGGCCCACTTTGATAAAAGAGTAAATTGGGTTAGGATGAGTTATCCGAGATTGGATGACTTAATCTTAGTTTGACTCTTTTTGTGTTAACCAGAGTCGGTCAGAGATAAGTTTAGATTTTTTCACTCCAATTAAAAGGGTGAAATAAGTCACCCGAGATGGATTAGGGGCGGGTAAGCCACTCGGGTGGCTCACCTCTAACCCACCCTTTTATGAAAGTGGCCCTTAAAATTACGTTTAATAGTTATATATATATTTATATTAAATTAATAAAAATACTCTTAAAATTAGGTTGAGTTTTTAGAATTAGAGTTAACAGCTATATATATATTTATATTTACTTGACAAAAGTATTCTTAAATTTAAATTATTTGATTCGATTTAATATTTTAAAAATTAAAATCAAATTGAATCAATTTTTTAATACGATTAGATTTGAACCTAAATCAATTTTTTTTAAATTTTAACCCAAATCAAATTAAATTAAATCTATCATTTCAATTTGATTTTGGGGTTGAACTCAAATAATGTTCACCCCTATCCCTGATGCCATATACGAGCACAAGTGGAGATGGTGTACGTGTTGCCGACAAAAACAAAAACCAACCCGGCTGTATATATATGTGTAATTCAATAAAATATAATTTTTATTAAAAATCTATTTTTCAGAAAAAAAGGTCTGGATTTTGTGGGAGTGAAATCTTCGAACTTGCGCCTTCTATCTGTAGGGTCCATACCTCTCCGAGATTTTGAACGTTCTCCTCGGTGATGGGATCTTCGCAGTAGACGGTGAGAAGTGGCGCCATCAAAGGAAGGTTGCAAGCTACGAGTTCTCGACCAAGGTCCTGAGGGATTACAGCAGTGTTGTCTTCAGGAAGAACGCCGCCAAGCTTGCCCACATCATCTCTGATGCTGCAACCTCGGAGAGGATATTTGACATCCAAGTGAGTGCAGATTCTGCGATGACGTCTGATCAGTACCCTCCTCTTGCGCGCATTGAGTTCCTACCAACAAATTTTTTTTTTTTTGCTTCTCCCACTTGATTAATTTGTTGGGTACTGATCGATCCAACTGCAGGACATGCTGGCGAAGTCCACGATGGATTCCATATTTGAAGTTGGGTTCGGGGAGGACCTCGACACGCTCTCTGGGTTGAGAAAGGATGCGTACGCGTTTGCAAAGGCGTTCGACGACGCAAACAGGTTCACGATGCTGCGTTTTGTTGATCTTTCCTGGAAGGTTAAGAGGCTTCTGAACATTGGTTCAGAGGCTGCTCTAAAGAAGGCTGTGGAAGTGATAGATGACTTCGTGTACGAGGTGATTCAGAGGAAAAGAGAGCAGCAGAAGGCAAAGCAACAGAGTGATCTGGTAATTAACCCGTCTCGATACATATTCTATTGCTGACGACAAGTGACCTTGCTCTGTGCAGCTGAACTGGGTGGCATTAGCTTCTGTAAAAAGGGGACCTTGAGATAATTGTGAAGGATGTCTCAGGGAGCCAGCCCTCCTCCTCCATGCCACAGTCTCTTATTAAAAACTAGGGCCATGCATGCAAAGTGGAAACCTTCTCCGCATCATCTATCTGAAGTCTTCAACTGGGGCTTTTTTTCCCCCCGTTGAATTACTAGATGGACTCTGTTCTCATAACATCGAAGGGTTGAAATTGACTTCCTCCCTTGTTGCGGCAGGTGAAGAAAGAAGACATTTTGTCAAGATTTCTCACAGAGAGTGAAGTTGACGCAGAGAATGGAAATGACAAATATTTGAGAGACATTATCCTAAGTTTTGTCATAGCAGGTAGAGATACCACGGCTAGCACCCTGTCATGGTTCTTTTACATGTTGTGCCAGCATCCGACAGTGCAAGAGAAGGTAGCACAAGATGTGAAGGAAGCCACTGAAACATCTGATGACATGCCCATCGGAGATTTCACGGAGAATCTGACAGAACAAGCCCTCAACAAGATGCACTACCTCCATGCTGCCCTAACTGAGACACTCAGGCTGCATCCTCCCGTCCCCATGGTAAACTTTCGATTGGATCCCCAAGCTATTTGTGGACGGGGAAATCACACTGACGTCGGGATCCAAGAGATGTAATGTGGAGGACGTGACCTTAGCAACAGAGAGGGAAGGAAAAGAGGAACGAGGAATGGATTACTGAGTAATATGAGAGAAGTAATGGGAAGTGTGACTTGCAAGAAACATTATGGTGGATCACAAAGAAGGTAGACTTATCAGACTCCGGTACACGGCGGAGATAGGGGTCCGAAGACCCTCTCGCGCAAACTTACCCCTTCCCGGTAAGCGTGACTTACCGTTCCGCGAGTAGCTTTTTATATACCGAGGAATCTGAGAATATACGTAATAAGATTTGAGAGACACGTAGACTGAATTTGTAACAATGTGTCACTACTCAGACAATTATAAGAACAATATGAACAAAAGCATACCACCGCAGGACATTGGTCTTTGTGGGGTTTTAACAGCAATATAGTAATATCAGCAGTGATGAACATGTATGTAGAAACCACCGCGAGACATTGGCCTTACGGGGTTTTTATTGTAATATAGATAATAAACATGAGTATATATACATAAGACCATCGCGAGATATTACTCTCCGCGGGATTTTTATTGTAATATAAGTAATAAAAGGCTTCGCGAGGAATTACTTCTGTCACGTACACCTTCGCGAGGAATTACTTCCGTCGCAGGATTTAGACAGAAATTAAAGAAATAAAATGACAGAATGAAAAAGGCTTCGCGAGGAATGACTTCCGTCACGTATACCTTCGTGAGGAATTACTTCCGTCGCAGGGTTTAGACAGAAATCAAAGGAATAAAATGACGGAATAAAAAGGCTTCGCGAGGAATTACTTCCGTCACGTACATCTTCGCGAGGAATGACTTCCGTCGCAGAGTTTCGACAGAAATTAAAGGAATAAAATGATAGAATAAAAAGGCTTCGCGAGGAATGACTTCCGTCACGTACACCTTCGCGAGGAATTACTTCCGTTGCAGGGTTTAAACAGAAATTAAAGGAATAAAATGACAGAATAAAAAGGCTTCGCGAGGAATGACTTCCGTCACGTACACCTTCGCGAGGAATTACTTCCGTCGCAGGGACCTCCGTGAGGAATTACTTCCGTCCACGGGATTTAAACAAAAGGGAAAATTGACAGGAAAGAAAAGGGGAAGGGGATGTGATCGCCAAGGGCTGAGAACCTCACAGGAAGTGTTCTGATCACGTTTGCCGCCGGAGCGGGAGTAGTGCTGGTCCTCTCTTCCTCTTCTGTCGGTCGGCCGACGAAGAGGGCTTCATTCGGTTACCCCTAGACAAAGAACAAACAAAGCAGAACTGGTTGGTGAGAACGACGGTGGTGTAGTACCGATCCTTTAGAAAATGACACTGAAAATAGCATAGACGAGTACGCACCTGGTTGGTGGTATTTTAAACCCCTTTTAAACTAAAGAGTGGGAGATGATATGATGAAATGCATAAATGTGAAGACGCTCACAAACCAGGTCCTCTCGGGGAGAAAAACATGACACAGATACTAAAATGATGCATGCAATGTGATTAACTGAGATTAAAAAGATAAAAGGGGGAGAAGAGCTTATCGGGGGAGACCGACGACGAGCTCAGAAGCATAAGTGATACGAGCACCGCACGACCGCGGACCTTCAAAACAGACTTCAGAAACTGGTTAAGCTGAACATAAGAACACACGCATACATATATATATATATATATATATATATATATGAGTAGTAAATATATTTATATAAATATAAATGTATTAAACATCTTAAACATATTTACATAAACATATATAAACGTATACATAAATTGATCAAAATAAAAGAATGAGAATTTTAGAGAGAATGAGAGAAAGAAAAGGAGGAAGAAAACTTCCCCTTTTTATTTTTTTATTTTTAAAATCTTCTTTTAAGAAGAAAGAAGATGTAAGATTAGAGGAAAATAAAAATAAACAAAATAAAGAGTAAAATAAGTTATAATATATATATATATATATATATATATGGGAAAGGGAGAGAGGGTGAGGGGAGAGAGACGGAGGGGGAGAGAGAGAAGGCGGGAGAGGAGAGAGAGAGAAAGAGGAAGAGAGAGGGGGGGCGAGAGGAGAGATGAGACAGGGGAGAGACAGAGACGGGGAGAGAGAGACGCGGGGGGAGAGAGAGAATGAGAGAGAGAGAGCGGGGGGAGAACGAGAGAGAGAACTGAGAGGAGAGAGAGAGATGAAACAGGGAGAGGGAGAGAGACGCAGAAGGGGGGAAAGAGAGAGAGAGAGAGACGGTGAGAGTGAGAAAAAACAGGAAGAGAGAGGGAGAGAGAAGAAGAGAGGGACGAGAGAGAGAGAGACGGTGAGAGTGAGAAAAAACAGGAAGAGAGAGGGAGAGAGAAGAAGAGAGGGACGAGAGAGAGAGAGAGACGCGGCGAGAGGGGGAGAGAGAGAAAGAGCTAAGGGGAGAGAGAGGAACACAGAGAGGGTAGGGGTGGGCATTATTCGGGTTCAACCCGAAAACCAAACCGAACCGAACGATTTGGTTCGGTTTGGTTTGGGTTGAAATTTAAAAATTTTTGGTTTGGGTTCAAATCGAACCGTATTAAAAAATTTGGTTTGGTTTGGTTTTGAAGTTCAAGAAACCGAACAAAATCAAACCGAACCGAATAACCCGAATTTAAGAATATTTTTTTCAAATCAATATAAATATATATGTAACTATAAATCCGAATTTAAAAAGTCCAATTCTCACCATTCTAATGGGGTTTCCGACTTTATGAAATAGGTTTCAAATCACCTTCTATTTTACTGTAACCGAACTTCTTAACTCTTGTGTGAAAATATTATGGAGCTTGTTCTTACAAGTTACAACTTTGTATGTTATTTTTTTAATATTTACTTTATTTGGTAGAAATTCTTTTACCCTACCTTTCTCTAATGTTGTTTGAATCCAATCTAATTTATAAAATGAGAGATGAATATGGTTCAAACTGAACCAAACCGAATTAATTCGGTTTGGTTTGGTTTGGTTTCAAAGTAGTTTGGTTTGGTTTGGTTCGGGTTGAAACCTTAATTCGGTTCGGTTTGGTTTGAGAAAAATTCTCTTCAAACCAAACCAAACCAAACCGTGCTCACCCCTAAGAGAGGGTGAGAGGAAGAGAGAGGGGGGAATAAAATATTAAAAAAATAAAGAGAGGGATCAAGAGGGAGAGAGAAACGAGAGAGAAGGATCGCGAGAGAGAGATGTCGGTGACGGGGGGGTCGCGATGGACGGAGCGGCAGCGGCGACCGGCGGGGAGCTTCGCGGCGGCCGGAGGATAGCGACGGCGACCGGCGGGGGAACGACGACGGGAACGACGATGGCCGGTGGTGCGAGGGAGTGAAAGGTGGAGGATGACGGTGGCAAGGTGGCAATCGGAGGGGCTCACGGAGAGAGTTTGGCTGTGGGGGAGGGGAACAAGGGGAGCGGCCAGTGAGGGATGCAGGATGGTGGCGTCGCGGAGGAGAGGGAGTTGCAGAGGGTGGTTCAGCGGCACACCCAGGCCTTCAGCGGCGCACCCCGGAGGTGGTTCAGCGGCACACCCCCAGGGTGTCCCCAGCGGCACACCAAGGGGGCGCCCAGCGGCACACCCCCTGGGCCGTCCAGCGGCACACCCAAGGGGGCGCCCAGCGGCACACCCCCTGGGCCGCCCAGCGGCACGCCCCCAGGCCACCCAGCGGCACACCCATCCTGCCCTTCAGCGGCACGCCCGTGCTGGCTTCCGGCGGCACGGCCTTGCTGCGCTTCGCCGGCACGCCTTTTGGCCCTCTCAGCGGCACGCTTGTTGTGCCTGCCAGCGACACGCCATTCAGGCTCTTCAACGGCACGCTCCGACAGGACGACGTGATGCCTGCGCCCTATGAATCCTTCGCGCGCAGTGGGCTGCCCGAGGTGTCGGCCGGGGATTGGGCCACGTTGCCTACTCCTCCTGCCACCTAGGACAAGGGAGTCAACTCCCATTAAATGCACTTCGGACGCCTCCCGCCTCCGAACGCTCCCGCCACAGGGGGTATAAGACCCCTCTCCTTCGCTATGAACAAAAAAAAAAGGGAAGAGGCTAGAGAGGAACACACACACAGACAGAGGGAGAGACATACGGGAGAGAGGAAGAGAAGAGAAGGGAAAAGAAGAAGGGCTCCGGCGTGAGTCTCCTCTGACGGCCACCGGACAGAAGAGTGAGTAAGAGAGAAGGAGGGCTGAATGTAACAGGGGAAGGTGCGGGGGAACGAGCAGTGGACGCTCGTCCCTGCTTCAATCCCCAACACTTTCCCTTCCGTAGTTTTCCTTGTTTTTTTTTTCTCCCTTCATCTTGTATTTTGGTTTTCTTCCTTGCCCGTAGCCTTGACTCGGGCGTGCTCGGCAATGTATATGGATGGCCACGGCCCCTTGCTCCCCATGAATGAAAATCACCCTCCTTGGGTTTCTCTGTTATTTTTGATTGGTTTACGCCAGTTTTCATGGTGTATGATATGTTGTTCGTTGTTCCTCCATTTCTCTATTTCTCCGATGCTTTTGGAGTCCCCGTAGGGACGTGATTCCTCCTATATGATCCTTGGCCTCATGGGTTCTTTGCCCTCTCCTATGGCCATCAGTTGTACCTATCTGCTCGAGGGGAGGGAGACCCTCCCTCTCTTCCAGAACACCCAGTAGCCAGTAGTCCTTGGCTTTCCTCCACTGGTACACCCCTTAACTTCCTTTCACCGATGGCTCTCAGCCCTTGGCCGGCACATCCTTGGCCCTTCCCAGCTGGTGCATCCTTGATTTCTTCAGCCTAACGCTTTTTCGGCACGCCCTCTCAGCCCTTTGCCGGTACACCCCATAGTGGCCCTCAGCGGCACACTCTTTCAGCCCTTGGCCGGTACACCCATAGTGGCCCTCAGCGGCACACTCTTTCGGCTCTTGGCCGGTACACCCCATAATAGCCCTCAGCGGTACACCTCCCCCTTTTGTGCCTCAGCGGTACGCCCTTAGCCTTCCTAGCCTAGCACACCCTATGCTCGTCCTTGGCCGGTACGCCTTGGCCAATCCCCCGTCCACCCTGTCCAGTATTAGAAGCCTCCCGTTCATCGTTTTCTTCATGTTTTCCGAGGTTCTATAAAGGTGTTGCCGCCTCCGGGCGCCCACCTCCAGTTGTCGGGTTCCGCCACTCCATGTGGGCGCGTTCCCTTTATCTCCCTTACGCTCGGGTCAAGGGGAGATACTGCCGAATTTTTGTCAGAAAATAACAACATGTTAAAAAGGTAAAATGATGCAACAAACGAGCAGAACGATCAACGATAAAACTTTCCAACTAGTCAACCCACCGCCGGCAGCATGAGAACTGAACCGATCAATGACACGGTAGACCGAACGTCCGATTGGTGAGAAGAGGCCGCACGGAGTGAAGCGAAGAAAAGTAGAAGTTTATGTAAAACTACACGCAAATTAAGAAAAGAAGAAAAGAAAAGCCTTAAAACAAATAACAGAGGAGTGGACCCTCACCGGTATTCTGGTCCCAACCTTCACCGGCACGCTCTATCGGCACTCCATCTCCACTCCCTTCTTCACCGGCACACCCATCAGCACCCATCACCGGTACACCCCATTTGGCCTCCACCGGTACACCCTCATCCCTCTCTCACTATCTCATTCTCCCCTTCGCCGGCACACTTCCCTCAGCGCCTTCAACGGTGCACTCATCTGGCCCTTCGCCGGCACACTCTACCGCCCCATCCTAACCCCCCAGCGGTACATCCCTGCTTAGCCCCAGCGGTACACTCTCATTACCCTCAGCGGTACACCCTTGTTACCCCCAGCGGCACACCCCTTTTTTCATCCAGCGGCACACTCCATTCCCCAGCGGTACACCCCTTTCCATTGTCTCTCCCTCCCTTCGCCGGTACACCCCCATCCACCGTCTCAAACTCAATGTATAGACTTTGAGCTGCAACGTATAGACTTTGAACTGCAGCCAATGAATAATGTATGGACTTTGAGTTGGCCAACGTACAGACTTTGGACTGGCCGATGTATAGACTTTCATGAATAATGTATAGACTTTGAGTTGGCCAACGTACAGACTTTGGACTGGCCGATGTATAGACTCTCAGGGACAATGTATAGACTTTGAGCTGCAACGTGTAGACTTTGAACTGCAGCCAATGAATAATGTATGGACTTTGAGTTGGCCAACGTACAGACTTTGGACTGGCCGATGTATAGACTTTCATGAATAATGTATAGACTTTGAGCTGCAATGTACAGACTTTGGGCTGGCCGATGTATAAACTTTCATGAATAATGTATAGACTTTGAGTTGGCCAACGTACAGACTTTGGACTGGCCGATGTATAGACTTTCATGAATAATGTATAGACTTTGGGCTGGCCAATGTATAGACTTTGAGCTGCAATGTACAGACTTTGAGCTGGCTGATGTATAGACTCTAATAAATGATGTATAGACTTTGAACTACAGCCAATGAATAATGTATGGACTTTGAGTTGGCCAACGTACAAACTTTGGACTGGCCGATGTATAGACTTTCATGAATAATGTATAGACTTTGAGCTGCAATGTACAGACTTTGAGCTGGCTGATGTATAGACTCTAATAAATGATGTATAGACTTTGAATTGCAGCCAATAGCCAACGTATGGACTCTGAGCTGCAGCCAGTGGCCAATGTACAGATTTCCGAGCTGGCCAATGTGTAGACTTCAATAGACGATGTATAGACTCTGGGTTAATGAATATAGCCCATGAACAGACTTTGAACAGTCGATGTATAGACTTCGCGTCGCAATAGCCCGTTAACGCATAGACTTCGAGCCTTCCCCGGTGCACCCTCCAATCATTGCCCTTCAGCGGCACCCTCCTTAAGCCCTTCAACGGCACACATATCCAGCCCTTCGCCGGTACACTTTCCGCCCACCTTTCCTCAGCGGTACACTCCCTTTAGCCCCCCTTTCAACCCGCCAAGGGTCAACTCTCCCCAAGAAAAAAAATAATACATGAATATATATATATATATATATGTATATATGGGCACATAATGGCAGAACTAACAAGCCAATAAAAACCATGATGAATAAATAAACCTGAACAGATCCGTATAAAAAAAATGAATGAAATAAGTGACAATAATAATAATAATAATAAAGGGTAATAATGACAGTAAGCAAGATGAGGGAAATCACCCGGAACAGACACGGAAAGAGGAATAAGCAACGGAGTAACAAGAACAATAATGATAAAACAATATAAGGTATTAATAATTCTACATTGCAGCCCCCCTCTCTCCGTGACTCGACGCAGAAGGAACAATAATGTCGCCCTCTCAGGCCGGACCCGAGTCTTGGGAATCATCCCGACATGGCCAGGCCCCGACCTAGTCTCGGGCCGATACTCCGATTAAACCGGACTCGTTTCTCGGGCCGGATCCCTTCCGAGCCACTACTAAAATTGCCGCACGTTCGGCAGACATTTGAACGGGTTCACCTCGATTTCTACTGCGTTTCTATTACGGACCTGTGTCCGAACATAACCGATATGGCCGACGGCACCTACCCCGACGTGGTCGTGACCCAGTATTGCTCCGGGCCGATAGCTCGTCAAATCAGATTCACTCTATCGGGATTCGTTCCCGCCCATTCATTGAAATTGCCGCAAACTCGGCATATATTTGTACGGGATTGTTCTTATCTACGTCGCACCTTCAATATGGACCCTTGTCCGAATATCAAGTGGTCCGCAAGTGACCGACAGAAATTTGAATAGAACGAGATGGCTCCTGTCATCCCTGGACCCTATACACGGGAATATCAATAAGGCCTTTGTGGGCTGTGCTTGGACCTCTGGTCCATCCCGATTATGGTCATTATCTGACCCACACCCTCGGCCTATAGCTCGCTTCCTTCGAACATGTTTTGGTTTTGGAATCTAGTCCCGGGACTCTTCCCCGTTGCCCTCCGGCACCGGGAACATTAATGATGCCCACGCAAGCCCCGTTTGGACCGCGGGAGGCGCCCCCGATATGGTCCCGACTCGATCTCGCACCGGGCCAATAAATTCGCTAGTTTCCTGCTACACTAATCGAGATTTAACCGAATGTTTTTAGTGTCTCGGAATAATGTATTTGCCGTATCACAGCATACATATGTTCCAGGTCCTCCTACGACGATTATGATACTCTCAAGTCGGACACCCGTCCGAATATTAAACGGTCTCCCGAATGACCGACACGTTTCGAACGTCCGCTTCCCTAGACATAGGGCTTTCCAGCCGATTCAAGGGATATTCCCTCGTTGCCCCTTGGCACCGAAAATATTAATGACGCTCGTGCAAGTCTTGTTTCGACCGCGGGGGGCCCACCGCAGTATGGTCGTAGCTTGCTCTTGTGCCAACAGATTTACTGGTTTTTGACCGCTCTAACCGAGGCTTAGCCGAATGTCTTCCGTTCCTCTGAACAATAAATTTGCCATATCCTGGCATACATATGCTCCGGTTTTCCCGCGATGATCGCGCTTTTCTCGAGCCGGACATTCATCCGAACATTAAATGGTCAGTACACGACCGACATGATCTCGAATGGTTTTCTCCTCGCCCTCGCGTGAGGATTTCAATACCTCGTAATAGACCTTCCGTGCAATTAATTTCTTGACCATGAGGTCCTGAATCTCGGCGATTAATCAAGGGTGTTCCCTCGTATGGGGGATGTAAATGACGCCGTGACCTTTATGGCGCGACGGGTTTTGGTCCCGACACGAACCACACAATCGTCTGACGAAGTCGGATCGAGCGCACCATGGGCTCTTCGGAGCCCGAATAAATTATCACTCCGGTGACTGGCACGCCCACGCACTTAATAGATGAATCAATCATCCCCGAATAGGCGAGCATAATAGACTAACGAAAAGTGCGTCCACATCCATGACGATTGCTTCTTCTGTTAAGCAGCCGGTCCAAGTTTCCATTTTGGCCCCTTCTGGCCATATGCATCGTCCATCCTCGTTTACTTGCCATGCTCTCGGGATAGTACACCGGGCTCCACATCTTCAATGTTGATCGATTATGTCATTTTTCTTTGTGAACTCGAGTCACCAGTGAAAAAACTCCCGATGTCCCGTGGTTGTCGAGTAGTAGATGAACCACCACTGCCTGATGCTCCGATCCTTGCCGCCTCGCGACTTCGCACTCTCATCTCCTCGGGATGTCTTGCCTCATCTCTAATCTGGCGTACTGCCTCACAAAACTATGCTTCATATAGATCATTCACCGTGACATACATATTAGGCTAGTCAGTACGCACTTTTTGCTCTTCGTCACTACGTGTCCATGCGCATTCATCCTCGTCGCTGCCGCCTGCTCTTTCGCTAACTGTCGCTTCATCTCTTTTCTTCCTTTTTTTATTTTCTTACATCTCAACTCTCTTCTCTCGCAAGTGCCTGGCCATTGTAAGTTTTACATCTCTAGGTACATGGGTACACCCAGCAACCTCAGAGTATCCCGCACCTACTCCTCCTGCAAGTACCTCTTCAACCGAGACACACTTCCTCCCCGATGTTCTGTTTTACAGTAGTTGCAATGCCAGCACCTACGGTTGCCATCCAACATAACTCCATTTGACCATCCAATGTCATTTGGACGTTCCTTATGAGTCATAAAGTGCTTAAATGTATCTCCTAAATTTAAGAATTATAAATTATAATTATTATAAAATATGATAATGAACAAATATAAGTTATAAATATTTTATATATTATTTTTGTTACAAATTAATTTTTACATAGAATCATCGAATAAAATTTACAAATAAAAAATTTATCCAAAACATTAAATTTAATTTCCGAACATCTACCACTAAAAGAATTAAAGAATACATCTAAATTAAATTTTCAATTATTGTTACAAATGATATTTTACATAGAACCATTGAATCAAATTTACCCTATGTGAATTTTATCTAAAATATTAAATGTAATTATTGTACATCTACAACTAAAAAAATTAATTAATACATCTAAATTAAATCAAAAATTTTAGTTACAAATAAAATTTTAATGAAAATAATAAATTTAATTCTAGAACATGTACAACAAAAAACTATTTAATACATCTAAATTAAATCTACAATTTCTGTTACAAATTAAAATTTATATAGAACCATCGAATAAAATTTACAATATGTGAATTTTATCTAAAACATTAAATTTAATTCTAAAACCTCTACAACTAAAAAAATTAAATTAAATTAAATTTAAAATTCACATATTATAAATTTTAATTTAAAATTTTAACCCCACCTCCCTCTCACCCCCACCTCCCACCTGTCCCCACATGCCCTTCCACCGCCACCCACCGGCCACCGCCGCCCCCTCCGGCGCACATGCCCTTCCACCGCCACCCACCGGCCGCCCCCTCCGGCGCACATGCCCTTCCACCGCCACCCACCGGCCACCGCCGCCCCCTCCGGCGCACATGCCCTTCCACCGCCACCCACCGGCCACCGCCGCCCCCTCCGGCCACCGGAGGGGGCGGCGGTGGCCGGTGGGCGCCGTTGGAATGGCCCCCCTCCCCTAGCCCCACCTCCCTCCCACTGTCCCACCGGGTGCCCCATCCTCGTATGCCCTTCCACCAGCGCCCCCTCCGGCCTCCCACCGGCCAGATCTGCCCCCCCACCTCCCACCCTCCCACAGCCCCATCCCCGTATGCCGTCCCACCG
The DNA here is from genome assembly GCA_022559845.1 of Amorphophallus konjac. Classification (NCBI taxonomy): domain Eukaryota; kingdom Viridiplantae; phylum Streptophyta; class Magnoliopsida; order Alismatales; family Araceae; genus Amorphophallus; species Amorphophallus konjac. The sequence continues at coordinate 196,517,732 of CM040117.1, forward strand.
CCTCCCATCGGCTGCCCCCCCCAACCTCCCTCCTCCCTCTTTCCCACGCCCCCTGGTCCCCCTCCCCCTCCCACAGCCGCCTCCCACCTCCTCCGCCCTCCACTGTGCTCCCACGGCCCCCCACAGGCCACCCTCCCCCATTTAAAAAAAAATCAAAATGTTTCACTTACTTGCGATCGACGGTCCTCGCCGCCCAAAGCGGCCGCTCGCCGTCGTGCACCACCCTTGGCCGCCCTCCACCGCTGCAACACTCTCCACTGCTATTATGCCGCCCTCCACCGTTGCCCACCGGCCCGTTAAATGGGCGGCCCGCACGTACCAGGCCAGCCATGTAGCAGACCGATCTGGTACGTGGCGAGACGCACGGGATCATGCGGTCTAGTGCACGTCCCGCCCACCGCCTTGGACGGGTCAAGTCGTGCGAGTCGGGCCGTCTCGGCTCGGTCCAACAAACCTTGATATCAAGAGTCTATAAATAGATATTTTTAAATTTAAATATTATAGCAATCGAGGTTACTTGTCTTGGTTTGCCGAGTCACATAATGACCGTTCTTGTTTCATGTACGTGGATGGGTAGACAGAAGGGGTGATTCTTTTGTCAGGGAAGGGTACTTTTTTTAGAAAAGTTTTTTTTATCTTTTGTGGGAAGGGTTTTATTCCTACTTTTCCTGAATGTGGGGTTTGGAGGGAAAGTAGGCTGGTTTTAGCAGGTAGGGATTTTGTCTTGTTTTTTTTTATGGGTCTTCCGAAACAGGGTTTGCCGACCCGTCCGACCTGGTCTGTGGGCGGGACGGGTCGGGTCGGGCGGGTCGCACTGTGACCCGGTCCGCCCCGGTGCCTCTCCCACCTCCGGCGCCCCCCGCCCCCTCCTGCTGCGGCCCTCCGACGCCTCTCCCACCTCCGGCGCCCCCCCGCCCCCCTCCTGCTGCGGCCCCCCACCGCCCCCCTCCGGCTGCGGCCCTCCGGCACCCCCCGCCCCCCTCCTGCTGCGCCCCCCCACCCCCTCTCCCACCTCCGGCGCCCCCCGCCCCCTCCTGCTGCGGCCCCCCACCGCCCCCCTCTCCCACCTCCGGCGGCCACCACCGCCCCCCCACCTCTCCCCCCTCCCCCACCGCCCCCCAACCTCCGGCGGCCCCACCACCGAGATTGCTCCCCCCCGCCCCCACCGCCCCCTCCCTCTCCCACCTCCTGCGGCCCCCCACCACCCCCTCTCCCACCTCCGGCGCCCCCCCTCTCCCACCTCCGGCGGCCACCACCGCCCACCCCACCTCTCCCACGGTCCAACCTCCCCCTCCCCCTCCTGCTGCGGCCCCCCACCGCCCCCCTCTCCCACCTCCGGCGGCCACCACCGCCCCCCCACCTCTCCCACGGTCTCACCTCCCCCTCCGGCTGCGGCCCCCCACCGCCCCCCTCTCCCACCTCCGACGCCCCGACCCGCTCATACCGAGCCGGGTCCCGCCTCGCACCACACCGGTACGTGGCGAGACGCACGGGACAGAGCGGGTCGGTCCGTCCCGTCCACGACCCACGGCCCGTGCGACCCGGCGCCCGCCTGGGTCGAGTCGGGTCGTGCGGGTCAGTGCGGGTCGGGGCGGGACGGCAAACCCTGTTCCGAAAGCCAATATCAATGGGATTTTTAGCTTAGCTTTGATACGGGGTTAGCCTGGGGTTAACTAGAAGTTAACTCAAAAATAAATCGGAAACTGCTTTGATACGCCGGATTAGCTGATCCGGGTTAGGCTGGGGATAATCCAGACTTAAGTCTCACTCATGAAACCCAGCAGGAGAGTTTCGTTATGTAACCCAACCCATCATATGCCTCATTATCTCTCTCTATAATTAATGCTCATCATCCCCTCTCTCTCTCTCTCTCTCTCTCTCTCTCTCTCTCTCTCTCTCTCTCTCTCTCTCTCTCTCTCTCTCTCACGTACTCACCTCACCTCCCCTCTCTCTCTTTCACACATACCTAAATAATGCTCACTCTTCCTCCCTCTCTCACACGATAATAAATGCCCACCCAATCTCTCTTTCTCTCTCTCATATTGTTATAAATTTTATCATAGTTAACTTTTTACTTAGTAATAATAATAATACTTTTTATCAAAAATTTTATTATTATAATAATATATGTCATATCTAATTTATAAAAGTATTTATAAAAGTTAAAAAATAAAGATATTAAGATAAATAGTAACTTCTAAAGCTATTCATAAATATAACAAATTTAAAGATGAACATTAACATAGACCCATAATTAATGTTATTTTTTACTTTTAAATTTAAATTAGTGAGATTATGGATGTTATTTATCTAAAAAAATTATTTTCATGATATATTATATTTATAGAATATATTTAAAAAATTTAAAATTTAAAAAAATAATTTTTTTAAAGATAAACAGTAACACAAAACTCATAATTAATGTCATTTTGACTTTTAAATTTTAATTAGTGAGATTAATAATAATATTTATCAAAAAAAATTTATTTTCATAGTATATTACATTTGTAGAATATATTAAAAATATTTAAAAATTAAGATAAAATAAAATTATTTAAGATGAACAATAGCTTAAACTCGTAATTAATGTCTTTTTAAACTTTTAAATTTTAATTAGTGATATTATTGATATATTTTTAAGCTTTTATTATTAGAATAATATATTTATTATATAGAATCTATTTAAAATATTTTTATGACTTAAAAAATAAAGATATTAAGATAAATTGTAATTTTTATGAATGTTTTTTACTTTTAATTTTTAATTAGTGAGATTCATGATATTTTATCAAATTTTATTTCCAAGACATAATCAATTCATAGAATATGATAAACATATTTTAAAGATTAAAATAAAATAATTTGTAAAATAAATAGTAACCTTACCGATAATTAATGAAGTTTACGTGTTTTGAATTTTAATTAGTGAGATTAAATATATTTTATATCAAAAATATTTTTATTTTTATGTTATATGCAATTTATAACATATATTGAAAATAATTTAAAATAAAAATGTTGTCATCATAATATTTTTTAGAATAATATCTATTATAATACTAATTAGAATATAATTGTGTATAAATTATTTAACATTAAATAATTTGTGTGTGTGTGTGTGTGAGAGAGAGAGAGAGAGAGATTGATTTAAAAAGTCATAAATAAAGGGTAAATATGGTATTTTTATTGCCATAATTATAGAGTTAACCCAATTGTTATCAAATTATACTAGAATAAAAATAGGTTAGCCCATTTCTTTATTTCCAGGTTAACTATCTTTCTATCAAAGTAAAATCAAATTAATCTAGGACTAAGTTAATCGGATTTACTTAACCCCTCTAAAAGATAACCCCTTTTCAAAGTTAAGCTTAGGATTTCTCCTTACACTATAGGGGACTGAACGCCTACCTCTTTGCTGATCCCAGTAGGGAAAACCATGGTGATGCGCGCAGAATTCAGGTCGGCTTAAGTAAAGATTTAAACGTAAAATATAACTATTAAGTATGTGAAGTACTAGTTCTGATTCTTTTTCTTTGTTCTCATGTTGAGGGAGGGCTCACTGTCATATATTTTTATCATCTACTTTGCCGCGTTCATCTCAATTGTTTTGTCGCGAGATTTGACGATTTTAAAAAAGATTAGTTTTAAATTTAAATTCAAAACTCTCAAATTTATAAGCATCAAACTTAACTGTTTATTCTTCACTATCTAATATTTAAATTAAATGACAAAAGAGATAAACAAATAGGATCATAACAAAAATGGTGCTATAATATTTGTCATGTTGTCACACAGTACACAACAGCAATTAACGAACAATTTTGTGGTAATGACACTTCAATTCCTGGTTAGATCTAAATTACAAATGCAACGAACAACGGCGACTAGGGTCGATGGAAGTTAAAACGCACCGTTCTGACGAGGTGGGTTCATCGTTAATTGGACTCTTCAACTCTCCTCCTTTCGTTTGGTTAGGTGACTCGACTAACTATAGATTTATGACCTTTTCTAGGTGGAGAAAGTTCAAAGTCTAAGAAATCTCAATAATTTTTCTTACTAGGAGATAAATTCCATGCAAGTTACGACTTTCTTGAACCTGTATATTCCAATGTTGTTTCTGAATTTTGAGGCCATCACCCACACATACGTGCTCACTCGACACGGGGCAAATGTAACTCAGTAATTCTTGAATTCACGTCCAAATACGTTATGATACAATCTGACTCGTGCGTACTCGTGTGTACTTAAACTCGAATAGACTTGGGCCGTGTCAAATTGAGCCGACTATCTCGATCTGACTCAACTACGATATGATATGATAGACTCAGATATGAATCTTACCGATACGACAAATCATGTTTCTGTGTCAAGTAATTGAACGATGTTATTGGACCCTCTCCGAGGTGAATTAACGCTGGGGGAATGCTTAGTGACTATAGAGAGACTATAGTTTAAGGTGGGGGGGGGGGGGGGGAATTAAGAGAGGAGAATCTTGTTGGTGTTTCTTGCAAGCTTGGTCCTCACTCCACCGAATATGTTACCATTCAAAGAGCAATAGGACAAGAGAAATAGTTATTATCTGGATAGTCAGATAGTAATATTTTGTTAGAATTACCGTGTGAAATCACATTGATCTACGTAGCGATAAATATATCAGATTTTACGTATTTCAGAAATGACGGCGTACCGCCATTATGACGTCGAATAAGATTTTAAAAAAAAATTAACTTTTTCGCCATATATTTGTCACCCTTATTATGTTATTTATCACCCTTATTATACTATTTGTCAGTCTTAATTGGAGACTGCCTGTGGACATAAGTCATTGTCCCTCTTAATTGAATTTTCGTCTCCCTTAGATATCTATTTGTCATTGTTAGATAGCTATTTATCCCTCTTATTATGCTATTTATCACTCTTAACTTGAGACTACTTATGGAGATAGAGTGATCTGTCCTCCGTAGTTAACTATTTAACTCCCTTAGATATCTAGTTGTGGTGGGGACACCGGGTCCACTATCGGGCCCACTACTCAGAGCCGACGCCGCACCGCCCCGATTGCACTGAACTTATGGCTCGGAGACTCGCTTGAAGACTCGGCGTCCTCAGTACATATCCGTACGTATGTGTATGTATTTTACTATGGTGGCATTTGTAATTTAACCACCAAGGTATTTTATTTGAGTCAAAGTATTATATTTTAATCCCACAAGTCAAAAGGTGGCTGGGTGGGTGGGTTTTATTTTATTAGGCTATGGTATAAACACAATTAGTGGAAGTTTGAGGGTATTGTTGTTATGGCCTTCCCTATAAATAGCATGGTTTGCCGTCCTGCCCCGACCCGCACCGACCCGCACGACCCGACCCGACCCAGGCCGGGACCGGGTCGCACGGGCTGGGGGTCGTGGACGGGACGCACTGGACCGCAAGGTCCCGTGCGTCCCGCCACGTACCGCTCCGGTTCGAGGCGGGACCCGGCTCGGTACGGGCGGGTCGAGCGGTTCGCCCATTTAACGGGCCGAAGGGGGAGGCTCCCTCCATCCCTCCCACAGGCGAACGGCGGTGCAGTGGCGGCGGACGGCGATCAGAGCGGCGGCCGGCGGCTTTGGGCGGCTCAGGGCGGCGATCGGAGGTAGGTAGGTGAATTTTTTTTTAAGGGTGGGGAAAAGGCCCGTCTGGCAGCCGCATCTGGCCGGAGGTGGACGGAGGTGGGGGTGGGGGACGGCGGCGTCTGCCACCGGTAGGCCGTGGGGGGACGGGGGGGTTGGGCGTCTGCCGCCGTGGGGGACGGGGGGTCGGGGCGGGCGGGACCTGCAGGCCGTGGGGAGACGGGGGGCGTGGGTGGCAGACCGTGCCGTGGGGGGGGGGGGGGCTGGGCTTCTGCCACCGTGGGGGGGGCGGGGGTCTGGGCGTCTGCCACCGGCAGGGGGGGTGGGCTGGGCGTCTGCGACCGTGGGGGGGGGGGGGGGGGCTTCTGCCACCGTGGGGGGGGGGGGGGGGGGGGGCGGGGGTCTGGGCGTCTGCCACCAGCAGGGGGGTGGGCTGGGCGTCTGCGACCGTGGGGTGGGGGGGGGGGCGCTGGAACAAGGGCGGTTTGGGGGGGGGAGGAAAAAAATTTATTTTTTTAAAATTTTATATCTTTTTTAATTTAAAAAAGTATAATAATAAAATTTGTTACATTGTCATTGTTTAATATTATTTTTGATGTATTGTTGAATTCATGTTGTAGAAAAAATATAATTTTTATTTAATTCATGTTGTAAAATTAAATATATTGATATATTATTTAATTCGTGTTGTAGAAATAATATAAATATCGTTTAATTCATGTTGTAGAAATATATTTATGTTTGATATATTACTTAATTCATGTTTAAATATTAGATTTAATTGAGATGTATTAACTTTAAAATTTAATTTTGTAGAATTAATGATATTATTTTCATTATTAGTTGTAGACGTAAAATAATATAATAATTAATTTTAAAATTTTTAAAGATGTTTTTCATTTAAATATATCTATAGTGAGAAATATTTTACAAAAAATTAAAGTTAATATTTATAATTTAAATTAAGTAGATATGTTTTGAATTTAAATATAAATTTATTGATAAATATTTTACAAATAATTTTAAATGTAATTAAGATGTATAATGTAATTTAAGTAGAGATGTTTTTAATGTAAATAGTGTTGAATATTTTTTAAATAATTTTAAAGTTAATTTAGATCTATAATATAATTTAAATAGAGATGTTTTTAATGTAAACTCTCTTGAATATTTTATAAATAATTTTAAAGTTACTTTAGATCTATAATGTAATTTAATTAGAGATGTTTATAATTTAAATATATAAATAGTGATAAATATTTTACAAATAATTTTAAAGTTAATTTATATGTATAATGTAAATTATTTAGATATGTTTATAATTTATATGTGTCATGTAATTTAATTAGAGATGTAATTTTAAATATCTAATTAGTGATAAATAATTTTAAAGTTAATGTATATGTATTAATTATAAATATTACCCTTATATGTATGTTATAGAAATAATTATAATATTTGGAACTAAATTATATTAAGATGTATTAAATATTGAATTTAGTCTTGCATGTTACACAAATCATGAAATTATGTTCATTGTTACTTGTAGATGGGAAATAATATATTTTCATAATTTGAATTTCTTAATTTTAGGAGATAGCACCCTATGGCTCCTAAGGAACGAACAAATGATATTGGGTGGTCACACGGAGTTTTGTTGGATGGCAACCGTAGGTGTTGGCGTTGTAACTATTGTAAAATAGAACACCGGGGAGGAGGGGTGTCTCGATTGAAGAAGCATTTGGCAGGAGGAGCCGGGGCAGGATACTCTGAGGTTGCTGGGTGTACCCATGTGCCTAGAGATGTGAAACTTGCAATGGCTAGGCACCTGCGGGAGAAGAGAGCTGAGATGCAAGAAAAGGAAAAAAAGAAGAAAAGAGATCAAGCGGCAGTGAGCGGGCGCGCAAGTGGCAGCAACGAGGAGGAATGTGCATGGACACCCAGTGACGAAGACGAACAAGCACGTGCTGAGCAGCCTGATGTGTATGTCACTGTGAACGATCCATACGAAGCCCAGTTTCGTGAGGCAGTACGTCAGAGCAGGGAAGAGTCAAGACATCCCGAGGAGACTGTAGTCCGTAGTCGCGAGGCGGCGAGGACCGGAGCATCAGGGAGTGGTGGTTCATCTACGACTCGACAACCACGAGGCATAAGGAGTTTATTGACTGGTGACTCGGGGACACAAAGAAAAAGGACACAATCGATCAACATTGAAGATGTGGAGCCCGGTGCACTATCCCGAGAGCATGGCAAGCAAACGAGGATGGACGATGCGTATGGCCAGAAGGGACCTAAATGGAAACTTGGTCAGGCTGTTGCAAAATGGTGGCACCACGCGGGTCTGCCTTTCAATGCAGCCAATAGCCCTTACTACAAGCCAATGTTTCAGGAAGCACAGGTCCTTGGGCTACACGTGCAGCCACCTACAGCGAGAGAATTGGCTGGCGTATACCTTGATGAACAGGTTGCTGAGATCAAGAGTTACATTGACTCATTCAAGCAGAAATGGACAAAGTACGGAGTCACACTGATGTGTGATGGATGGTCAGGTACCACAAAATCTAGCCTGATCAACTTCCTTGTTTATTGTGACAGACAGGTATTCTTTCACAAATCAGTGGATGCGTCTGGTCAAATTCATAGTCATCAATATATTTTGTCATTGATGGAGCAAGTGGTGACTGAGATTGGGGAGGAGTACATTGTGCAAGTGGTGACTGACAATGGGTCGAACTATAAGAAGGCCGGGGAGGAGCTAATGAAGAAAAAACGGCACATTTTCTGGACCCCCTGTGCAGCGCATTGTGTAGATCTGATGCTGAAGGAGATTGGGCAGCTTCGTATGGTAAAATCTGTGGTCGATGTGGCACAAAAAATCACGAAATATATCTACAACCACACACTTGTATTGGCATGGATGAGGGAGCATTGTGGCGGCGAACTGTTGAGGCCTGGCATCACACGATTTGCCACCAACTACATCGCATTGCAGAGCCTATTGAAGCACAAGGATGGGTTGAAGCAAATGTTTAGAGGTGAGACCTGGCTGAGTTCCTCTTTTGCTGCTTCACGTGAAGGGGCGGAGGTCGAGGGGATTGTGAACACCTCGAATTTTTGGGAACGAGTGAAGGTATTAGTGTCATTGATAGAGCCACTGTATGAGGTTCTACGATGCGTGGATGGGGATAGAGTACCAACCATGGGGTTGGTGTACAGCAAAATAGAAGCAGCCAAGCGGAAGATCCTTACAACGTCCAGAAAATATGGACCCACCATTCTAGAGATTGTGGAGGACAGATGGGACAGACAAATGAGCCGCGATCTTCACATGGCAGGTAAACACTTACATTCTCGTCCAATCATCGTCCAATCAATGAGCTGTGATTTTCAATTGATACTAATATGTAATTCATTGTCTTACGATTGCAGCGTACTATCTACATCCGGCCTTCCAATATGCTCGGGCCCTTGCTTATGACGATACGTTGATAGAATCGGTCAACATTGTGGTAGACCGATTGTCTTTCACCCCAACAGATGCTGCTGATGCGTTGAATGAGGTATACTTGGATATTTTAACATTGACAATATTAAATGAAATATACACTTCATATTTTTTGATAATGCAGATGAAAACATTTAGAGAGGGAATTGGTTCATTTGCGACACCTAATGCCATGGCCAGTCGTGATAGACTCGACCCCGGTAATGTGTCTTCACAATGTACCTTCTATGTCTCGAGAAGTAATTTTTACATCTAATTACGTGATCTGTCTTAAACACAGCTGAGTGGTGGCTAAATTACGGCACAAGTGCACCCGTATTAAGGAAGATCGCAATGAGAGTTCTATCGCAAACATCCTCGTCGAGTGGGTGTGAGCGGAATTGGTCGACGTTCTCCTTCTTGCATACTAAGCTGAGGAATAGGCTAACACACCGCAGGCTAGACAAAATGGTGTATGTTCATTACAACATGAGGCTAAAGGTCCGGCATGTACAAATGGATACAAGGAGAGGAGAGGGAGATTACGACCCAACGGATGCTGTGTACTTGCGAGACGATGATGACCCTATGGTAGCATGGGTTGCAAGAGCCACAACCGAGCGTGGTGAGGCAGAATTAGACGAGGAGGCTGAAGAACCTGGCGAGACACCACGGCCTAATACTTTTCTCGCATCAGCTGTACAAGAGGCAGTCGGGGAGGGAGATGACACCCATGTGCATTTGGGTGGTGACGACTCTGCAACGGGACGTGATGATGAAATTAATTTAGATGAAGACCTCGTCATTGGGGGTGGAGACACATCGTATGCGTATGATGATACAGCATGGGAGCGATTGATCCAACCCCCATTAATTGAGCGTCAAGAGCCACCTCAGGTGAATTAATACATGAAAATCGAATCGCAAATTTCATTAGATAGCATAGTCATATATTTCTGTATGATAGCAATATATTGCAGGTCGGTCCGACAAATGACAACATTGCGGGAGAACAGTGGTCCCGAGTTGCTGTACCGCGGCATTCAATATCTGCGGAACCAAGAAGGTTATCCACTTCAAGAGAGGCTAGGGGGAGTTCCTCATTTAGAGAGGTGAAATTATATTGTCATTTCTACATTTGTTAATATATAATTCATTGGTAATTGAATATATTCTTCTTTCAATTGTGTAGTCTTCGGTAGCATCGAAACAACCATCTCAGTCTGCTGCGCCCCGACGCTCAACATCTAAGGCTAAGGCACCCAATCAGTCTTCTCAGGTATACGTACAGACTTACACAATAGAAAGTAAATTGAAAAATTATCTAAACAGGCTTCTGCTTATCAGGCATCTATAGGGACACAACATGCAGCATGTAAGCCGCCCCCTGCTCCACAGAAGAAAAAATCATCATGGACCACATTATTCACCAGCAAGAAGGACAAGGGACCACCATTAAATCCTATAGATTTTGCAGACATGGAGACATTAGATCCCAATGCAGATGACGACACTACCGAGCCTTCTGTTGAGCCCCGCATTAGTGGGAGTCATGACTCCGATGCTGAGAGTACACCGACAGGGTCTTCATCCCATGGAGGTGGTGGTTCTCAAGGTGACCAACGGAGTCCTCGTCAGAATACTAGTGCTGGTGGCAGAGAGTACAGCAGTGGTCATAGTAGAGGTCGTGGGGGCCGTCAACATGGCGCATGGACAGAGGAGCAGCACTTCACACATGCCACGCAAGATGAGGACCACGGTGTTCCACCGGCAGGGACGAGACGGGCAGCTGATCATTGGGATCCCTACTATGGAAGTTCGGTTGCAGACAGTACCAGCTATCAAGGTATGTTGTCTGATTTTGAGAGGATGAGCACACATGACTCCCAGGGATCTGGAAGCTCGTATGGACGGTCATGGCCGCAGCAGCCGATGTATCATGGCGACTCAGATAACAGTAGTTCATTTTTCCCATCGTATCCATATCCTTATGCCGCAGCTACGTCAGTAGAGGTCGTGTACGCACAAGGTTCGCTGGAGTATGAATACTACGTACGCATGTACTGGGAGAACTATTCAGGTTCAATGCGCTATGAAGACTATCTGTCCTATCTGCGGACCACATTTAATGTCAGATTGTTTGGAGATGGGCACTGGCCCAGTTTGGTTCCATAGGCTTTATTAGTATGTATCAACTAACTAATAATTAATTGTAGAGTTTTTCATATATAGAGTTCTGTACTTGTCATTGTAATCACTAATGTAAATTTTTGCATCATTTGCAGGTCATCATGGACGGACGGCGTCACCCTGCGTGGGAGCATGGATACTCTGTTGAGGGTGATGGACATGTGCACTGTAGATACTGCGAACATCGCGTCACCGGCATACACAGGTTTGCGGAGCACCTTGCGGGAGTGGGACGCGATGTTCGTGCATGCGACCGAGTTCCGGGAGATGTCAGACATTCATTCCGGACACAGTTACAGGATAGATACGGTTCTCGTAGCACACCGAGGACATCTTCTTCTACGTCCCGGGTACCTCCACCACGAGCACAGGGCGGAGCAGGATCTTCCTCCACGTCCAGAGTTCGAGCAGCACCAGCACCAGCACCAGTCGCACATGATAGAATTGAAGCTATAGATGTAGTGAGGACTTTTTTTACAGATTTTCATGTACCCTCCACCGCAGCACACGACCCATCATTTGTGCAGATGGTTACATATTTTCAGTCCCACCCACATGTACCTCCACCCACTAGGATAGAGTTAGATTATACGGGTGATCAGTCTCATGTATCTGATGATGAGTTTTGGGATTCGAGCTTCACTGATGATGAGGATGAGTGACTTTTCGGATTCGGGTTACACAGATGAGGAGGATGAGTGAGTTTTGGGATTCAGGTTTCACAGATGGACGAGGATTAGTGAGTTTTTGTATTTTATACTTCATGAATGAATGTCATTATTATGTCACTGTTTACTTTTACATATTTAGTAATTGAAATAAATTTTTATGTATTATATATAATAGGATGTTTAGTTAAGCGGTGTAATATGTAATTTTTATATAATTAATTATGTATAATTTAGTATGGATCTATTATCTTAAATAAACTCTACATTCTAATATTTTTAAATATATATAACATTTAATCTTTCAAAATAAATTTATTAAAAATTTTAAAAAAAATTCATAAAAAATCGCGTCGAGAACCAAAGGGGCGGATCGAGTCGCTGTGCGACCCGCCCGACCCGACCCGTCCCGCGCCGAGACCGGGTCGGCCGGGTCGGGCGGGTCGGCAAACCCTGATAAATAGGAGGCTGAAGGTGTAATGCTTGATATGAATGAAAGCTTAAGAATTACAATCACGTAAGGGCCATCTCCCTTGTGTTTCCTTCCCTTCCCTTTTTCTCATTTTGTGAGTTTGAGTGTCGCCCGGTGTGAGATCGTCCGGCGTGAGGCCGAGCTGTGCGAGGTAGCAAGTTATCCGTTCCCGTCCGTGCCGTCAGGAGTTACCATCGATCCGTCCTCCGACGCCGTCCGCGTCAGATTTGATATCAGAGCCCAACAAACGGCGTCTCCGTCGACCCCGACATCCCCGACGTCGTCTCCCTTCCTCTCTCTCAGTTGCTAGAGAGTGAAAAAAAAAGAAACAAAAAAAAAGAAAGAAGAGAAGTAGAAAGATCTCGGTTGAAGAAGTTTTTTAGAAGAAAAAAATAGAGAGAAAAAAATTGAAAAAAAAACCCTACGTTATTTCTCTCTCTCCCCATTTTTTCCCTCTCTTTGTTAATCTCCCTATCTCATTGTTAATCTTCTCTCTCAGTTCTCTCTCTGCTTGTTTCTCTCTCTCTCTGTATCTCTCTCCGTCCATTTCTATTTTCTCTCTTTTGAACAAAAGGGGGGCACGTTCGCAGCAACGTCGAACGTGCCAGGTTCAAAAGGGGTCGCGGCCGCAACGGGCCACGCCCTCCACCATGCGCACCAGCCTCAGCCACCGTCGCCGCGCCTGTGCACAGCCACCGCCGCCACGCGCCCTCCGCCGCGACCCGCCTGCAACCGCCGTGCCCGCCCCTGCCACGCGCGCACGAGCCCGCCGTCCTCACTCGCCTCACGGCTACACCCGCCTTGCCCGCGATCCGCGCCATACGCCCGGGCCCCGTGCACACTTGCAGGCCACTCCCGCGGGCCCCGTGCGCAGTGCACGCCCGCAGGCCACGCCCAGACGCGCCCAACCCGCCCCGTGCGCCCGAGCCCGACGCTCGCTGGCAGCGCTGCTGCTGCTCCGCCCGCACTCGCCACCTGTGAGCACCCAGCTCGCGCCCACAGGCGCTCACGCGCCCGCAGACGCTCCCCCCCTGTGCTCGCCGCCTGCGAGTGCCTCGCCCGCAGTTGCACCTGCACACCCACGCGTCGCCGTTCGCGAACCACCGTGTGGCCCGTCCGCCTTCACCCGTTGGCCAGCAGCTCTTCGCCGCCCACGTTGGCAGCAGCGTATGCTGACTGCCATCCTTCCAACGCGTGATTCGCGCTGTAGGTAAGGTTTGAAAAGAAAAAAAAAGAGTGTGAAAAAAAGTCAAAAAAGAGTAGGTGGAGTTTGGAAAAAAAAGGTTTGAAAAAAAAAGTTGAAGGTTGAAAAATGTGTTAAATATATAATATATATATGGAATATATAATATATATATATGGAATATATATAATGTTATATATATATATATTATTTGATTAAAAAAGAGTTAAATATATATAATATATATATATTTGAGATATATATAATCTTATATATATATATCTTTTAACTTATTGATCGTGACACCCAAGTCTACAACAACGACGGCTGAAGTAACGTCCGGGTCAACCGATCGTCGACAGAGGTTCCACACTTTAGGGGTGAGAGCGTCCCTAAGCCTCCCTGCGAGGAAAAAGTCTGATCTAATTTATTCCCCTGCGTGTGAAATTTTAAAGCGGTTTTGTAATAAATTAAATTCTCCTTGCGCGGAGTGAATTCATTGTAACCGAGAAGCTTCGTCGACGCCGTGCAGGCACGCACGTCTCCGTTCGCCTTCATCTCCGGTCGGAACTTGACTTCTCAGTCAGCTAGGTACGTGCTCCAAATCACATGTTTATTTAGTATACTTATCATTTGCCGCTCGACCCGATCAATGTAGCCAGTCTCCTGAGTGCGTCACTGTGGATGGAAAGCGAGAGCTTGTATGCACCTATCCTTAGGCCCTAGAACTGCCACATTAGGACCCCTAATTATCAGGAGGTAGTTCCACAACTACTCCACCTACGGGCAAACAACTCTCCCTGACCGGTCCCTTCAAGTTGACACTTTTGCCTATTAGCCAACAAAATTCGGGTCTATAGCTTGCTAATTTTCGGTACAAGGATTACATTATTTAGGTCCAAGGTCGTGCATGCCACGTTGGTCTAGGACTTCATCCGGCCGTCTAGAGCGGCCCTCAACGCTACCCATGGATCAAAAGAGTGTGACTGCTATGCTAGTTCAGCTCGAGCACAATCTCGTGGCCCATTTTGAAGAATCCATAGGCCAATTACCAGCGGAACTAGATGAGAGGATCCGAGCCATAGAGGATCGACTGAAGGGAGAGGAAGGATGAGTGAATGGCCACGGAGATCCCGTAGCCCATCCTAGGGAGGAGAGAGAGAAAGTCCGCCCGAATCAGGCTCCCCAAGGTAGAGAACAAGAGGCCCGTGCGTCTCGAGAGAGAGACTACGACGATGAGGATATCATCCTACGGAACGTCAAGATTGACGCTCCGAGTTTTGATGAGTCCCTCAACCCCGCTACATACCTTGATTGGGAGACCGGGATGGACCAATATTTTGATTGGCATCGCCGCATGACCCCTGCTGCAAGGATGAGATTTGCCAAAATGAAACTCCTACGTCATGCCAAAACTTCCTGGTGTAACGTTGAGAATCTCCTGGCTAGGAGACGAGAGGAGCCTATAAGTACGTGAGAAGAAATGAAGGAGAAATTAAGGGAGAAGTATCTGCCACCCTCCTACCATCAGCGTCTTTTAGACCAATGGCAGAAACTCACCTAAGATGGAAAGTCTGTGGACGAGTACATCGCCAAATTTGATGACTTCTTCCTTCGGAGTCGAGTCAGAGAGGATGCCTCCGTCACCCTCTCACGGTTTAGGGCTGGCTTACACGAGAGCATATAGCGGGAGCTGTTCCTACGGAAAGTTAACACTCTCGAGCATGCCTATTAGGTTGCTCGGGACGTCGAGCGGTTTCAAAAGGTGGTCCCACCTCGGGTCCCCACCTACCGCCAACCCGAGTCCCGAAACCCCATGGTCCGCTACTCTGAGAGGCCTGGCCCCTCCACTTCCTATATCCCTACTGCTACCCCACTCGGGGCCGTTGCCCCTACGGCTCCTTTCTCACGGAACCCCTTACTTACACCCGCTGCTGTGCCCAGGCTAGAGTACACTCCGCCAACTGATAGGAGAGATGACAAGGGAAAGGGAGTCATCCCTAGCACCTCCCAACCAGTCCTTGTCTCGGGAGTTCGTTGCTTTAGGTGCCATAGCCTAGGGTATATTACCTCCAACTGCCCCACCCGAGCTTTAGTCATCACCGACCCCCAGCCTGTGGAGTTTTCACCTCAGGAAGGAGAAGCCATTAAGAGGTATGAGGCTGATCCTGACCTCATCGCCCAGTTTGAGGAAATGGATGTAGAGTATGATGGAACGCATGTCGAGTATATGCAAGTGGGAGATATTACCAAGAGTTCAAATCAAGGAAGACTAGGTGAAGTTCGCTGCATCCTAACACACCCACAGGAGGACGACTGGCGTCGAACCTCCATCTTCCAAACATACATTATGGTGAAATCCCAACCCTTCAAGGTGATTTTTGACAACGGGAGCTGTATCAATGCAGTCTCGTCAGACTTTGTCTCCCGTCTAGGTCTACCTACCCATCCTCATCCGAGACCATACAACGTGACTTGGGTTGACGACACGTCTATCCCAGTCACCACTTCATGTGTCATTCCCATCCAATTCCAGTCCTATCAAGGACATATTTTGTGCGCTGTAGTGCCAATGAAGGTCGGTAGCATCATTCTAGGACGATCGTGGGTCTATGACGTGGACCTTACTACATTCGGTCGGTCCAATCAGTGTTCCTTCTCACACAATGGGAAGAAGATACTGCTGTACCCGACACCCCCAAAGGTGACCCCGGGAAAGAGTCCCACCTCCACCCCCACTGGAACCCCCAAGGTTCAAGAGAGTCCTCGGACTCCCACCGAAGGGAGATTTCTCATTCCCTCTCCTCCTACACCTATCACACCCGTTCCTAAGGCCCCTAAGGTTGGCTATGACCCGGTTAGGTGTCTTAACTTCATAGGTGTCCGTGAGCTGAATAAGGAGGTTGCCGAAGGTGCCCCTGTCTGAGCTGTTGTTGTCACCATCACTCCCGAGGAGTCCTGAATCTCTGTCCCTCCTGAAGTCCAGACAATCATGCAAGACTTCCAGGACATCATCCCTAAGGACTTACCCTCACAACTCACTCCCATGCATGATGTACAACACGCCATTGATCTTATCCTGGGTCCACCCTACTCAACCTTCCCCACTACAGATTGAACCCCAAGGAGCATGCTGAGCTCCAAAGGATTATCGAGGACCTTATCCAAAAGGGTTTCCTCAGGGTGAGCAAGTGCCCATGTGCTGTCCCTGCCTTGCTCACACCCAAGAAAGATGGCACCTGGCGGATGTGTGTTGACAGCTGCCCCATCAACAAAATCACTATCAAGTATAGATTTCCAATTCCCCGTCTTGATGACATGCTTGACATGATGAGTGGAGCCACCATCTTTTCTAAAATTGACATGAAAAGTGGCTACCACCAGGTCTGTATCCGACCAGGGGATGAGTGGAAAACAGCCTTCAAAATAAAAGAAGGTCTGTATGAGTGGCTCGTCATGCCGTTTGGGCTATCCAATGCCCCCAGCACATTCATGCGGCTTATGACGGAAATCCTTCGACCCCTCATTGGTCGCTTTGTTATCGTCTACTTTGACGACATTCTCATCTATAGCAACAACCCTCAGGACCACATCCATCATTTGAGGGAAGTCTGCGAGACTTTGAGGAGAGAAACCTTATTTGCCAATCTCAAGAAATGTGAATTCATGACAGATCGGGTTGCTTTCCTTAGATTTATGGTATCGAGTCAAGGAGTGTCTGTGGACCAATCCAAGGTCCAAGCCTTAGTAGACTAGCCCGAGCCCCAGAATGTCCATGACGTTCAAAGTTTTCATGGACTAGTCACTTTCTACAGACGCTTCATTTAGAGTTTTAACACCATTATGGCACCCATTACGGATTATATCTGTAAGGAGAATTTTGAGGGGACCAAAGTCGCCTCCCAAAATTTTCGTGTCATAAAGGAGCTCATGACCAAAGCCCCTGTCCTCCGCCTGTCAGACTTTTCTAAAGTCTTCGAGATATCATGTGATGCATCTGGCGTAGGAATAGGAGGAGTGCTCAGCAAGGAAAGTCACCCCATGGCTTATTTCAATGAGAAACTTTCTGATGCAAAACTTCGTTACTCCACCTATGATAAGGAGTTCTATGCCGTGGTCTAAGCCCTCAAACACTGGAGACACTATCTCTTACCTCAAGAGTTTGTCTTATATTCGGACCACGAGACTCTGAAATTCCTTAGCCCTCAGAAGGGCTTAAACCCTAGGCATGGTCGGTGGATAGAATTCCTCCAGTCTTTCACATTTGTCCTAAAACATAAGGTTGGAAAGGAAAATAAGGTGGATGACGCCTTGAGTCGAAGGGTCTCCCTTCTTTCCACTGTTCAGGTAGAGGTCACCGGATTTGACCGCATGAAGGAACTCTATGGAGAGTGTCCTGATTTTGGCCCTGCCTACTCTGCTCTGTCTGCTGGACCCTCGATAGCCTTTTCTAAATATCTACTCCAGGATGATTTTTTATTTTGAGGGCAGCAACTCTGTGTCCCGAGGACTTCTGCTCAGGACTTCCTGATTTGGGAAATGCATGCTGGAGGTCTTGCTGGTCACTTTGGTCGTAACAAGACCATCCATTCTGTGGAGGAGCACTTTTATTGGCCTGGCCTGAAGAAAGATGTGGCCACGATTGTAGCTTAGTGTAGGACATGCACAATGGCTAAACAAGTCAAACAGAACACTGGTCTCTACACTCCTCTCCCCGTTCCTGATCGACCATGGGTTGATGTGAGCATGGATTTTATCCTTGGTTTACCTCGCACTGCTCACAAGCATGATTCCATCCTTGTTATCGTTGATAGGTTCTCTAAGATGGCACACTTCATTACATGTTCCAAAACATCTGATGCATCTAGAGTAGCCCACTTATTCTTTGATGAAATCGTACGTCTGCATGGTCTCTCCCAAACCATCGTGTCTGACCGAGATGTCCGGTTCACTAGTTACTTCTGGAAGACACTTTGACACCTAGTTGGCACCAAACTCAAATTCTCCACTGCCTATCACCCACAAACCGATGGGCAAACAGAGGTCGTCAATAGGAGTCTAGAGAATCTCTTGAGGTGTCTCGTAGGGGATCATTCGGGCACATGGGATCTTCTCTTGCCTAGAGCCGAGTTTGCATACAACAGCTCTATCAATAGGTCCGTAGGTATGAGTCCATTTGAGGTCGTGCATGGATACAAACCTAGAAAACCTATAGATCTCATTCCCCTTCCCCTCGAGTCTAGATCATCCAAATCAGCTGAGGAGTTTGCACAGCATGCCAAAAGTCTGCATGAGTCAATTAGCAAGCAAATCAACCTCAATAATGAGACTTACAAAAAATTGGCTGATTCGCATAGGCGTCACCATGAATTCCAAGAAGGTGACATGGTTATGGTAAGGGTTCAACCAGAACTACTCCCCTCGGGAGCTGTTAAAAAGTTACAAGCCCGCAATGATGGACCCTTCCCAATTCTGTGGAAGATTGGCTCCAATGCTTATGTTGTGGACTTACCTCCCGAATATGGGATTAGCTCGACCTTTAATATGGTAGACCTAGTGGCCTACAAGGAACCCACAACGATTCCTAGTGACCCTTTCAAGCCTTCTCCTCCCATTGAGAGTGAGCCCACCCCTGTGCGTCCCACAGCCTCGAGAGCACCACGCGAGCACATTGAGAGGATACTGGATGAGCAGGTGACAACTACACAGAGCGTGGTGTACCAACGCTACCTTGTCCGCTGGCGGGACCGTCCACCTTCTGATGATTCCTAAATCAGCCGGGAAGATCTCCAATGTCTCGATCCAGATCTGCTGGAGCACTACCAGAGCAGTGTCCCTCCTTAATCGACGGAAGGTTGGTGGGGACATCAAGTCCACTACCGGGCCCACTACTCGGAGCCGACGCCGCACCTCCCCGACTGCACCGAGCTTATAGATCGGAGACTTACTTGAAGACTCGGCGTCCTAAGTACGTATCCGTACGTATGTGTGTATATATTTTAGTATGGTGGTATTTGTATTTTAACCACCAAAGTATTTTATTTGAGTCAAAATATTATATTTTAATCCCACAAGTCAAAAGGTGGGTGGGTGGATTTTATTTTATTAGGCTAGGGTATAAACACAATTAGTGGAAGTTTGAGGGTATTGTTGTTATGGCCTTCCCTATAGATAGGGGGCTAAGGGTGTAATGCTTGATATGAATGAAAGCTTAAGAATTGCAATAATGTAAGGGCCATCCCCCTTGTGTTTCTTTCCCTTTCCTCTTTATCATTTTGTGAGTTTGAGTGTCGTCCGGTGTGAGACCGTCCGACGTGAGACCGAGCTGCGCGAGGTAGCAAGTTATCCGTTCCCGTCCGTGCCGTCAGGAGTTGCCGTCGATCTGTCCTCCGACGTCGTCCGCGTCAAGTTGTCTCCCTTATTATGTTATTTGTCACCTTTAACTAGAGACTCCTCGTAGACATTAGTGACTTTGTCCTCTGTAATTGATTATTTGTCTCCTTTAGGTATCTATTTGTCCTTTTTATTTTTTTTATTTCTTTATATAGACTTACATTCCCAATAAAAAAAAGTTACTTGTCACCTTAGGTGATTATTTGTCACTCTTGACATTAAAAGTGATAAATAACAAATTAAATATGACAAATAATTTTATAAGAAAAGACACATGAACAACTTAAGAAAAATTTGGGAGACTTGGGACTCGTGTGCCACTGCGTGGACCAATAACACGTTGGACGAATAATTTTACCGCATGTCCAGACGTGTAGCTAGAAGTTCTTGTAAGATAAATATTATATAAGGAGTGAAGCTAATAACAAAGGTTCCCTTGTATTATGGAAGTGAATTAATTAATGCTCGTTTGGCCACATATCACATCGTACACTATCCAATTCCAATAAAAACTTGTTAAGCAAATAGATATGAAGTTAACGTGGATAAAAGGTTAAGATAGATCTATAGTCCGCATTTTTTTAAAATAAAATATATCAAAATTATTTTACTATTTTAAAATTACATATAGGACAGATTTACTGCCAAAAAAAAGTCCGAGGAGTAATGTTTTATGGTTCACATCTGCTTCTCTCCGAGCTGATCCACCTTCCTTCTACTGGCTCTTAATGTGTTTCCAATTCTCACTCGTCTCCCACATTCCATAGTCCCCACACTAGATAGCCGGCCAAGAGGACGCCCTGTAAGTTAATATATAGTCACAGCCCATCTCATGCTCGTGTTGAGGTGCATGGACTTCACTCACAGCGGTCGTGAGATCCCCGACCAAATTAACCACAATAACGTTCTGTAGTACATATTTAGGGGATTTTGAAAATGGGGTGAGATGATTTATTCGCACTTCACTGCTCGAGTAAGTCACCCGACCTCGACTAGAGAAGGTTGAGTGTGAGAAGAGTGGGTGAGATTCGCCACTCTCTCTCATGAGAGAGATAACCCAGGCGATTATCAAACGAAACAGACCCTTAGGACCTCTCTGAGTTCGGGATAGAGTAATTTATTCGAGTCATTTTGCTCGAATAAATGACCCAACCTTAGTTAAGATTTTGTGTGCCTGAGAAGGAAGGAGCACGAGACCAACATGCCCCTCTCTTTTATCGGTAAGACTATCCTAACCCGGTATATCAAAGAGGCCCTCGAAATTAAGAGATGGTCAGTAGTTTCCAATTATTAGCTGCAGTACTGGAAGGACATGCGCAGACAGCAGCAACATGTTGTATATTCCCAGTACCTCTCCGCTTCAAAGGGGCTACCACTTGACCAGATTCTGCGTTCTGTGTCGACAACAGGCACGTAGTTCTCCCATCCTTTTTCCAACGAGGAGTGGTCGGCCTCCTCTTGGGGTCTCATTTCACACACGGCAGCAACGTGCACACACCGCTCCCCGCGCCGGCGGAAGAGAAGAGGGGATATCCTGCAAATCGAGCTGTCGGCCGCCCATTCCACGCTATAACCATCAGTATGTCTCGTGCGTACACACGAACATGTTTGTATGTATGCGTGACTCATTAGATGAATGACAATGGGCTTCCTCCTCCTCTTTTTTTTTCTGATTTTTTTTAGCTAATTGTCGGAGAAAGTTTAACTTCACATATATGTTTATATATAAAAGAAAAATTATGTGTGTCACTCGCAAGTGTCTATATATGTTTGTTATAGCCTGATCGAAGAAGATGACATTGTTTTGACCTTTATAGCTAGATTCGGACCTAATTAAACATTTGGGCACTAGTATAATATACCACTTGAGTAAAATGGATATATATGTGTGTGCGTGTGTGTGTTGCGGAATATTCTTCCATATGACTTACACCTCATCGTCATCGTCATTATATTACATGTAATCCCGCTCGATCGCCAGTGTTAATTATCTGATCATAGAGCGATGAACAGAAGGCAAGAGGTCTTCTCCCGGGAGGGGCTCGCTGCGCCCGAGTCTCTCTTCCCCCGCCGAGGTCGCGGGGTTTTCTTCCCCGACAGAACTCCGGTGGGGGGAGCCCCCGTCGGGGACTCCCCCCCACCCCTCCTTCTCCCTCACGGCAGGCCTTGGCCAGGTGAGTCCTCCGTGACCTATCCTGGGTTTTTGTCAGGAAGGTATCCCTCCCTCCTGGAACGGTCAGGGGAATCGGGATCTCCTCCGATCCTCCCCTGGATCTTGCCCCTCTCCTCCTCCGGTACCATCTCAGTTCCCCCCCCCCCTCTCGGTTCCCCCCAATCCCTCCTTCCCTCGGCGACCATCCCCTTCCCCTTCCCTGCTTCCCCCACCTTAACCACCAACCTTCCCCCCTCTCCTCCATTTCACCCACCCGCCCCCCTCCTCTCGTTCCCTGACTCCCCCCCCCCCCCGTCGGAGCCGCCTCCATCCCCCTTTCCCATCTCGCTGCGGATCCTCCCCTCCGGCCTCCCCCTCCCCCCCTTCTCCCCCCCCCCCCTTTTTTCTCCTCTCCCCTCACCTTCACCTCCCCACCTCCGGCCGACCCTCCGCCCCCCACCCCTCTCCGTTTTTGGCACCGTGCATTACCTCCCCCTGCCCTCGGTCCCCCTGACTTCCATTCCTCCTCCCCGTCCGGCCCGCTCCCCCATCATCGTCCCTGCCTCCCCTCCCGCCAGCCCCTCTCCGTTCTTCCGTTCTCCCTAGTTTTCGTTCCTTCTAGTCCCTCCCCCTCCATCCTCTCCCCCCCCATTCCGGTCTCCTCCTCACCGATGGGCGTCCCCTCGAGTTCCCGGAAAAGGTTGGTTCTATTCCGCGTTGCAGGTTTCGGGTTTCCAATTTCGACTTTGAAAGGTCTCGGAGATATTGAGCTCATCCCCCATGCATCCTTCGTAGTGCTGGCCACCCGAGGTTCTTTTCGTCACCGCCAGCAGATAACGTGGTCTGGTAGCCCAGTGCTCCTCGAAGAAGGTTCCCGTCTCCTTCAGAAGCGGCAGTCCCTTTTTCGACGTCTCTAGGCCTCCCCACCCTCGGCGGACGACTACTCCTCTTTTGTTCCCCTTTATGTACTCATGCCTTCTACTTGGAAGTCTTTGGGTCAACCAACTTGTGGATGTTTTTGCTCGGGTGCTGTAAGTCACTTTGTATGTTTAGTTTGTTATGAATGAATAGAATTACGGTTTGCTTCTAACAAAAAATTATCTGATCATATATATATATATATAGATGCACGTCGTCTACTACTGATTAGTCAAATTTGTGGGAAAGTAATAATGTACTTCCAAATTGCAGGGGTTGCGTGCACCGTCTTCTCCGCATTGTTTTTTGTTGTCCGTGCCCATATCTACTGGTTGTTGAAATTTGAAATTTCTCAAACTCTCTTGGGGCCTGATAATGGGCAGCGGTCTGATCGACGGCCGAACAAACACTTTTCGTAGTCTAGAACATGGTTTGCCGACCCGGTGCGTCTCGCACCGACTCGCACGACCCGACCCGACCCAGGTCGGGACCGGGTCGGTCGGGCCGTGGGTCGTGGACGGGTCGGTCTATTATTTTATTATTATATTATATTATATTTTATATATAATGTGTGTGTTTTTATTTTATTTTATTATTTTATTATATATATATATATATATATATATATATATATATATATAGTGGTGTTTTAGAACGGGACGGACCGGGTCAGACCGAGACGGGAGCGACCTGACTCGACCCAAGCTAAGACCGGGTCGACCGAGTCAACCGGGCCGGCAAACCCTGGTTTAAAAACGAAATGGAATAAAATTGCTTGTATTCTTATATAGCTAAGATTTATGGGTTAAAAGACAGTGATATCTCCGAGTACCGTATATCAAAAAAGGGTGATGTTTTTGTGCATCAATTTCGATGCATAGATTATTGTCAAAATATAATATTTATTTTATAAAAAAGTGAAAATATTATTCCTGTGAAGAAGAAAAAAGACACCTTACGTGAGAAATGTTCGGTTCATTTTTTTTATATTAAATACGGAACACATTCGATGAGAAAATATATAATTAAAATATTTTGTAAGATTAAAATATTTATATATAAATAAAATATTTTATTATAAAAAATAAAATATTTTATTTAAATTTAAAAATAAATTAATAAAATATTTTATACAAATAAAATATTTTATTATAAAAACGAAACATTTGTTATAAGGAAAACATATTATAGAAATGAAATATTTTATTATAAAAATGAAACCTAACAAAATGTTTCAATTATATATTAAATATTTCATTTATGTAATAAAATATTTTAGTTTTTTATAAATTATTTTATTTTTATATTTTTTCGTCGAATGCACTCCGTGTTTAATGTGTAAAAATATACGTCAAATGAGTCTGACGCGAGACGTCCTTTTCTACGTAGAAATGATCATTTCATCATTTTTTTTGAGTCAATAAGAACAAAGATTATATTTTGACATTATTTTGTACACCGAATTCGATAAAAAAAATTACTCAAAAAATTGTGAAATCAGATGAAAAAAAGGCTAAGTCTAATCTTAATCATAACTCTAGAACATGTATAATTTTAAGGCCCATATAAATTAAGGGTCTGGTACGTTCTTAAATGTGCGTAGCTGGCAATCCTTCCTTTGGACACCTTTCAGCACAGTTTCTTAATTTTCTTCTTCTTACCCTTATTTTTTCACGTTAAAGAAACCGAGTGGATCGCAAGGAGAAGAAGACAACTGCATGTGTGGCTTCCCTATATGTCACTACTTCACGATGGGACTGTGAATTCTCTACTTCGACCTGTTCTTCGGTGGCCTAACCCACCTTGACCATCACATTAACTTGCACTGGGAGTCATGGGTGGGTTCGGTTAAAAATGAGTTAAAATATAATATTATTATAATTATGATGTCATCTCAATTTAATATTTTAAGATTTTGAGTTGGATGATTTAATCTAATAAAACTCTAATATGATATTAAAACTCATAATTATGATATGAGCCACGCATCTCACGTTTATTATAATCTATGTGACCGAGCATAAATCAACCTGTACGCGATAGGACGTGTTGGAATAGTTCCGTATTAAAAATAGAAAAAATATAATGTGATCATAATTATGATACCCTCTTCACTTAACACCTTGAGATTTTGAGTTAAATAGTTCAATCTAATAAAACTCAAATAAATTATAAACTCAAAATCTTTTGCCCGAAGCCCTATGCCTTCATGACCAAGAAATTATCAACTACTAGCTTTTATTTTTACTCAAAGATGCTTAATTAATCTAAACTCATTTTTTTATTTCTAAATATTAATATTTGAATATTCAGAAAGACCCCAAATTTGTCGTGGACATAAAACTTAACGGAGAATAAGCGATCATATTTAAAATTCAAATGTCCGTTCAGTTACACTGAGAATTAGGAATATATCGTTTGTCTTGTGTATTCAACTGATCATTCTTGAATTATCATCTATTAAATATCACATTATCAGCTTCAACATGACGCAAATTAAACGGACGTGGATTTTGTAAGTTTTAACGACGGCTAAACCTCCATCAGTAGAAGTGACGCGAGGCTTCTTCATCTAAATTGCGTCGCGTTCATTTTGCATATCTCTAATATTCAATAAACATAGTTCTCTCAGATGAAAGGAGATCGAGTAGTACAAATTAACACTTCAAAAACCCGACACATATCAAGATGAAACATGGGTATGGGTTAGAAAGTATTAAAGTTTTATTAGATTGGGTCATCAAATTTAAAATTTTAAGGTGTTTAATGGAGAGGATTCCATTATCATAAGTATATTATATTTAACATAGTTCTCTTAGGTGAGAGGAGATCTAGTAGTACAAATTAACACTTCAAAAATCTACGGAGCATGAGCATAGGTTAGGAAGTATTAAAAATTTATTGGATTGTATCATCTAACTCAAAATCGTAAGATATTGGATGGAGAGAGTTCCACTATCATAATCCAATTATATTTTATCTTGTTTTTAATATAGGACCATTCTAACACACTAAGATCGATTTAGACTTTGTCACATGAATCATGACAAATATAGAATGCGTGACCCAAATCTTAATTATAGACTCTAATATCATATTAAAATTTTATTATATTAAATCATCTAATTCAAAACCTTAAAATGTTGAACGAATAATACTCTACTATCATGGGCACGTTATATTTTAATCCGTATTAGATACGGGACCATTCTAAGACCAAGCAACCAACACCACTCAACTTCCTCCACCTCGTGCATGCAATCATGGAGGATGGGCTTGTTTGTGTACCTTACAATAATGCAACTCTCGCCCACGCCTAGACAGCACTCCGGGCTGTCGTTGTCCTGCTTTCCCACCACCCCCGTTGCCATTGGACGAGGAGATTCCATGTTCACCTGTCTCCCTTAAAAGCCTCTTCCTCCGTATCCTTCCACCCTCCACAGCAAGCAATGGTGTGTTTATGATCCTTCCTGTGCCACACATGTTCTTCTGTGCCAACTAAGACGAAGGGAAACAAATCAGCAAGGGGAAGTGGAAAGGGGGCAACCTGTTTGCACGCATGGGCTTGTAGATCTACTGTTCTCTCTCTCTCTCTCTCTCTCTCTCTCTCTCTCTCTCTCTTTCTCTTAATTTGTCTCTACTTGGTCGTCTTTTTTGTGTGTGTATTTAATGGGTTCCAGGCATCGTTCTTGCCGTATAATTCGACAGAGATGCACTGGCAGGTGGTGTCATAAGTGAAGGTCTTGGCAATAAAGAAATGAGTAGTTGAAGTAGGTCCATTGGTCTGATCTGAAAGTCTTCTGGCTGTCGTTCTGTCGTTTGATGTGGAGTTCTCTAACCCGGTGACTTATTAGTATATGAATTGGAGAGCAGTGATGCACCGGTTCCTAGCTTGAGGAAGCCAACAAAACATGTCCACAAGCTTCAATTGTTTATTCTAAGGATATTGATGTGGGAAGAGAGAATTGCAACCACCATCCCCTAGAAGATAAGTCATGTAGTTTTCTTGGCCCAAGTGGAAGGGGGGATGGAAATATATGTCTGTGGAAAGCTCATGACTTGGACAATAGGCTGTAGTATTTTAAGGTGGATAAATGTCTTGATAAGATAATTTTTATGGATAGACATTTAACCTTGTCTCAAGATATAGAAAATAGAGTAAATATAATTATTCATGACTTGCTACTAATAGCATTTGCAACTTAAAAAATTACACTAGAAAATATCTAATCGAGTGTGAGTTATAAAAATAAAAGGTTTTTTTGCACGAAAATCATTCTTAGACACGAATTTGTAAAAAAAATTATTCTTGAAAAATACATTAATAGATATATCAATGCATAAAATCAATTAGTATGTACATAAATATCATCGTGGTTAACTTCCATCGACACCAGAGTGAATATTCGAAAAAGATGCCAATATTCCCGTTAGTTAGGTGTTAAATGACCAATATACCCTTTGTGACTTAGAGAGAGAGAGAGACCGCTGCGGCGTGAGGGGTGGTTAGAAGTGTTGGTAGAAGCTAGCGGTCAGTGTTGCGTGAGGGGTGGTTAGAGCCAGTGTCGGTAGAAGCTGACGACTGATGCTGCAAGGCGGTGGAGTAGAGGCCGAACTGGGCCAACAGGGGGGAGCTACTGCTACCTCGCTGTGGAGAGGTTGACAGTGGCTTAGCTATTGGTGGAGGTTGAGAGTATCGACAGGAGGATGTTGCTGGCATAGGGAAGATGGTGGCTGTGTGTAGTGTCGATACAGGGTATAGATGGCGGTGGACGCGGTGGAGATGGCTTGGCACAGGGTGGTGAATGGGAGGGCTATGGGGCAGCCATGGTTTTGGTGGAAGGGGTGGTGGATCTGGCAGATTGGGGAGAGGAAGAGGGCAATAGATCTGGGAGATGGTAGAGAAGAAGAGGTCAGCGGGTCTGTCAGCGACGATCGATAGAGGGGGAGTGTAACGACCCAAGATCCGGATATCGGGAAGAACCCGATATCATTCGAATCTTGATCCGCCGCCCACGAGCCGAAGGGCTCGGAAGGGCTAAAAGGTGTGTGGAGGTACAAAGAAATATGAAATAAAGTAGGACAATTCAATAATTAGCAGAAATAAATAAATAATTACAATAGAGTCCAGTCCAACAAAAGTACAGTTAAAGTCAGAGAAGCGTACCCAACACCGAGTGAACACTCGGCCCGACGAGCTGGCAACTAAGAACCTCTACACAACACCCTCGAACCTCGAGGAATAACCGCTACACTTGAAAAGCAGGGGTGATCCTCCTATCACTAGCTCAGTAGGGGTCCTGCGGAACCCCAACCATAAATAACGGCAGTAGCGGAAAACAGTAACTATAGCAAGAACTGCAAACCCGATCACCGATAAAACCTCTTCTCTATAGCTACTCCTATTGGAACGGAAACCAACACCCCGATCTCACAGTCGGGGAAACACCGGTCTAACAGAAAGACCTCTAGCTACGCCGCCAGAAACCACACCACGACAAGCCTTTCATGGAGGCCCGTCTCACAGATATAGGCCCAACCCAAGACCACGCAGTCTGGGTAGACACGATCACGACCTCGCCATCGTGATCCCTACACTATCTAGGGAAAAGACCCTACCTCGGGAAACACACAGAACCCACACGTAAAACCACGTCTCGCAGACAGGAAATGGAAACTCGAGTCACAAGAATCTCACATCACGTGACGGGAGTACCTGCCCACCAGAAGCAAGGCTGGATGCGTCCACTGACGACTTAGTATGCACCCCAGTGTCTCCCTACACGCTCTAGGCTGAGACTGAGACACACAACAGTAACCAGGAACATAAAATAAGGACTACCTGAGGTCGCGCTCGTCAACGTGGGTCCGACGCCCCCAACCACGTGTGCACACACAGACCATCCTCCCTAGGTCAGATCCTCTAGTTGGTTCTTCCCCCAAGCCCGGACTCAGGCTACGCGAAGGGGCCCTATGGTAACCCGCCTAAAAATCGTCTCTCTCGGGTAAACCGCTCCATCACTCCCTGGTGGGTCAGCATACGCGTGCTGTAAGAAAGCTACGACTAGTGGGGAGTCACTAACGTGAACACAGAAAGCCACGCACTCACCCATCGCGAGTAACGCAAAGTAACAGGTGGCTCGGGGCCACCAGACTTTGAATAGTCTACAAGACCTAACAAACCCAACGGTCCTTGAGTCACGTGACTCAGGTCAAGACCGCTGCACATGATGGTAAAGTCTAGCCTAATCCCTAGGTCTGAAACCACGGTACGATATAGCTTTTAAGGCGGGACATAACCGCCGACTTAATCCCTATAAAAGGGAACCTAAGAAACCTTCCAACCCGAGGCTGGGTAATTGGACTCACAGTCCACAGGCCATACGCATGGCCCACATGGAAACCGCTTTCCGGAGAAGCTCATGACGTGCGGGAACAACCTTCCACACTCATGCCGACCCGCGGCGACTCGATTAGCGGAAACTTGGAAGCCCGGAACACAAGAGGGTCACCGGGACCCCTAAAACCCACGGGCATGCTATTCGAGGTAAAATGGTACCTCCGGACACCTAAAAATATGGTCACGATACTCACAGGGTATCCGGGACACTCACGGGATAAAAGGTCGGTCATTGGGTCTCAACCGGACTGACCAAAACCCTAAACGGGCTTGCCCACTGCAGTTCGGTCGACCAGACCCCTTCGGTCGGTCGACCAACAGGGTCGGTCGACCAGCCCAAGGAGGTCGGTCGACTGCCCACACGCGGGGGAGGGGCCACCCAGGTCGGTCGACCAGCCCAGATCGGTCGGTCGACCGAACTGGGGAGAGAAGCCCCCATTCGCTGCTACCATTCGGTTGACCGAACTCTGTCAGTCGGTCGACCGAACGCGGCAGAAGCCCACCCAAGCTTGGCCGCGGAGCTCAGTTCCACGCCCCGATCACCCCCAGGTGATGGGGAAAATAACGAGGATCATTCCCCGAGTCCCAAAACCCAAAAATGGAGGGAAGAAAGCGAGAAAATCATGCTCGATCCTACGAATCCATCGCACGCCCTAAAAACATGATTTTAACCCCCAACGGCAATAAACCCACGCTCGGCTCACCACGGGCAACCAAACTCGTGAAAAATGAAGTACAAGGGTTAAGAAACCATCCCCCTACTTCCACTGAAGATTCTGCGTACCGTGGATGCCGTTCCATCGCGAAACGCCCGCAAAACCTCCGCCGGTTCATGAATGTGCACTTGAGCTTCAACGCGCAACCACGCCTAGATCCTCGACCCGTCCTCGTGCTCCTCGACCTCACGCCTTCTCCACCTCACTGGCCATCGCCTCCGTCGGCCGCCCGAAGGAGAGGGGAAGAGAAAGAGAAGAGAGAGAGTGAGAAAGAGAGAAGGAGAGAAGGAGAGAAGGAGAGAGGGTGGGGGTTTAAATAGAAAAACCCATGTGGAAATTCCGCGATCCAAAAAATACAAAAATGGGGAAAAATACTCCCCACGATCCTCGAAAAACACACAACGCGCTGGTAACGTCCCAGAGTCGGAGAACACAACAGTTCGCCCTACATGGGGCTCCGAAGGCTCGACAGGTAAAAACACGCATGAACCACAAAACTCAATCTAGGACCCATAAAAGTGATCCGAAATCCACGGATCCTAACCCAAACAATATCCAAAAAATCTGGGGCATTACAGGGAGAGGTCGGCGGCCTACGACGGCAGCGAGAGGAGAAGAGGAAGAAGAAGAGGGGGTGGCGGGTTAGCTAGGGGAGGGAGAGGGGGTTTCTCGTTTGGGTAGGTAGAGGGGGACAAGGGTCTGGCTTCGCAGGGAGATGGGGGGGGGGGGCTCCAACGGCCATGGGGAGGGGGAGGGGGCTTTGGCGGCCAAGTGGAGGGGGGAGGTCGACGGCATAGGTGGAGGGGGAGGTGGATCCAGCACCTAGGGAAGGGGGAGGGGGTTCCTACTCCCCACTCCAGCAGCCCCTCTCCCGCACCCCGGCACCAATGTCTGGCAGCCAAGGGAGGGGGAGAGGGGTTCGACGGCTAGGTGAAGGGGGGGATGTGGGGATGAGATATTATTATTTAATTTTATTTGGTTTTATTAGATTTATTAGGTTTATTGCATAGGCGTGCTAGTCACTAAGTGACAGATTTATTATGCGCTCGATCTGACTTGGTCAGACGAAAGTGAAGTCTGTGTCGGGACCGAGAGAACGCTTCTTTCTCTTTGCAAGGCTGGACAGAGGAAATGTACTGCTTCCGGAACATCTTAGCCACCCGATCTGTCGTGAATGTTAGCCCTTGAATGGGGACTAATGGGTTCTCTATGTCTTCAGGGAGATGATAGTCGGTATCCACCTGTACAGGGTGCTCTTCAGCTGCATAGAATAAGCTGCTGGGGCCTTCGAATTGTGCCACATCCAATGTCTTGAGAGGCTCAACAATGAGATGGTTGAGGCCAGCTATTGGCTTGATGAGACCCCCGGGGATCTTGATATGGCCATGATGTTGGTCGATATCGGCTTCATTGGCTTCAGGGTAGGTGGTGGGAGGTGTAGCTCTGCCCACGTCCCCCGTGCTGGCGATGTGCGAGACCGTCTTGGGATTCGCATATCCTAGCGGTGGTGGTGGAAACCAGTCATCACCGGAGGTGTTTCTTGGTGCCCGGACAGGGGTCTTGGCTTTAGAGGTCTTCTGTGGCTGCTCTGCATATAAATAAGCATCGAGCAGATGACATTCAAACACTTAAAATGGGTGGAGGTCAGAAAATATCCTCTCCTCCTTCCCCTCCTGATTATATTTAATACACTCGTGTAATGTGGATGGTACCACCAGATTTTCATGTTGCCAGGGGTGGCCAAGCAGCGCTTTGTACGAGGTGTTGGAGTTAATGACATGGAACTGCACTCTCGTAGTAAAATCTGCCATAGTGGGGGTGAATTCTGCCACTCCCAATGGCGCTTTGAATTTTTGATTGAACCCGGTGATATGCATATCTCTGACTTAATCGAGGCGCACATTGAAGTAGTACCTCTGGTAAAATCTATATGGAAGAATGTTGATGACTGCTCCGAGATCTACCAAAATTCTGTTCAGTTCCCGACCATTCCACTGTCCCCTCATGTACAGTGGTCTATTGTGGCTGATAGTGGGGAGCAACATATCCTCCTCTGTGAAGGTCACGTTTGCCCCCGGTAGTGTCTTAGCCAAACAAGCTTTGTACTGGGTAGGCGTCTGCAGAGCAGTGACAATTGCTTGCCGGGTCTCTTCACTCAGGGAGAGAATCTCCCAGATGGTGAACCTTGCCGGGAGCTTTTTCAGCAGCTTAATTATCCTATTTCTAGCTCGGACATAGGATAGCTTCATTTTTTCTGCCCATCTTGGCTTGGAAGAGCCTTGTACTACAGTCCCTGATGGACCTACTTCATCAGACTCTGAGTCTGCACCTTTCTGCTGGGTGTCATCCTCTTGTTGTCCCATGCCACCTATCGTTGGGTTGGTCCTATCTTCATCTGGAGCACCAGAGGGTTGCTGAAGTTGCGGGAGAGTGCCCCCGGCTGCAGGGCTGGCATCCTGACATGGCTGCTTGCCCTTAGAAATCTTCAGAATTTCGAGGAAGGAAGGGACACCACTGCTGCCCCCACTTTGATTGTATAGCCCCGGCGGAGGAGGGATTTTGACTCCCTTGACCTCTAGAGGGGGTATTTTATAGGGCTGCTCTCCCCTGAAAATAATGTTGTGGTTAGCGGGCGGCTGGTGCCCCCATTTTCGGCCTGACCGGGTTGCATGAGTAGCGGTCGCGGCTTCAGCCTGGCTTGCCCCAACTGCGGGTGTAAAGCATATTTCTTCCTCATCTTCCTCACTGGGCTGATTGAAGAGGGCAGACAGGGTGTTGCAGGAGAGTACCGTTTCCTTCTTGACCTTCCAGGCCTTGCTTTTCTTTTTTTGCTTTTTCTTTGATGGCGCCTGCCCCCAAAACAGACGGTCGTCCTTTTCCGCTGCTTTGTCAGTATCTTCTTTTTGTTCTAGTGAGAGCTATTCCAGTTCTCACCATGGGACATGGTCCCTTATCAGCAAGGGTTTCAACTCGGGTTGTTCATATTCATCTAGCCCGTTTATGTAGTCTTGAAGCAGCCGGGCCTCCGAACTGATTTCCTTGGCCGCCGGTAATGGAGTCTATCTCCTCCGGTTGTGGGTGGGTATTCTGATTACTGCAGGCGGGCTGGTCTAGATTAATGCTGGCGCCAGAGGAGTGGGTCGGGGTGTGATGCCACGGACATGCGCCCCCGCCTTTAGGCGAGGTACAACCTTCTTCTTGGTCTTTGTAGGGACCTGCTACCATCCCTATTGGTCTTTCATCGGCGTCAGAAAGCAGGCCTCATAAATGTGTTGAGTGTTGGCTTCCGAAACCTCTTCAGGCAGTGCCCAGTATAAAGAAATCATGTTGGTTGCAACCCTTCTCAGAGGCGCTTCATGAGACTGTGGAGGGTCAACCTTGTACTCCCCCAGCTCTATTTCTTCTTTCCTTATCATGCCTTCAATGACATCTTTCAACACATAGCAGTCTTCAATTAGATGCCCCAGCATCTGATGGTAAGGGCAGAATCTTGGAGTATCTCTCCTCTTCAGGTCCTCTGGCCTTTTTGGCTCAGGCAGGGTGACCTTGTTGTACTGGGTGACCCAGTCAAATAGAACTTTGGTCTTTTCCTTTATGAAAGAGTGGGCCGTTTTTATTTTGTCCCTGAGTGAGAGACCCTCTTTCTTTTCTTCTATTTTGTCGGGCTGAGGTGCAGCTGCTTTCTTGCCCTTATCTCTCTGCGGTTCAAATGCCTTGATGTCAAGGGTGTTTGCTACTTTAGGCACTGGGCGCCGATCTGCTGCCTTTGCCTTCTGCGTGGTGGCAGTGACTGATGTAGGGATGGGCCTTGCCAGAAAGGCTTCAATTTCGGCCACCACGTTGTTTAGGCGGTCAAATGACTGAATTTCCATGCCAATCATCTTTTACAACACCTCTCTCCTGAGGTTCTGCTTGCAAATCTGTACAGCGTCCTCCTGATGCGGGGGCCGCTTACATCTCATTCCGAGATTTCTCCATCTCTTAATATATTGAAGGGCCGTTTCATCCGACCTTTGTCTTGTCGAGTAAAGTTTAGCCACCATGACCTCCTTATCGGTGACATGAAACCTTTCTCTGAATTTCTTCTGCATGTCCGTCCAGTCACTGATTGACCCTACAGGAAGGCTAGAGTACCATTCAAATGTGAACTCTGTCAGTGAGGACCCGAAAAACTTCAGTAGATATGACTCCTCTGTGGCTAGGTCGCCCATGACGGTCATGTAGTATGCAACATGCTCTTTCGGGGATCCTTTCCCTTTAAATTTGTCGAACTTAGGCGGCTTGCTGATCCCCGGAGGGGAGCCGCTTAGTTGCATGATGTGGCGGGTATGGCACCCGATAAGTGTCAAACGCGACATAGTCACCTTCATTTCGCTCGGCGAGCTTTAGTTCAATCATCCTCTCCACCATCAACCTGTCTACATCGGTTGGATCGACTGGCTCGACGTAGAAGTGTGCTGGCTGCAAATACGGGGTGACCAGGGTGGTTGCCTGCGGCGGAGGACGCAACAACGGAGGCGCTTGGTGCACTTGAGGTAGCACTGGTGGCATCAGCGGCTGAGATGGGCACTGTTGGGTGGCCGCCTGCCTGTGCTCTACCGGCTAGGGCAGAGTATATAGTGATGGGAAGTCGCACGGGTTGACAACTCCCTGCGACGATTCACCTTGCATCTCAGGTTGTTTGGAGGCCAAGGTCTACTCTGTCCTCTCTTGCAGTTATTTCTTCAGAAGCTCTATCTCCTGCCGATATTTTTGTAATAGCACCAACACTGATGGGTCCATAGCTGCTGTGCTGGGGATGGCTTCTACTGTTTCCCCTGAAGCGCCTTCAGGCGAGGTGTTCAGCAAAACCTCCTCCTCTTCAGTTGTCACCACATTTGCAGTCAGGGTAATGACTTCTTCGGACAATATTTGTTTTCCCTTTGCCGCCTTCAGCATTTCCCATGCGGCTTCAGTTCTTCTGGTGTTCAGCCCTGGCCTTTCGGCTAATCGGGCCAATTCCTGGGGCTCCTCAGGCAGACTTCCATACCTGCTGGCCACCCCGGCCATATTACAAGTAAAGATTCGCATTTCTCTTCTTTGTTTGTAGACCCTCCTCCTTGTATGACCAGAAAAGGTCAGTCTTTCTGATGGGGGCATCACTTACCCCTCCACATTTTGCGAAGCTTTGATGGATCGACGGTTTGCGCCATTGTGTTCTTCACATTTTTCTGAGTCTATCTATGTAATTTTTATATTTTATTTGAGTCATAAACTATGTAATTTTTCTTTTATTTGAGTCCGGTACCTAGGTATAAGGGTCATTTACCTAATTCTTGAGTCATGTGGTTAATTAAGTTGTCTATCGGGCCCAACTAGTGGGCTTGGCCCAGGGGCACCCTCCCTAGGACTACTTTGGTCATTAGTTATTTAGTCAGGGTCATTTTAGTCCTAGGAAAATATGAGTACCTATAAATAGGCCACCCCACTTCCTCATATGTAATCTTTTGGTCAATCAAAAAAATTG
Organism: Amorphophallus konjac; assembly: GCA_022559845.1. Lineage (NCBI taxonomy): Eukaryota > Viridiplantae > Streptophyta > Magnoliopsida > Alismatales > Araceae > Amorphophallus > Amorphophallus konjac. The sequence continues at coordinate 196,553,423 of CM040117.1, forward strand.
AGTGCATTTTAGTGTAATTAGAGTGGATTCTCTCTCTCCCTCTCTCTAAGGGGTGGATTCCCCTCTCTCTCATACCTCTCTCTCTCTAAGGGGGGTCACCCCTTTCTCTCACCTCCACCTCTCACCTACTTTCTCTCTCTTCCCCCCTCCAATAACTCATCCCCAACTCCCCACCACCCCACCTTAACTCCACCCCAGCCCCAAGGGAGATTCCACCACTCCCCACTCCACCCTCCAACCACTAACCACCCACTCCCCTTCCCCAAGCACCCTCTCATCTCCCAAGGGAGAATTCCTCACTCCCCTAGCCCCCCCCCTTTACCTTCCCCACACACCTCTTCCCATCCCCAAGACCAGAAATTAATCCCACCCTTAAACTCATTTTCAAATACCCTTTCCCTCTCTCCCTTCCAACCAAATTCGCAGCTCTCACTCCCTCCACCTACTAGATGTGAGCGATGTCACGCGGTCGAGAAATGAAATGCGGAGCGCGCGGACTCGTTTTGTTTTGCTGCAACACAGAAATAAGAGAAAAGAGAAGAGGCCACCATGAGAGATTACTCCGGCGGGGCGTGCGGGACAGATGCAATATAACAAGATATGGGGGTTAAACGGCCATAGCGGGAAGTGACTCGCCGCGGCCTCGGGGGATGGGAATGGTGCGAGAATTAAATAACAGGAATTGAAATGGCCATTGCGGGAAGTGACTCACCGCGGCCTCGAGAGTATAGCAGGCAGATATAGCAGGCATATATAAAAGTAATTCAAGATATACAAACGAAAGGACAGAATTCAAATGGCCATTGCGGGAAGTGACTCGCCGCGGCCTCGAGAATATGAGCAGATAAGAGATATAACAAGGTATAAAAAGAAGCAGAATTCAAACGGTCATTGCGGGAAATGACTCACCGCGGCCTCGAGAATATGATGTGATCGCCAGGGGCCAGAGACCCCAAAATAAAGAGTGATCGCGCCTACCTCACTAGCAGGAAGTGGCGGGTTGCTTCTTCCTCCCCCTTCGGCCGGCCGACGGAGAGGGCTTTCTTCAGTTACCCTTGTAAAATAACAGACAGTAGGTAAACAGAATTAGAAAATGGCAGTGTAGTATCAATCCTTTACGAAGAAAATAACGAAATCGTGACAGAACACACACCTAGTTGGTGTGGTTTTAAACCCCTCTCGGACTCGAGTAGGAGGAAAGTGCGATGATGAATGTAAGAAGTATATAAGAGAAGGCGCCCTTGTGAAGGGAGATAGAGGATGCGAGATGATGAATGCAAAGAACTACGGAGAAAAAGGGGAGAGAATTGGCTTATTGGATGTGCCGATGGCGAGATCCGGCAGAGCTTTGACAGCGTAGGGACGGCATGGAAGCGCGGTGGACGAAGACGACCTTCATCTCTCAAGCGCGGGCACCCGAGAAGCCGGCAGAACCTCCCCCTACAAAAGACCCCACGGATTAGAAATGGCTTCGACAGCCTCTAGGCTCCAGCAGCCTATCGGACCTCTTAAAAGCTCTCTTCGGACTGAGGGGGGGGGTCTCTATTTATAGGGCTCCGGAGGATGGAGGCGTCCAGGACCCTGGACGCCTTCATCAGGGCAAAAATAATATTTTATAATATTTTAATTTTTTTATTTTGAATATTTTAAAGGAGGCGTCCAGACAACTGGACGCCTCCATAACAGCCCACTGGACCCCACCGAAAGCCACATGCAGTTTGGCACAATGCGTGGTCTTGATCGGCGCCCGTGATTCATGCATGGGTGCGTCTAGTTGGCAGGACGTCTTCACAATTTGAATTTTTCCTTAAATGACAAACCGACCGGCGGACGGGGGCCGCCCGTGGGCAAGATGATAGAGGCGTCCAAGCAACTGGATGCCTCCATGAAATTATTATTTTTAATTTTTATTTTTTATTTTTTATTTTTTTCATTTTTATGAAGGCGTCCAGTCTCCTGGACGCCTTTAAAAAATATTTTTATTTTTATATTTTTTTAAATATTTGGTGCCTGATGAAGGCGTCTAGGCAACTGGACGCCTTCAAAAAAGGCCCTCCAGAACCCCCAAAAAGTGGTCGACAGCCGTTCGCCAGACATCCTCTTGGTTTCGGAACCTTCCGATACGTCCGATTGGTGTCGGTGCCGTCTGAATGCCGCTTGATTTCCGCAACGAGGTGGCTTCCGGATGTCGAAAAGGCGGAAGAAGACTTAATAATAGGAAGCATTCAAGCGATTCAAAATGCGAAAGCCGCTGCGGGGCGTCGCATAGTAATATGAGATTTTCTCAGGAGATGTCAGAATAGCGTGTCTACAGCTGCTCCGCCTTGGCGTCTGCTTTGCAAGGGAGTGACACGTAATGGAATGGTATCGAAGTGGAGTGAAATGGAGTGGGAATGGACTGATAAGTTGATGCCAAGGTGTGATGAGACACGCTTTTGACATTACTGTTTGGAATCTTTCCTGTAGTTTCAATGAGGCGACCTTGTAGAAGGTCTTTCAAATTTGACGATTGCTTGGACGGAGATCAAATAAGGGAGGGTGAGATGTGCGCTCAGGCACGAAAATAAAGGAGACCAACTTCTCGGTGTGGAAGTACCTGGGTCGTAAACCTGCAGGTTTCACCTTTGGAGAGCGGTTACCAGCCAATGTGAAAGTGCTGCGGCCAAGGTGGGTCAAGTAAGGTAAAAAGTAAAGGAATATCTGAGGGTCTATCCAAACAAGGGTCTCCTTTGGAAGAGCAGCGTAGGGCCGTTTCAAGGAAACTCAGTATTTCATTCGGAGTGGAATATCTCACATTTGTAAGAATTGAAGCACAACAGCTTTCACAATCAAATCACTTGAGTGATCTTCAGCAATAAATTTAAAGTCCTATATGAATGCATACTGGGTTTAAATAAAAATTTAAAACAAAACTAAAATATAAAATAGCCAAGGATAATATTATCAACTTGTTAAGAATGGGTCAGGATACCCGTTCGGTGAGCTGATACTGAGCCGGGGCCCGTTTATCCATGCACCAACTCACTGAACGGAACCGTCGTCCCCATGCTACCACAAGTTAACGGCCTATCCGTACAACCCAAATTCTTATGGAATCATCACCATTTTTTTGATGGGGAACTCAAATCCCAGATTCGTTTGGGTCGCAAGGTCCTTGACATGTTCTAGTAGCGTAGGTATCATATAATATGATGCATGACATGGTGGGACGAAACACCGAAGGACGGTACACAAGATAGGATAAAGACGTCCGTTAGTAAAACTTGCAAAGATCAACATAGATTAAATACATCAGAAAGTAGCAGAATTACAACAGAATCGCACCACAGTATAAGGAGATCCAGATAAAACCATGATGACTAACCACTGATGTGAAGTGTTTCGTCCTGTAGCGCCTCTCCTTTCCTATAAGTACCCCCCCTAGGCTAGTTCATCCAAATGCACCAAGGAGAGCTTTGAAAGCTCAAGAGGAGAAGGAGAGGAGAATCTAGGGATTTCAAGATGGAAGGAGAGTCTCCCCGCGTTATGAAGAGGGGCAGGCCTAGCAGCGAGATCAGGCGACTCTCCGATCTCGAGGGTCATCTAAGTGGGACGATCCAGTCACATATGGTAAGCTGATTTATTTCAAATTCTCCGAGTGAACTCTCTTCTCACTTCTTTTCTTTTTTTTTTCTTTCTTTTTCTCTTCCAGCCATATCCACTCTTCCCAGGCCCGAGGAAGTTTTCCAAACTGCCATGGCTTTCAAAGTTAACTTCCAACATCTCCATCGGCATGAGGGCCATACTCTCGAAGTGGCATCTTCAGGGGCTCCTTATTCATGCCAAGCATTATGAGAGGATTCGCATGGACTGGGCGGCTATGGGTGCACTAGTGGAGATCTGGCATCCCCAGACCCACACTTTCATCTTCCCGACCTTCGAGGCGACCATCCTCCTCGAGGAGGTGGAACTTCTGCTCGGACTGAAGAAATTCAAGAGTGACGGGAAGGTAAAGGCTATGCGGATGCTGACAAGGGGGGCTTCCGAGAGCGTCCTCGGAAGCTTCATGTCGCCTGACGCAGCCAGAAAGGTCCGCACTCAAAAGGGAATTGATTTGCAAAGGCTCGCGGAATGGGTCATGGATGCCCTGAGAGGGTCACCAGATGATTACCACTTGGAAGGAATTATGAAAGGGTTCACCATTTGTCTGGCGGGTGCTCTCTTGTTTCCTCATACCGACAACATAGTGGAGAATGACCAACTGAGTGCCATCTGTGGGATTTGGAGTGGAAAGAGGGTGGGACCCGCCGTCCTTGCCTACCTTTACAGTGGCCTTACTGCCTCGAGCATGGGTAAGCCTCCTTTCGGTTGCGCACTTGTTCTGAATTGCTGGATTGATTTGCACTTCAAATTTGACCACCGTGAGGGGATGCCGACTGCTTCGAAGCTCTTCCAACAAAGCCCCTTTATCACATAGCCGATGTGTTAGGCTTCGGTGGCACCGTGGCGAACCGTGTTCCGTGGCTGAAGAAGCGTGAAGACTGGCGGTCTCACTTTCGAACCATGACACAAAGCTTCTTCACTTGCGCACCGGCATGTCTACTCTCACTTGAACTCCTCATGAGGTCTTCTCTCGAAGTTGAACTCCAACTGATCAGTGCGACTGAGTTTGTCCTTTACAACGCGCATCGATGCTGCCTCTAGATCGGCATTCCACGCCACTCGTTCCCACTGTTAACTGGCATCGTTCCTTTGAAGAAGAGGGAGTTGGGCGCGGACGTGGACGCGAAGGAAGCGAAGGCCATTAAAGCACCCTGGAAGACAAGTGTTGCGGGAAAGGCCTTAGCGCATGTAGGGGAAGAATGCGAGCTGTGGAGGGCTTATGTAACCGAACTGGGGAAGTTAAGGCCTAGAGTGCCTAAGCCCCTGATGTAGCTCACTCTGCTTTCTGATGGAACAAAATCTGAAATTTGGAAATGTGAAAAGTTTGGATTATTATTATTATTTTCCTCTTTTTATCATTTTTTCTATTTTCATCATTCATTTTTTTTATTTTTGATGCGTCCAAATAAGTGGACGCTTTATTATTAATATATATTATTATTATTATTATTATTTTGCTCTTTTTTGGGCGCGTCTAGGCGCGAGGACGCGTCTTAACTTTCAAATTCAAATTTAAAATGCTAGACGGGCCTTCTTCTTCCGTGCCTTGCCCGCAAACGAGCCCACCTCCCGTCGAGATTTGCTCGCCCATCTTCGTCTTCTTCCACTTCTCGATCGATGGAGTTTGGTGGGCCAAATCGTGATGAAGGGAGAGAGGGGCGAGGAACTCCTCGCCCGAGGAGGGATGCGCAAGAGCACGGCGAGACGTCCATGGAAGAGGAAGGGCCCCTTCGGGTACTTGAGGGACCCGAGGGGCCCGATGGCACGGAGGGAGGTGAACACGGCCCAGTATGTCCTTCGATCTCCACTTCTTTGATTTCCTTTTGAGTTTGGAGCGAGCCACGTGAGAGAGGAAAAGGCTCGACGAGTGTTGCACTCAAATGATGGACGCGTCCTTGACAGGAGACGCGTTCTCATTATTTTGACATAAGACCCTTCTTTCTTGATGTAGGGCATGGCAACGACCCCGGACTTGGCTGATGAATGGGCGAGTGCAGATGAGCCAAGCCGTGTCAGGAAGGAGAGTCGCGGCAAGGCGAAGCTCGAGGACTGGCGTATACGTCTCCCTGGACAGCAAGGGAGCGTATTGGTGCAGGACAGTGGTGACTTCCTGCGGCAGCAGAGAGAGAGTTATGTGGGACTTCCCCAAGTCGGGGATACGCGCGACATCAACGGCTTGCGTGCCCAACTGGCAGAGGCTAGGCGGCAGCTGGCCGTCACTCAACAGGAACTGTCGATCCTGGTAAGTTAAGTGCTGCATTTTTTTTTTTAAATTTGGAGCTTAGCTGATGGCCGTTGTTTGTTTGTTCCAGCGTGCCCAGCAGACAGCGATGGTGGGAATGGCCGGCGGCGCATCTTCCAGCTCCTCGGCCCCTTTTCTTGAGATTGCCTCCCTCCGGGAGCAACTTGCCGGTGCGGTGGCCCGTGCGGCCCGGGCGGAAGAGGAGCGTGATGACTTGGGTGGCGACTGTAGCGGAGCTGCGGCGTCGCGGTGAGGAGAGGCCTTCTCCAGACATCCTGGAGTTAAGGGTCCTTCTCCAGGTGACGAGGAGAGAGGCAGAGAGAGAGAGAGAGGAGAGAAGGGCTGAGCGACAGCGAGATCAGGCCGAGAGGAAGGCCTTGGAGGCCCAGGTGAGGGAGCTCCAGCTAGGCCTTCAGGTCGTGGTGCAGAGGCTAGGAGCGATGGAGACACGCTACGAGAGAGCGCGAGAGTTCGGGGAGCGACTCCGCCAGTCTGGCCGCTTTTCTGTTGGTGGCTTCTTCGCCACGCCAGGGGAGGAGCAGCGAGCCATTGCCGTAGAGCAGGTGCCACGAGGCGAGGCGGATGCTGCTGCACGGGGATCCAGAAGGCTTCTGAGGGACCCTCACCTCAGGGGAGAGGAGAGGGACGCCTAGAGGGACGAGCATGAAGATAATGGCGAGAGTTGGCGAGCCAGTGGACCGCCTCCTCTCTATGATTGTGGTGTTTATGACAGCTCATGTAGAATTATGAATGGAGTGATTTGATTTTCTGCTGCTTGTTTGTTCTCTTGTGCGTTCCTTCTTCCCTACACTTCTTCTCCTTTGCACTGTTCCCATGTGATGTGTCTGTCGAAATCCCGCCCTAAAACGGAGGATCGCGTTTTGCTGTGACTATTTTCCACGGGAATCTACCGTCAAAGTCAATAATGACGGCTCCAGTCCCTTCTCCCAGACGATGTTTCAAACTTTGCGGACGACTTCCAAAACATGATAGGGCATCCCTAGACAACATAGGGAGCGGGTCGTCATATTACACCGTCTAAACCGTCACCCTGCGCGAGCGGTGAAGTGACACATGGGACTGTAGGGCAGGCGCCCTATTGCGAGGGCTATCGTTAAAGGTGACGGAGGAAATCTTGGCCCGCACTTCTCCCATTTCTATAAATACCTGCCTCTTTCGTTACCCCAGGGACATCGAGAGCCAACTTGGAGAGTACAAATTCTTACGAAAGAGAAGGAACTTAGAGTTCTGAGATCGGGATGGAGGGCGACTCTTCCCATTCCTCGAAGAGGAGCAGGTCCAGTGGTAGCAGTTCTAGGAAGCTTTCGGACCTCGAAAGCACTTTAGTGAAAGGACCCAATCACAACTCGTAAGCTGAGCTTTCCCGCCCTTTTCTCATTCTTTCTTCCTTCCTTTCTTTCTTCTTTTCTTTTGACAACACCCCTCTCCATTCCTTATGCACGGGCAGAGTGTGATGAAATCACACATTTCATGGGAGTTAGTAGCGGCAGCATACAGGGGTCTCCCGGATTTTCAGAAGGCCAGGCTAGACGTGATGGGATTTGGTGCCTTCCTGCAGATCGAGCTGATCAAGCTTGACCTGGTCCTGACCAAGTCTTGCGTGAAAGATGGGACCCAGTGAGCCGGGCGTTCTTGATGCCCTGGGGGCACATGGTGCCCAGTCTGGAAGATGTGGTCCGAATCATGAGCCTCAAGGTAGATAGTGAGGCAGTGACCAGAGTCACCTACGCGGACTATCGAGAAGGTGCCCAGAAGCTACTAGGTTTGGACCTAGATGGTCGGAAGAACAGGTCAATAGCCAGGGCATCTATCATGGAGGCATTATGGCTCACTGATACTCGTCGATGGGATGATAAGTCCTCGGAAGAATTCATGGAGAGGATGGAAAGAGGATGTCGTGCTGTGTATTGCACAGATTTTGGCAATTGGGAGAGATCCAACATGGATTTGAGGAGATTTCTCCTCTTCTTACTGGGAAGATTGATACTGAGCTCGAAAGGAGACGGTATCCATTGTCGTTTTCTGGAGCTGCTATCAGACCTCGAAAGAGTAGGGCACTACGCCTGGGGAGCTGCCATACTGGCGCATTTGTTTACAGGTCTGTTCCAAGAGGCGGACCGTGAGATGACTGTGAGTGGTTTCACACCATTCATCAGGTATTTTTTTTTTGTTTTGTTTTGTATTTTTTTGTTTGTTTTTGTAATAGTCCACTTAAGGTACTGATGACATGTGCTAAAGCAGCTGTGGAGCTATTATTACCTCCCGATGGGGAGAGCTCGACATTGGCGACCAGTGATGGTGCCGTTAGCCAGGCGGTGGAACCCATCATGAGTGCGGCACCCCTAACCTACCAACTGATGGTGCTAAGGCTGGAGCTACAGGAGTTCCCTGCAGCTGATGGTGGGATTTTTTTTGGAATTATTTTCATTTTGTTTTTTGATTTGACCGGCTAAACGGGTATGTACAACCTAACCTAGGTAAACTGGAGACCCTACTCAGGCATGGTCGATGTCGACCAACCATGGGTTTAACAAGTCTGCCCGTTCGGACGGGAACTCTGGATGCACTGCCTGAATGAAATCGAGCCGCTTCGGCTACGATTGGTTATGAGGACTTTAGGACTGGCTCAGGAATGGGTGGATACGGCTGCGCCACCTCGCGTCGGGAGAAAGACACGGGGACCGGCAACCTGCATTGATTGGCGTGTGCGGTTCCCCGAACAGTATGAAGACTGGCAACGGGGTGGCACAATCGTGGAATCACATGCGCAGGATAGTGAAGACTATCTGCGTCTGTATAAGACAATGTACGCAGAGCGGCTCCAACCCCGGGGACTTGTGGAGGTAGGTCTCCCTTTTCTCTCTTTTTTTCTTTTTCTTTTTTTGGTGATTTTTTTTGTGGGAATGTTGACTTCTATAGCATGGCTTCAGGATGTCCATGACACTATGATAGCGAGCTTACGAACTCGCCTAGGAGCATCAGTTGGGTGACACCCGTGGAGCCTTGAGTGCCTCGGTATGTGTATAGAGTGCACGCTCCGAATCACGACCCTAGATTTATGGTGTTTGGCCGCTAATTATCCTCTCATGTGGTTGTAGCGCGCCCAGATTGATGCAGCTTCATCAGCGATGGGAGTAGGTGACGTCTCTTCCAGCTTGTAGATCCCCACCTCAGAACTTGACTTACTTCACGAGCAACTTACTCGTGCTACACAGCGTGCCGCGGAGGCAGAAGGAATGCACTCCATACAGGTAAGAGTTTCAGTGTTGAGTTCTTCTTGTTTATGACTTGTCGCATATCTGAGATGGTATATCTGGCAGGAAAAAGAGTTGCAAGAGGCACTTGCCCATGTTGCGCAGAGGGAGGCCAGAATAGCAGAGCTGGAGGAGGAACTGCGGCGTCATCCTGATGACGACTCTTCTAGGGATGCCATGGAGCTGAGGATCACCCTTCAGCTGGAGAGGGAAGACCGTGAAAGAGAACGTGCAGAGAAGGAAAGGGATAGAGAAAGAGAGAGAGCTGACAGATTGGCTGAGAAGGAGGAACGAAGGGCCATGGAGGCCCAACTGTTCGCACTCCGAACCAGCCTTGGTCTTGCCGAACAATGGCTGAGAGATGGTGAGGAGCGCTACCGAAGAGCACGAGAGCGTGGCTTTCGTGTAAGTAGCTTCTTTGCCGCCCCCACGGATCAACGCCGGGGTGTGGGAATAGGAAGAGGAGTATAGAGCGGTAGGAGTACCACTTTTCGTAGTTGGGTAGTACCCTTGAGAGCGTTTTGCTCGGAGAGTAGCGGGACAAGTAATGTAGAGAGAGAGGTGGAACTTGATGTACAACTTCTTATTTTGGAATGGAATAAAAGTTTTGGTTTTGTGGATTCCTACCTCTTTCTTGCTTTCTCGAATTCCTGCATACATCACTTAAACAAACAAGTTAGAATATCTGCTCTGACTTGGCCCCTTGCCCAATATGCGAGGTTTGTTCTGATCTGTCCTTGATAACGGGTCAAAGGGGCCAAGCCTTTATTAACGAAGGCAAGGGAAAGATGCGGTGATGATGAATGCGACAGACAAGCACACGAATGCAAGCGATATTAAAGAGTGAAGTGCTGCATACAAATGCAATCATGCAAAATTGATTTATTTTTTTATATATTTGAATTTTTTGTTGTTTTGTTATATTCAATTTTTTTGTTTGCAAATATGTACATTTTCTCTTTTCCCTTTTTTGTTGTTATTTTCATCATTTCATTTTTTGTTGATAACGCCTGGCAAGCACCCAAATGGCACCTAACCTACATGAGAACAGGGGTTTCTTAATAACCTCCCAGGTATCCTAAGTGCACATCTAGGTTGATTTGGACCTCTAGACCCCTCGAATGATAATCCCACCGGCTAAGACTTACCCTGATGACAATACCGTCATGCCATGCTTAGGCTCTCCAGTCGCTTCCGACCACAGGGATTCACCCAAAAGGTTTTCGAGGTAAATGATTTTCCCGACCCGGGTCTATTTCCTCACAACTCTAGATGGTATATGATGGAACACCCTGGAACCCTAACGACCAACCGCGCGACGCTGACCCGGAATCAGACGCCGTCGCACCCATAGGTGACGCGCTTGCATTGGCCTAAGCCCAAGGTTAAACAAGAAGACATCAAGGTGGTAAACAGGGGTCTTGACCAGCCAGAAACACAGAGACTCCTTCGCAGCGATAGCTTTTACTTTTCAAAGTAGGCAACCACATGTGTATATTAAAATAAGGTCGCAGACCTTGGCTGGTTTCACCCTTCAGAAACTCCATCGAGCTTTCATCTTTAGAGGAGAAGGAAGAGTGTATGGGGTAAACCTCCTGAGAGGACCGGCAAAACGTTAACCCGGTGAGCCAATAAGGGCCCATTAACTCTCCTCTTTCGGACAACTTCGGACCAAATCTCGAGCATTTACATTCATAGCCCCTTTTGTGGATTTAGACTTTTGCTTTGAGGGGTTTCATTTATCGAATCAGGCACGGTCACGACCAGACTTTTCTCTTGATTTTGATTTTGTGCTTCTTTTTTGCGAGGGAGATATAGTCAGTTTGACGTTGTGGGCTCCCTTTTGTATGCCTGCGGGGACACTGCCCTCTTCTCGTGCTCTGATCGATGCTCGAGGAAATGGATCCTACTCTTGCCTTAAGGGGTTTGAGTTTTGGTTTCTCATGCTCAGCATTTTAAGGGCGCCGACTGTCTCATTTGGTCGAAGAGAAGAGAATAAAGATTACAGCTTCTGGAGATCTTCTGGGTGAGGCCCCACCGTAGGTGATGCTACCAATTTTTTGGATAAAATACGTAAGTGTGTACATGTTGGCTTCCTTTGAGCGGGCATAGGCCGATGTGGCCGGACATGGATCTCCACGGTTCTGGCAGACCAAGACCCGGTGCCTACCAAGCCTTAATGGGCCCTATCCTAACATGAGGTTGGATGCAGCGACTTAACTACATGGTGACCACCAGGCATCGGCATTTTGAATTTTCATATTTTTAGTGATTTTCAATATTTATTTTTTTTGATGTTTTCTTTCTTTTCATCATTTTTTTTGACGTTTTGCACTAGCTAAGGGTAGTACTTTTTAAGATAAAGCCCATTCCAAGGGTGGGATAACTCAGTCCCTTCGGCGTTGACTAGCTTGTAGGCATTGCCAGGGTACACGGCTTGAATCACGCAAGGTCCTTCCCAATTGGGTTGGAGCTTAGAACGTGGCCCTCCAGGTTTGACAAAAATTCTTTTAACAACCATCTCACCGACTTTGAATTTTCTCTCAATGACTTTCTTTTGGTAAAAGTGAGCGAGTCTATTTTGATACACACGCGCATGCTCGGCAGCGGCCAGCCGCTTCTCATCTAAGAGTTCCAACTGGGCAAGGAGTGAATTACGACGTTCGTCGAGGGAAAATTCCTCATCCAATTGTACTCTGAGAGAAGGGATCAGAGTCTCATACGGGACTACCGCTTCCATACCATAAGTAAGGGCAAATGGAGTCTGTCCGGTGGGGGTACGGATTGAAGTGCGATAGGCCCATAGAGCTTCGATAAGCTTCTCTGGCCAGTCTAAAAACTTACTAGACTCGCAGGTTTTCTTTATGATTTTGATCAATGTTTTGTTGGTGGCCTCTACTTGGCCATTACCTTGTGGGTAATAAGGTGATGAATGATGCAATGCAATTGCGTACCTTTTGCAGAGGTCCTGAAGGTCCTGAGAAATGAACTGTGGCCCATTATCGGTGACGATTGTGCTTGGGACGCCGAAGCTGGTGAGGATGTTCTTCATGATGAACTTGCAGACTGTTGAGGCCTTGATTTCCGCATAAGCTTCGGCTTCGGCCCACTTGGTGAAGTACTTCGTTGCAGTGAGAATGAACAATTTCTACTTGGTGAGGGAGTTAGGATCACCTAGGGGACCAATGATGTCGAATGCCCACATGGAGAAAGGCCCTGAGGAGGATATTGGGTGAAGTGAGGAGGATGGTGAATGAATTTTATCGATGTGAAGCTGACACTTGACACACCTACAGACATAGATGGCACAATCCTCTTCCATAGTGGGCCAGTAAAAGCCTTTCCGAATGATCTTCTTAGCGAGCATTTGGCTATTCACATGGCCACCGCACACACCCGAGTGTGCTTCCTCCACACATTTTCAGACCTCATCGTCATCAAGACATCTTAACAGAACACCAGTAAGGTCTCTCTTATATAAAAACCCTCCAACTAGGGCGGTTTATTTTAAATAAGTGGGGGATAAAACAAGATTTAGGTGAAAGATACCTAGAAGAATTTACAGGATGAGAAGAAATCAAAGAAATTAGTGAGGACTAAAACCTCGGAAATAGTGTGAGAATGGGCAGGTGCCCGAGGAAGTTAATGTGGAAGGGACCGGGTCGAACCCGGGAGCGGGATCGAGAAGAATCAGAAATTGATGAATCGAGAGAGGCGGATCTGAAGGGTCGGACGTAAAGGAGGAGAATCATGGGGAAGTGAATCCGGAGGTTCCGGAGGAAGATGATCATGAGGGACACGATGCCCTGGGAAGTATGTAAAGAGGTATTTCAAAGGGGTGAAAAGAACGAAGGACGCAATGACTTGGAAGAACAAAAGGATAAATCGAAAGAATGAGAGGCCCGGAGGTTCCGGATGGATATGGGAAGGAAGGGCGCAAAGTCCTGAGAGAGATGAAGAATAAGATAAGAAATCCGTAGGTTCCGGATGGGGGTGAGAGATGGATAAAGACATGGAATTAAAGAGAGAGGGGTCCGGAGGTTCCGGACAGGGATGAATGTAGGGGTCCGGAAGCTCCGGACAACGAGGAATGTGAGGGTTCGGGGACCCTAGAGCAGAGGAGCTTGATGACTTAGATTTAGATGACGGAAGGCGTCTCCTTAACCAATGGACTGCCCATAAAAAGAAGCTGAATAGCAGCATGAGCAGTGATGGACTGGGATAGGAAGTGGATGAACTGATGTGGGCTCCTTCAACAAGGGATTTATTGTCCTTAAGCTTCACTTTATGTTTTTCCCTCTTCTTGGTAAATACTCTCTCATAGTGTGGCCTCTCAACCTTCAACATGGCTTCCTGGCCTCTTGGCCCTGCATGCTCTCTCCAATGAAGAGATAGCCTAGTCCTTTTCTGACCAACTAGTCCAATCAGTGCGGTCAGGGCCCATGGGCTCTCATTTGATGGACTTCTAATAAGGCCCTTTGGACATTCATACATGAACGGTAACTCTCTTGGCAAAATATCATAACAAAAATTTGAGAGTTCCGCTCATGAAGCAGGGATATTGACATGAAATGGCTCCTTTAGAAATAGCTCCCTTGATAGATGAATGGCGTCTATCATTGGAAGTTCGATGCTCGGTATAAGGAGCTTCATGTTTGGGGTACTGCTCAAGGCCGTTGGAATATCACACGTGAATATGCCGGGTGACATAGGCGTTCATCCCTTGCATGGAAGTTGGTGGGAAGTAGACATGATGTCAAAAGCTCCAGCAAGAACTGCCCTGACTCGCCCTCGAGCACAGAGTTCATTATCCCCTTTACAGTGGAATGTGTCATCACTATGCTGGAGGAGAAACCCCTCTCTTGATTAGTCATTTGGACTATGACCGAACAAGGGGTAATGAAAGCTGTAAAAGCATGTTGGCCAATGAGTAATGTGAGCTTATTGTTTTGGCCGCTGATTTGGTCAGCACCAATTCCTGAGAGTCCTTCTTGATGGGCATTGGTGCAGATGGAAATTCGGCTTCTCAGAGGTGACCGACACAAGAACCCGAATCGGCATTCGGCAAATGAAATCTTGGATTTTGAATGGCATTGCCGTGGCCAAATTCTTCTTGTCCGATTCTTAAACATCATCTTTGGCACATGTATTTGTAGAAAGACACCCACTCCGAGAGGTGGTGGAAGGAGGTGAGATTGAGACAACAGGCTCAACGGGTAGTGGATGTTCAATGGAAAGAGTTGTAAGAAGGGTAGGTAGAGGTTGAAACACGACAAGCTTTTCCCCTTGCTCGGAAGCAGAGGAGGTTGGCTCGAGTGCAAAAATAGATGAACCCTGCTCAGAGTTAATCACGGGTTTGGGTAAAGGGTCGGATGGGTTTAAAGTTACAGGGATGATGAAGGTCTTAAGTGGGGACGATGGAAAGTTACTGGGTTGGGGACAAAAGTTAACAGGAGGCTCAATGGAGACTGATGCTATGGGGGTTACTTGTGTAGTTAGAGGGATGACAGTAGGAGGCTTAGTACGTAATAAGCGTCGGATTTTGGTGGTATGTGAGGGGTTTAGGGTAGGGGATGATTCATGGTGCGTTGACGCGGGTTGTTGGTATATGGACCCACCATCGTAACATCATGTGATTTCATTGGCATGGGTAGGGACAGTGACTTCATCTTGAGTAGGGAGATATTCTGGTGGTGGTGGAAAAGGGAAGGAATGAAGAAAACTCGGAGTAGGTGCATATTCAAAATATTCACAGATGTGATCATGTGCCATTTGCAATTCTTCAAAATCATTAGGTTCAAATGGATGCCGTGGTGGAGGCGTGTTGATGAGATGAGGTGATGTATATTGGCATGGAGGACTTTGCGTATATAGATGTGGATTCTCCGTATGGATTAGTGTGATGAATGGACGGTGGGCAGACGGCGTCCACTTGATTGTAACGACTTGGAAGAATATCTTGCTCACTCATATCCCAGATGCCGTACTCATCTCTTCTCTCCTTCCAATCCTTCTCCATTTTGATAATATTCTTCATGAAAGCGTGAAGGGGGTTGGCTTGAGGAGGGGAAGGAGGAAGAAATTTCCTCTCAATAACAGCCGGTAAGGCTCCAAGTTGAGAGCTGAGAGAGTCGATATGAGAAACCATGAAATCCCAGGCATAGGGAACACTAGTGGAGGGGGAAGCTCCACTAACAGTGGCCTGTATTCCATATGAGGACTTATAGGACGGGCCAACGTCCATGGGATGAACCTGTGGGTCAGGATGATAGCCCCAGTCTGAGTTGTAGATCCCATAAGAGTCGTGACCTTGGTCACACATTTGAGACCCATAACGAAAGGCGTCAGCCTCGAAACAATTGTAATTATATTCAGCCATCCATCATGTTTTTCGAGAGCGTAATAGCATACACGAGCAAACAATTAGCATGGATTAACATACAAGTGAATGTTTTACGTCCTTTTTTTTGTTTTGATTTTGATAATTTTTTTGTGTTTTTAACCAGATTTGAAGTTCACACAAAAATAAGGACCCTAGTTAGTTTTTGTTTCACCGCGGTGTCAACTAGGGTCTCTCGTCTCACCACGGATGGGTCAACTAACTCCGAGGAACTTCAATGGTACAACCGGCCCAGTGAACGAAGAGGAGATTCTTCGATGTCGGGGACTTACGGAGGTCCCAGTGGAGGAGATTCTAGACCGTCGAGAGGAATTCTTGAACGGAGAGTCCTTCCTTCACCGAGAGAGGGTGATCCTTAGAAAAAATGAAAAAGAATAGAAAAGAGGGATGGATGTATGCAATGAAATGCTGACAGATATATGGAGTACAACAAAATAACAAAACAATCAAGATACAACAACACGCAAGAGATGATAAAGCAAATCACAAGAAGCTGCAAGGGTAACTGAAAGAAAGTAACAGATGTCCCACCGTGATCGCCAATCTGTGAGCGATGTCACGCGGTTGAGAAATGAAATGCGGAACGCGCGGGCTCGTTTTTTGTTTTGCTGCAACATAGAAATAAGAGAAAAGAGAAGATGCCACCACGGGAGATTGCTCCGGCGGGGCGTGCGGGACAGATGAAATATAGCAAGATATGGGGGTTAAACGGCCACAGCGGGAAGTGACTCGCCGCGGCCTCGGGGGATGGGAATGGTGCGAGAATTAAATAACAGGAATTGAAACGGCCATTGCGGGAAGTGACTCGCCGCGGCCTCGAGAGTATAACAGGCAGATATAGCAGACAGATATAGAAGCAATTCAAGATATACAATATGAATAGATAAGAGATATAACAAGATATAAAAAGAAGCAGAATTCAAACGGCCATTACGAGAAATGACTCGTCGCGGTCTTGAGAATATGAGCGGATAAGAGATATAACAAGGTATAAAAAGAAGTAGAATTCAAACGGCCATTGCGGGAAATGACTCGCCGCGGCCTCGAGAACATGATGTGATTGCCAGGGGCCAGAGACCCCAAAATAAAGAGTGATCGCGCCTACCTCACTAGCAGGAAGTGATGGGTTGCTTCTTCCTCCCCCTTCGACTGACTGACGGAGAGGGTTTTCTTCAGTTACCCTTATAAAATAACAGACAGTAGGTAAACAAAATTAGAAAATGGCAGTGTAGTATCAATCCCTTGTGAAGAAAATAACGAAATCGTGACAGAACACACACCTGGTTGGTGTGATTTTAAACCCCTCTCGGACTCGAGTAGGAGGAAAGTGCGATGATGAATGAAAGAAGTATATAAGAGAAGGCGCCCTTGTGAAGGGAGATAGAGGATGCGAGATGATGAATGCAAAGAACTACGGAGAAAAAGGGGAGAGAATTGGCTTATTGGATGTGCCGATGGCGAGATCCGACAGAGCTTCGGCAGTGTAGGGACGACGTGGAAGCGCAGTGGATGAAGACGACCTTCAACTCGCGAGCGCGGGCACCCGAGAAGCCCGCAGAACCTCCCCCTACAAAAGGCCCCACGGATTAGAAATGGCTCCGGCAGCCTCTGGGCTCCAGCTGCCTATCGGACCTCTTAAAAGCTCTCTTCGGACTGAGGGGGGGTCTCTATTTATAGGGCTCCAGAGGATGGAGGCGTCTAGGACCCTGGACGCCTTCATCAGGGCAAAAATAATATTTTAAATTATTTTTATTTTTTTATTTCGAATATTTTAAAGGAGACGTCTAGGCAACTGGACGCCTCCATAACAGCCCACCGAACCCCCGGAGAAAGCCGCACGCGGTTTGGCACAACGCGTGGTTTTGATCGGCGCCCGTGATTCATGCATGGGCGCGTCTAGTTGGCAGGACGTCTTCACAATTTGAATTTTTCCTCAAATGACAAACCGACCGGTGGACGGGGGCCGCCCGTGGGTAAGATAATAATAAAATAATAATTTCATGGAGGCGTCCAGGCAACTGGACGCCTCCATGAAATTATTATTTTATTATTATTATTATTATTATTATTTTTTTCATTTTTATGAAGGCGTCCAGTCTCCTGGATGCCTTTAAAAATATTTTTATTATTATATTTTTAAATATTTGGTGCCTGATGAAGGCGTCCAGGCAGTTGGACGCCTTCAAAAAAGGCCCTCCGGAACCCCCGAAAAGCTGTCGACAGTCGTTCGCCAGACATCCTCTTGGTTTCGGAACCTTCCGATACGTCCGATTGGTGTCGGTGCCGTCTGAATGCCGCATGATTTTCGCAACGAGGCGGCTTCCGGATGCCGAAAAGACGGAAGAAGACTCAAGAAGGAAGCACTCAAGTGATTCAAAATGCGAAAGCCGCTGCGGGGCGTCGCATAGTAATATGAGATTTTCTCAGGGGACGTCAGGAATGGCGTGTCTACACTAGACCTCCTTCCAGCCCCCATTCTACCACTCCCAAACCTTGTAACACCCCCTCCCAGACCCCCTCATAGCCAGGGGTTGCCCCCAGACACATCCACCTCATTTCCCCTCCCATCTACCCCCATTTCCCATCACCTATCACCACTCTGCATAGGCCAGTTCGCAGGCAGCAGTTGAGGCCTGAGTTGCAGAGCCTGCCACATCTTCAACGCACATCTTCTAAGGGTGTATCATACATTCCTGGAATCATCGTCGAGTCTACTTCGCAACGGAGGTGGTCTCACCACCATCCAAGCTCGGAGCTGCTCAGAGGAGTTATTCTCGCCAGACTGCGCAATCTGTCTCAGGCAGACAGCCAGAGGCAACTTGCAGAGACTCCCACGACTAGCTTGGTGAATCTCTGGACACAATCTTTGGAGTGAAGGAACGTTGTCCAGTCCTCTTTCAGTACCAGGAAGGAGGAGGCCATTCGCCCTGCCTAGCACCCGGTTCCAATTATTCTTGTCGAAGTGCGAAGATTGCGCCCTACTATTCTAGGTTGGACCACCCCCCATTCTTCTGATCAGAGCTCTCTCCTCGGACCTCTTTTTTGGGTCCCGTCAGTTCCTTCTCAAAGCTGCTTTGTCCGCGGTCGCGTCAACGCCAATTTCGTCTCCATCGGAGTTCGGTAGAGTTCGTGGCCACTTCTGCAACAGACCTCAGAGGTTCTACATCGGACAGAGCCAAAATGGATCAGTCCTATTCCAAACTCCGCCCCGGCCAGCAACATCATCAGGAAATTCACCAAAAATTCGGGCGTCATCTTGGGTGAATTAAGAAAGTTTCGGCACCAGTCTTGACTACTTCTGAGCTCAGCTGAGTCCGTGGCGGCATCAACTCCGACATCCTATCCTGCTGTCCCAGGCCGGACAGAATCTGAACAAGTTGTCGAATCGAAACTGCAGCGGCTCCACCGGACCTCCGGACGACCCAGGAATCCTACTGCAACCTGCTACATTGTCCCTGGATGAGTCAGCATCAGCCCCGCCCTTTCTAGTATTCGGAGGTGTCCGTGGCGACCCCGACTTCAGCTTGCTGTCCCTACAGAACCGAACCGACTGAAGTCGGTCCCCGGCAGTTTGGCTTTCGTCATCTCATTCCCCGCCCCCTCGCCTGGCCGGATGAAAGTCCCTCCCTGCGTGGAGGTAGTGTTTGAGTGTAAAACTAAGTTCCCCACCCACGATCACCCTCCTGCGTGAGGCGTAGTGGTGTATTCACTTTTAATTTTTAGGTCAAAGCGACACCGGCGCGGCGTGCGGGTGCATACCCACGCTTCCCCACTCGCCCTCATCTTCGACCGGAATCGGTGTATTCACACGGATCAGGTGAGCGTCTGGCTGCCCCTTTACTGGTTCACATTTTTCTTACTTAGTATTGCTTCTAAGTGCCGTCAGACGGAGAGTGAGAGCTCAACCCACATTGCCCTCCACGTGAGTGACTATCGCGGGCGAGTTGTGAGAGAGCCATTACCTCCCACGCCCTCGGCATGCTAGCCGCCCCCGAGAGTGGGCATCCTAGGGCCCTTAGGGGTTCAATCTTAAGTTAGCCAATCCCCAGAGCCGCGAGGTCCCATCTCGGACCCTCACGACCATCACCAAGTTACCTACGGGCACTAATGTGCGCTTAGCGGGAGAGTCCGCTCGAGTGAATTTGCCGGTCCGTGAATCTTGTTTGCTTGCTAGGTCCGAAGAATTGATAGTTTAGTTGCTGCATTCGTAAGGCTTCATCAAACATCCTAGGTCGTGTCACATCACTTTCAAACACAGAAATTCTTCTTCTCTCCTCCTATTGGGGAGGGGCTTCATCAGCCTCGTAATCTGGGCCGTCTTCATATCCATTGTCATCAACATATGATGTTGTTCTTCTTTCTTCTTCTTCTTCGACCATTGTTGGCAAGCAGTCTTCTTCTTCGGCTGCAACTGCTTGTTACAGTCGCTGCTGGCCCAATGAGGGTTGCCTAGACCCCTAAAGTTGCTCCTGGCCATATTGATCATCTCCTCTTGACCCCGTCCTTCGTGGAGGACCGGGGATAATTGTCGACCTCCTATCGGAGGGATGTAAGCCAGTCGGGCTCTCCCAGCAAGTCGGTCGAATCTTCTCCCTACTATAGGGATGTCAGGTTGTCGGGCGCAGGCCCTGGGAGTAGCACAGCATGAAGGGTCCACGACCATCTCTTCTCTTCTTGGGGCCAAGCCCCTCTCATTCCTCCTCTCTGCCTCAGCAGGCTCGGGGTAGTAGTGAACAGGTACATTTTGACAGGCAGGTTGGGTCTTCTTAGGGACTCATACTTGCTTGAATATTTTCAACCTTGGGGCCAGCTCCCTTCGACCTTGACGGCCGGCTTCTTCTTTCTCAACCCTTCTTTCGGACAGGGCCTGGAAGGAGTTGCGGGTTGGTACAGCAGGGACCACCCGATCTAGGATCACTTGGGCATCCCGTCCGTCTAGAAAGACGCAGACACCACCAATTAGAATGGATTTTCCGGACGTCGACAACCTTTCGGTGATGGGAGCAGCAGCTTTCCTTCGGGAGTTCCCCTGGCGGCGACTCCAGGGTTTGTTGTAGTGGGCGGGGCGAGCCCCCTAAGCTACGTGGTTGACCATGCAGCTTGTCAGTTGGATTTGGCCTCTTAGCAAGCCTTTGCAGCTTCGGGCGTCGGCCACCCAGGGCTTCTTGTTGATGTTTTCCCTGGCCACCTCCGGAGCTTCGACCTTCAGCATGTCGGTGAAGGCTACCCCCAAGAAATTAGGGAAGCTGACCACCGGTGGGAAGGTGCCAAAAATGGTCGATACCTCCAGGTACCCCGAGGCAGCATGGTTGGCCACGATCGTGGGGTTGAAAGTCAATGCAGCAAATCTAGCAGCCATCGTTACTTCCTGTAGTCACAGAAACAAACAATCAGCATTCTTTGGGAGGGCCCCGGGGCCCATTTACCTTGGCAAAGAGATGAAGAGAGACTGAGTTCCATCGGGCATACTAGCTTGTGGGGATGAGATATTATTATTTAATTTTATTTAGTTTTATTAGATTTATTAGGTTTATTGCGTAGGCGTGCCAGTCACTAAGTGACAGATTTATTATGCGCTCGATCTGACTTGGTCAGACGAAAGTGAAGTCCGTGTCGGGACCGGCAGTCCGTCATACCATGAAGGCTATGACGTTAATTACATCCTCCAAGAAGAAGGAAAACTCTTGATTAATTGCCAAGATAATGAACCACCGGGGCTGTGTAAATATATATAAGCATAAGCAGCTTAACAGAATGATATCACATAATGCAGGAACTGAACATAAGCTCAAACATGCAGTTCGATCATATTCATTATCCGGAGCCCTCGGTACGTGAAAGAGAACGTAGGTTCGAAGACCACCATCACACTTAGTGAGAGCTTCCAGTCAGACCTGATTTGGCCTTCAGCAAATCACCATCTGATATACCGAGGTTTGGAATAATGACAAACATACAACAGTAGCAAGCAGGCATTCATGTGTACATAGATGCATGGCAAAAGCATACCCAAAACAGTTAACGACTAGGAGCTAGCAATGATTTTTATTGGTTAATTATGGAGCGTTCATGAGCTAAGTGTGACGGAGAGACGGGGAGCAAAAGGATTGATAGAAGTATAAGTGGGGACTAAATCGGCGCGAGGGGATAGTTAAACTCTAATCCGGTGCGGAGTGTAGGGATAGGTTAAACCGGCGCAGTGGATGTTGAAGACGGCGGGGGGTATAAAGGAGGTTGAATCTGGCACGGGGGGTGAAGGGCGCGCCGGATTAGGTTGCACGCCGTATAGATGGGGTTAAGGATTTTGGGGATTTAAGAGGGGAGCTATTTCGACGCGGTGGGGGTGGACGCCGGATTAGGGCATGCCGGTTAGAGGCTTTGTCATTTTTGGAGGATTTTCTGAATTATGGGCTTATTTGAGTTATGTTGCAACTTAACTCAATGAACAGCTATTTTGTTGATCATTTGTGATGGTTATTAAGTGAATTAGGTCCTAATTGTCCTACATGCATGATAGATCAAGACTTGTGCAGGTTAATACTCAAGCATAATTTATTCTCAGTCCAATATATATTCACAGTCACCACAATTTGGATTTTTAGCAGAGTTTAGTTAAACTAATCACATTAAAATTGGGCAGCATCTCCCCATACCCAGAGGGTCACGGGGGAGAAGTGGAAACATACCCACAGAGATTGGGGTAAGCTCCTGAATGTCGGGAGGCCAAGATGACGACCGGCGAACCCAAACGGATGGAAATCCCGAGGGCTAGTCTACTAGGGGCACCAATACTCCGTGGGCCAGCAATCATTCAACGGGACAGCCTGAATGGGAGGAGACCCCCAGGGCTAGCCTACAAGGGGTTCCGTGACCCCTGGCCACCACGATTCCCCAGAGGAATGTGGATTTGATTTAATGTTGGATCAAAGGATCTGTTTATATTTGCCCTGATGGCCCGTTAGGCTCCGCGTCATGAGAGGACGAGGCCTTGCAAGTATTTGGTGATTCAGCGGACCGATGACAGAAGTATTTGATGGGGAATGTCCCCCCCCCCGGCTAGTAAATCGATACTATTGTGAGGAGCATGATGCTCGCAATGGCACCTCGTATCTCCGATATAACAGGAAGGGGTGAGATGAGCCATATGGACTGACCCTCACCCAATCCCTTTTGAGGGGGGAAAATACAATAATCCGCCATTTAACTATCGAGCAATCGATGATAGATTGGGCACAAGGGAGTTAGTTGGTTAACATTTGAGAATTAATCGTAAACACATGAGCTACGGAGCTCAAAAGGGGAATGGCATACAGATATGGTTCTGTAAGGCAAATGCTCGAACATTTAGCAGGTGGCATGCATGAAGATGACTATGATATTAGGCACAGGGTGTCCAGGCTGTGGGGATGGCCGCATTCCCTCCAGTTCATGGTCACGAATGGAGGGGTAGTAAGGGAGTTGGTCCCGAGAGTGGGCGGAGGTACACATATCCAGCGAACAGAGGAAACCCACAGTAGATACGCGAGATGCTAGATATAATCAACCTACTGAGAAGCCCCGGGGAGGGGGAATGACATTAATATGGCCCTTGGGTAGCCCAGGGCGTATTCTGCGTCGATGGAGAAAATCAAACGTTGACGCACAAGTAACATAAAGAGAAATGCAGTGGAGCATAAGGGAATCACTAAAATGCGTAGAGATACTTGCACCCAAAGCGCCATTAGTATTACAAAAAAAGAATAGAGAGGATATATATATATAGGCACGGTTCGACGTTGTCGCTCAGAGACCGGCAGCAATACATCATAACCCCTGGAGGTTACATCCAGAGGCAAGGAAAATGAAAGAAAAAAACATAGAGAGAAGACATCGAATAGGATGATAAAGACCCTGGGCTCATATCATAGCCCATATGTATTATAGTCTGTGGTAGATTAAGGGAAAGGGAGTGGGGAAATGGCCAGAGCCTACGCAGAACCCACCTCTGCTTCGTGAAATAAAAATAGAGTATCGGAATCGGTCGCCTCCCTCTTCACTCCGGGTGTCTCTCTCCTTCAGAAGGATGGAAGACGATCGCACCGGATGCTTTTTGCTCGGGCCGGCTTTCTTCTTCCCCAATATTCTTTTTCTTTCTCTTTTTTTTCTCTCTCTCTCCATCTCTTTTTTGTTCTGTCGAATGAAGCCTTCTTATAGGGTTTAAGTGGGCTGGCTTAATCCGGCACGGGGGGTGAGCACACCGGTTAAGGGCCGCTCGAGTGGCCTTTGCACGCCGGAATCGGACGGCGCCGATGAAGGGAGCGCGCCGGATTAGGGCGTGCCGAGTTCAACTTCTTTTGGCGTTTGTTCGGGGCGAGTTGGTCCATGGATTTCGGACTGGCTCTGGGAGTCAGCTCGAACTTTCATCTCATTTTGACCCTGTGGGACCGTCATGAGAAGTATCGGGAAAGCCTTTAGGCCACTAACCGGCCAATTTCGGCGTCATCCGTGCGCTTAATTCAGTCACTCGGGTTTCTCGCTAACATGGCCTTCGACACTGTGATCTGTGCTATCGGGCCAGCTTCATTTATATTTGCAACATCCCCAGGGAGTGGGTCACTACCCGGGATACTTCCGCTCTGGCTGGGCAGCTATTTGGTCGCTAATGGACCTATCCGATAAGAAGACGTGCCCGCGCCGGGTCACTCGGGTCTTCCGTTGGCATGGCCTTCGACACCTTGTTCTAAGGAGCCAAGGATGTTCCTTCACCTTGGGAGGGTTTCTTATCAGGTGGCGGACCACCAAGTATATTCTCGTCCTGATCGGACGAAGGATGGGGTTTGTTCGACACGATCGAGTCAGCGTCGGTTTGTTGGGCAGGTTGTACGGCATTGCCGGTTTGTTGCAAATTTCTTCCGACCATCCCGATTTGATGAATCGTGGAGTCCCCGATGCTCTTGTCAGGTGACTTGAGACTTAAGCAGTCCGAGAGGACCCTTGTTTGTTGATTTTCTTCGACTCTTCAATTTGGCGGGCCGCATCTTTCGGTCGTTCAGGCGTGATTGTCATTTGATTATATTTCGGGTGCCAATAGGGGAGAATAACATTTTTTATTTTTTAAACTAAGGGTAATTTAATCTTTTCGCAAGTCTGGTTAAAAATAACTATGATTAAGTTGATGGGTGATAACAGAAAGTTATGACGATGACATTTATGTACTATTTTATTTTACACAATGATAGACGTTAATATATTTTTAAAAATAATTTTGTACAAATTCACATCTAACAAAGATTTCTATATAAAAAATTAAAAATAAAACTATTAAAAGAATCATCCATTACAATAACAAATAGTCAAAGTATTAAATTCAGTTATTATTGACATTTCTAGTGTAGATCATCCCCTTAAAGTCGAATGGTACATTTAGAGTGCAGCCAAACTGTCAAATCATACCAGAACACTTGGCTGCACTCTGCACTAAAATACTTCCGGGGTTGTAAAATTATTGAGAGAGAGAGAGAGAGAGAGAGAGAGAGAGAGAGAGAGAGAGAGAGAGAGAGAGAGAGAGAGAGAGAGAGAGAGAGAGAGAGAGAGAGAGTGAGAGTCTTCCTTCTGTCTGTTGCTGTTTTTCTTTCTTCAAGGTAAGCTATCCCCAACCAAGCGAATACAAAGCCGAACAATTTTGAGTATCTTCTTCAAAAGATTTTTTTTCCACACAACTGCTGTATATCTTTCATATATTGTTGTGATAGATTGTGCTTTCACTCCTCATCGGCCGAATTGTTCGTACACAACAAACACAGTAGAAATCATAGGGAAGAGATGAGGGGAAGAAGGGAAAGAACACAGATAGATTTACGTGATTCAGAGGTGATAAATCAGACCTGATCGAGGTGTTGTTGTCGTACACCCTTGGACACTGGTGTCGATCGATATCATTGCCATTCAGTAAGCACACATCTAAAAAGATCAGGGCGTCGACGACACCATCCTTTTGGTATGTCTCGGGGTCAAGGGACATGGAAAAACCTCCCCCTACTACTTCGAAACCTATATATGACATCCTATGAATACGAGAGACATTCTCAATTTATTCTAGATTTAGAGATCTTATTGTAACAAATAGACCTATGCATCCTCTATCAAGAGCAAAGACATATACGTTCACATGAATCCGTACATTAAATTGCAAGATTTATTTTTTTTCTTACAAAAAAGTATCACAGTAAAAAAATTGAATCTAAAATCCTCCAAAAAGAAGAAGATATTTTATGCGACCGAGTGAGGAGCCTTTCCCTCTATCCCAATCAAGCTGAACATCCCATAATTGTAACATGACACTCTTTTTGTCATTTTTGTGTTGTTTGGTGTCAAAAAGAAAAAAAGTCAACGTCGTCGTTCAATCTATATTATATATTATAAGAGAATTGTCTAATTTTTTTCCTCCAGTTTAATATTATGTTTATTTTGATCCGATTATTTTCTCCAGTTCAATTGTGTCTCGTTTGTCTGATTTTTTTCTCCGATTCAATTATGCTATATAATATACAAGAATTATCTGATTTTTTTCCTTCGATTTACTTATATGTCTCTTTTGATCTGATTTATTTTCTTCGGTTCAATTATGCGTCCCTTTTGTCTTGATTTTTTCTTCCGGTTCTATAATAGTACAATAAAGAATTGGACTTTAATACTATATGAGAATTGTCTGGTTTCTTTCCTCCGATTCAGTTATGTGTTTTTTTTATTTGATTTTTTCCTCCGGTTCAGTTACGTCTCTTTTGTATAATTTTTTCCCTTCGGATCAGTTCTGCTATATACTATAAAATAATTGTCTGATTTTCCCCCCAATTTAGTTATGTGTTTCTTTTGATCTGATTTTTTTACTCTAGTTCAGTTATGTGTCTCTTTTGTCTGGATTTTTTCCCCTCCAATTCAGTTATATATCTCTTTTGTACATTTTTTGGTGCGGACACCAGAGCTAGCGAGAGATACGATACGGCGAGCCGTCGGTACCGTACGCGCAACACCACTTGAGCTACTTCGGCTTCCATCTGACTCGGAGATAGTCTGGAGTCTTCCCTTCAGTCTTAGTATTTATAGTATTTATTGGGATTTTATTTGTGTGTAATATGTGTTTATTTAGTTTTATTTAGATTGTAATAAGGATAGTAGATTGGGTTTATTTATAAAATGGGACCACCTGGGTCCCGCGGACCCTCCCATCCTTTCTCCCATTGATCTACCTCAGCTCTAGGGCCCATGTGGGGTCAGTCAAATCTCCAAGGTGGGCTTCTAGAAGAGTTGGACTAAGGGGAGGACAAATGGTAACAAAATTAAAAAATTAGATCCTTAAGGTCAAGGGCCCCCCATATATCATATTATATTAGAAAGTTTATTTTATTTTATTTGGTTCCAAATCACATGGGAGAAATAATTGTGAACTTCCCCATTTACCTCTCCCCAACCCTAGATCTAAGGATAGTTAGTGTCTTTTGGTATTTCATATAAATGGCATGTATTTTCCCATTATTGGCAGAATTAATAGAAGAAATATTGTGAAATGCAAAGGCCGCCCCTCTCTCTCTCTCTCCTCTCCCCCTTCTTGCAGCTGGGAAGGCTATGTTCTGAGGTGTGAAGCCTCCTCTATCTGGTGTGAAGATCGTCGCCGTCGCGGCCGCCGCCACCGCCATCGAGCCGCCGTTGCACCGCCACCGCCATCGTCGGATTTCTGTCAATCGTGGGACAGCAAGCTCTTTCCAAAATTTCTGCTCTCAACCTCGTGATCTGCTGGGTTCCAAATTTTGAGGGTGAGTTACAGAGGTCAATCCCACGTCCCATAAAAATTCTCCAATTTTCTAGCCTTCGTTTTCCATTTTTCCCAATTCATGTTCCCTAGCCCACCAGATCTGTCTCTGTTCTGTCCTGTGTCACAGCAGCAGAGTAGTTCATCCATGAACCCATCTTCTCCATGTTTGAATGAGCTGCAAATTTTATGGTGGATTCTGCCCACCTAACCCCTCTTCCACGAATTTTTTTGTGAATTTTAGATCTCGTTTACATTTTCTTAAAATCACTGTCAAATCCCACATCAGTTCTGTCTCCCACTGTCCAGATCAGACCACTCCCTGTTAGAAAATATGTTTCCCCAACCAAACCTTCACCATAAATTACAAAACAAATATCCTCGTCTTCCTCACTTCCCCCTCTCCAACTTTCATGAACAACCCAACAACCAGATCCGACGTCTTCCCGCCGGTCAACGCCAACTCTCAGGAAAACCCAATTCTGCACGGCAAGATCTGAGACAGGGAGCAGTCCTGTTTAAAAATCAACCACGAAAAATTCAGTCCCATCAAAATTCCTGCCACAGTCCTTGGTCGAAGGATTTCGAGTCAGCTTTCCAACGGCACTAGTTTCGCGTCTATCCGATGCCGGTGCTGGTCGCAGCAAGCTTTGTCGCCTGAGCGCGCGGGTCTGAAACAGAGGTTCAAATCCGTGGGCAACAACTCCAACCATTGAAGATCAGAGCCATCTCATCTTCCACGAGGCGAACCAGGGCGTCCCTCTCCTAGGGATCGCCCCTCCAGTAGTCCTCTTCGCAGCGGGACCCACCCCACCCAATTCGGAGGTCCGAGCAGCACGTGGGCCCCACATCCCGCGGAACGTGCCGTCTGGACAGCACCAAATCGAGGCTTGTCAGTATCGACGGAGCACCCAAAAACCCTGCCCGTCAACCCAAATTTGATACTCCTGGGCCCCACATGTGACCTATTACCTCCCTGCGTGGAGTGAGTTAATTTTTGTAATTGTTAATTATTGTTAACCGGGAGTACAGATTTGGCCGGGGTTGTCTTCCCCACGCCGAGTGCGTGGAGGTAACGATCTCACCTTCTCGGCTTTACATTTGCTTATTTAGTATGTGATCA
Source organism: Amorphophallus konjac (assembly GCA_022559845.1). Taxonomy (NCBI): domain Eukaryota; kingdom Viridiplantae; phylum Streptophyta; class Magnoliopsida; order Alismatales; family Araceae; genus Amorphophallus; species Amorphophallus konjac. Next base: position 196,581,890 of record CM040117.1, read on the forward strand.
TATGCCGTTGTGTGAGTGCGTTAGGAGTCTAGCCTGTGAGTTCATGTCACCATTGTGAGTAAGAGAGTGAGCCCGTCCTGTGACTCGATCCGAGCACGGAAGTGAGTCGACCACCCTTGACTCTACCGGTTTCTCAACCGCACAGATCCACGCTTTCCCTCGCTTGGGACGACGAGTGAGCTTGCGTTTCTGTTTGCGACGTATAGCCATAGGAACTCTTAGTGTCGGGCTAAAGTGTCTCTACAGTTCGTGTGTTGCTGGTCGCGTCAACACTTAGAGTCCGAGGTTCGCATCACTTAGAGTCGGTCCCTCTGTCCATCCCGCATCAGTTTGGTATCAGAGCGAGTTAGAGTCTAGGGTCGTGTCTCATTGCAACCTTTACCCGGTATCAAAAAGGTGTCCCCGGAACGTTAGGATACGCCTATCGGGAAGGAACACACTTGCGAGAGAGGGTCTTCGGATCCCGCAACTCCGCCACGTACCGGATATCGCTAAGTCTAGGTTCATCCTCATTGCATTAGTCCGTGTCTCCCAGTCACGTGTCTCTTGCATGCCCACCCGTAGAGGCACCCAATACTCACCACCACCACCTATGGCGGATCCCCGAGCCCGTAGTTCCGATGAGCCTTCGGTGGCCGAGATGTTCGAACTCTCATGGATCGTCTCGATACGCGTATGGATGGGCTTAGTACGCGTCTAGATGGCGTAGGAACGCGTCTAGAAGGGAGGATGAAAGCCATCGAGGATCGGGCCGAAGCATCGGACCAGTCCATCCAGGGTCTTGTGGGGAGAGTTGCTGTCCTAGAGAGGGCCCCAGTGGCGGCGCAACCCGCGCCGACAAATGGCCAACAAGAGCCGGTTCAGCAACCTGCTGCTCCAGGGGCTCAAGGGGTAGATGATAGGAGGCAACAAGTGCCCGAGGTGGCTGATTATGCATCCGATAACGAACAAGGGGGTTATGGTCGTGACCGTCGAGCCCAATGATGGAATCGTGATTACGATGATGACGACCGCGTTCTTAGGAGCGTGCGTGCGGACCCTCCCCTATTTGACGGGTCCTTGGACCCGAAGGTCTATTTAGATTGGGAGGCCGGCATGGACCGGTACTTCGAGTGGTTTGAGATGACGGACCACCGAAGAGTTCGCTACGCCAAGATGAAGTTGCAAGGACAGGCGCAAACCTATTGGACAAATGTGGAGAGCCTGTTAATGCAGCGACATCAACCCCAGATCGGTACTTGGGATGACATGAAACTCAAGTTGAGGCAGAAGTACCTTCCTGCCACATATCGCCAGCGTCTCATAGACAAATGGCAAAGTCTCTCCCAAGGGAACCGGTCCGTGACTGAGTACACCTCCGAGTTTGATGAGTATTATTTGCGGTGTGGAGTTACGGAAGAGAGCACCATGACCATCTCACGCTTTCGAAGAGGTCTGCGGCCAAACTATCAATATGAACTTTTCTCCGCAATGTGACCACTTTGGAGCAGGCATATCAGGTTGCTCTCGAATTGGAGCAATTCGAGGCCGAGTTCGAGCCTACCCAACGGATGGGCCCCTTCCCTCTACGTAGTGTCGAGCCCCGTGGCTCTTCAGGCACATATCAGAGGGCCCCCATGGCTCGTCCTCAGGAGCCCGTCCGTCAGGAGCCGTTCGCCCCTAGGCCCTCGCCCTCCACCTCCGAGGGACTTTCCTCGTCCCCAACAACCCCGGCACCCATAGCCCGTCCACCGGCACCCGCACCTCTTGCCCGTCCCTTGTTGCCTTCACCCCCTATTCGTCGGGAGGATAAGGGTAAGGGACCTTTGATCGGGGAGCCTAGTGGATCACGGCAGTAGTTTTTTCACTGCAATGGATTTGGCCATTTTGCCAACCAGTGTCCCACGCGTCAATCTCTAGTCATTGGGGACACACAGGTCGGGAACACCTCATCTTTTGAGCTTGTGTTAGTCAGCTATGAGGCGGATCAAGAATTAGCTGACGAGTTCTTTGAGAATGAGGATGATGGTCAGGAGGTTCAGCATCTAGATGATGCCCAGATCGGGGTCGTCAGGTGCATTCTCACCCAGCCACAGGCCAGTGATGATTGGCGTCGGACCACTATCTTTCATACATACTGTAGGCTGGGAGGCAAGTTTGTAAGGTGATTATCGATAGTGGGAGTTGTATCAATGCAATCTCCACGGGCACTGTCTCTCGTCTTGGTCTTACTCCCGTGGACCATCCTTGCCCCTATCGAGTATCATGGGTGGATTCCACCTCCATTCCGATCAGGCTACGGTGTTTGGTCCCACTGCAGTTCCATGCCTACCGTGACGAGATCTGGTGTGATGTCCTCCCCATGGAGGTGGGCAATATCATTCTTGGTAGGCCGTGGTTATTTGATCGGGATGCCACACTCCATGGCTGGTCGAACACCTGTACCTTCGACCATGGTGGCCAGCGGATTACCCTCCACCCCTCTCAGCCCAAGAGTCCATCAGTTAGGGGTCCTACTGGTCCTAGTACTCCGGAGCCTTCCATCCCTGGGCCTAGTACCCCATCCCCAGCTCGGGCTATGACCGTTACATCTGGCACAGGCGAGCCCTCGACTAGGAGGTTGATGATGATTAGCTCCCGAGAAATGGAGCAGGAGGCTAGTAGGGGCAGCCCTGTGTTTGCTATCACGGTCCGAGAGGTGGATCGAGAGTCCGAGGGTGAACTCCCACCCGATGTTGTCCCTATTCTGCAGGAGTTTGCTGATATTTTTCCTAGGAGCTTCCCGAGGGACTCCCACCTATGCGAGATATTCAGCATGCTATCGACCTGATTCGGGCTCCTCATTGCCCAATCTTCCTCACTATCGCATGAGTCCCACAGAACATGCCGAGCTAAAGCGGCAGGTCGATGAGCTGATGCAGAGAGGGTCTGTTCGAGACAGCATGAGTCCGTGTGCTGTTCCCGCATTACTCGCCCCAAAGAAGGATGACACTTGGAGAATGATATTGATAGTCGTGCCATCAACAAAATCACCGTGAAGTACAGGTTCCCTATTCCCCGCCTAGATGATATGCTTGACATGATGGCAGGTGCCACTATCTTTCGAAGATCGATCTTAAGAGTGGCTACCATCAGGTGAGGATTAGGCCAGGTGATGAGTGGAAGATCGCATTTAAGACCAAGGATGGTCTATATGAGTGGTTGGTTATGCCCTTTGGGTTGACCAATGCCCCTAGCACCTTCATGCGACTCATGACTCAGGTCCTTCGACCATTCATTGGAGTCTTTGTGGTAGTGTATTTTGATGATATTCTATCTATAGTCGCACTAAGGGGACCACTTGGACCATCTACGGCAGGTCTGCCTACTTTTGAGGCGAGAGCAGTTGTTTGCGAACCCACAGAAGTGTGCCTTTATGACTTCTCAGCTTACCTTCTTGGGTTTTATTGTGTCTAGTACTGGGGTCTCCGCTGATCCGGAGAAGGTCTGGGCCATTGTTGAGTGGCCGGAACCCCGCACGATCCATGATGTCCGCAGCTTCATGGCCTCGCGACGTTCTATCATCGTTTCATCCGCGGATTTAGTTCCGTCACTGCCCCGATCACGGACTGTATTAGGAAGGGCACGTTTGTATGGACGAAGGCGCTGCTGCTACCTTCAAGGACATCAAGGAACGCATGACCCAGACACCGGTCCTTCGATTACCAGATTTCTCGAAGGTGTTTGAGGTCTCTTGTGATGCGTCGGGTGTAGGGATTGGAGGAGTGTTAAGTCAGGAGGCCCACCCGGTCGCATATTTCAGTGAGAAGCTGAATGACGCGAAACTGCGATACTCCACTTATGATAAAGAATTCTATGCAGTTGTTCAGGCTCTTAGGCATTGGAGGCACTATCTATTACATCAGGAGTTTGTCTTGTACTCCGATCATGAGGCTTTGAGGTTCCTCCATGCCCAAAAGAAGCTTAATGCGCGTCACAGTAGATGGGTTGAGTATCTCCAGAGTTCACATTTGTGCTTAAACACAAGGCTGGAGTGGAGAACAAGGTGGCTGATGCCTTGAGTCGGCGAGCATGTTTGCTGACTACCATGAGTGCCGAGGTTATAGGGTTAGAGAAGATGAGAGAGGCTTATGTTGATTGTCCTGACTTTGGTCAGATCTTTGCCGCTCTCCAGGCCGGACCCTCGAGAGATCATATTGATTATGTGCTTCAGGAGGGTTACCTCTTTCGAGGAGGCAGGCTTTGTGTTCCCCGAACTTCGGTTCGTGACTTCTTAGTCTGGGAACTACATGCGGGAGGTCTAGCGGCCACTTTGGTCGGAATAAGACTATCGAGGCTGTTGAGCATAGATTCTATTGGCCGAGCTTGAAGCGAGATGTTGCTCACATTGTGGCCCAGTGCCGTACATGTGTTACGGCCAAAATGAAGAAGCAAAGCTCGGGCCTCTACACACCTCTTCCCGTGCCTGATGCCCCGTGGCATGATGTTAGCATGGATTTTATCTTCGGATTGCCATGAACCTCTAGGAAGCATGATTCGGTCTATGTGGTAGTAGATCGATTCTCGAAGATGGCCCTTTTCATTCCCTGCTCGAAGACTTCGGATGCTTCGAGGGTAGCCCGCCTTTTCCTTACTCATGTGGTGTGTAAGTTCGGGTTGCCTCGTACCATAGTGTCTGACCGTGATGTTAGGTTCACCAGTTATTTTTGGAAGACACTGTGGCATATGTTAGGTACTCACCTCAAGTTTTCCACTGCATATCATCCCCAGACAGATGGTCAGACTGAGGTGGTCAATAGGAGTCTGGGTGACCTTTTGAGGTGTCTTGTCAGGGACCATGTAAGGGATTGGGATCTCATGTTACCACTGGCAGAGTTTGCATACAATGATTCGGTCAACAGGTCTACCGGTATGAGTCCTTTCGAGATTGTCACAGGTCGTAGGCCTAGGAAGCTAGTGGATCTTGTTCCCATGCCCATTCATGCACGCGTGTCAGAGTCTGTCGAGTCATTTTCTAGGCATGTTAGGAGTCTGCATGACGACATCCGTCGTCACATTGAGGCCAGCAATGCACGGTATAAGGAGTTAGCCGATGCCCATAGACACCACCGTGAGTTCCAAGAGGGTGATTATGTCATGATCAGGGTTAGACCTGAACGGTTTCCCTCTGGAACCGTCAAGAAATTGCAAGCTCGCGGAGCCGGTCCATTTAGAGTGTTGAAACGCGTCGGATCCAATGCGTATGTTGTGGACTTGCCTGAGGAATATGGTATAAGATCTACTTTCAATGTGTCGGATCTAGTTGCCTATAGGGACCCAGCGGTGATCCCTAGTGAGCCTTTCGAGCCATCTCCTCCCATTGAGAGTGATCCCACACCTGAGTGTCCACCACCAGCCTCATTTCCACAGCAGCGAGAGCATATAGATCATATACTGGATGAGCAGGTGACTGTTACCAGGAGTGGATCCTACCCGCGCTACCTAGTGCGATGGAGAGGGTGACCCGCCACCGATGATACTTGGATCACCCGTGGAGAGTTGCAGAGGATAGATCCGGACCTACTGGAGCGCTACCAGAGCGATGCAGACCCTTACTCGACAGGGTCGAGTTTCTCCCACCCGGGGAGAATTGGTGCGGACACCAGAGCTAGCGAGAGATACGATACGGCGAGCCGTCGGTACCGTACGCGCAGCACCACTCGAGCTACATCGGCTTCCATCTGGCTCGGAGACAGTCTGGAGTCTCCCCTTGAGTCTTAGTATTTATAGTATTTATTGAGATTTTATTTGTGGGTAATGTGTGTTTATTGGTTTTATTTGGATTGTAATAAGGATAGTAGATTGGGTTTATTTGTAAAATGGGACCACCTGGGTCCCGCGGGCCCCCCATCCCTTCTCCCATTGATCCACCTCAGCTCTAGGGCCCATGTGGGTCAGTCAAACCTCCAAGGTGGCTTCTAGAAGAGTTGGACCAAGGGGGGGACAAAGGGTAACAAAATTGAAAAATTGGATCCTTAAGGTCAAGGGGGTGCCCCACATATATCATATTATATTAGGAATTTTAATTTATTTTATTTGATTCCAAATCACATGGGAGAAATAAATTTGAACTCCCCCATTTACCCCTCCCCAATTCTAGATCTAGGGATAGAATTAGTCTTTTTGCATTTTCTATAAAACCCTTATATTTCCATTTTGGTTGGACTTAATGCAAAAAAAATGTGAAGTTCTTGGAGCTCCAAGCAAGGGCCGCCCCCTCTCTCTCTCCTCTCTCCCTTCTTGCAACTGGGAAGGCTGTGTTCTGAGGTGTGAAGCCTCCTCTATCTGGTGTGAAGATCGTCGCCGCCGCCGCCGGGCCGCCGTTGCACCGCCGTAGCCATCGTCAGATTTTTGTCATTCGCTGGACAGCAAGCTCTTCCCGGAATTTTTACTCTCAACCTCGGGATCTGTTGGGTTCCAAATTTTGAGGGTGAGTTACAGAGGTCAATCCCACGTCCCATAAAAATTCTCCAATTTTCTAGCCTTCGTTTTCCATTTTTCCCAGTTCATGTTCCCTAGCCCACCAGATCTGTCTCTATTCTGTCCTGTGTCACAGCAGCAGAGTAGTTCGTCCATGAACCCATCTTCCCCATGTTTGAATGAGCTGCAATTTTTTGGGGGGATTCTGTCCACCTAACCCCTCTTCCATGATTTTTTTTTGTGAATTTTGGATCTCGTTTACATTTTCTTAAAATCATTGTCAAATCCCACATCAATTCTATCTCCCACTATCTAGATCCGACCACTCCGTGTTAGAAAATGCTTTTCCCCAACCAAACCTTCACCATAAATTACAAAAAAAATATCCCCGTCTTCCTCACTTTTCCCCCTCCAACGTTCATGAAGAACCCAACAACCAGATCTGACGTCTTCCCTCCGGTCAACGGCAACCCTCAGGAAAACCCAATTCTGCCCGGCCAGATCTGATACAGGGAGCAGTCCTGTTCAAAAATCTACCACGAAAAATCTAGTCTCATCAAACTTTTTGCCACAGCCCTTGGTCGAAGAATTTCGAGTCAGCTTTCCAATGGCACTGGTTTCGCGTCGATCCGACGCCGGTGCTAGTCGCAGCAAGCTTTGTCGCCAGAGCACGCAGGTCTGAAACAGAGGTTCAGATACGTGGGCAACAACTCCAACCATTGAAGATCGGAGCCGTCTCGTCTTCCACGAGACGAACTAGGGCGTCCCTCTCCTAGGGATCGCCCCTCCAGCAGTCCTCTTCGCAGCGGGACCCACCCCACCCAATTTGGAGGTCCGAGCAGCACGTGGGCCCCACATCCCGCGGAATGTGCCGTCCGGACAGCACCAAATCGAGGCATGTCAGCACCGACGGAGCGCCCCAAAACGCTACCCGTCAACCCAAATTCGATACTCCCGGACCCCACATGTGACCTATTACCTCTCTGCGTAGAGTGGGTTAATGTTTGTAATTGTTAATTATTGTTAACTGGGAGTACGGATTTGGCCAGGGTTGTCTTCCCCACGCCGGGTGCGTGGAGGTAACAATCTCACATTCTCGGCATTACATTTGCTTATTTAGTATATGATCATATGCCGATGTTTGAGTGCGTTAGGAGTCTAACCCATGAGTTCATGTCACCGTTGTAAGTAAGAGAGTGAACCCATCCCGTGACTTGATCCGAGCACGGAAGTGAGTCGACCACCCTTGACTCTGCCGGTTTCTCAACCGCGCGGATCCACGCTTTCCCTCGTTTGGGACGACGAGTGAGCTTGCATTTCTATTTGTGACATATAGCCCATAGGAACTCTTAGTGTCGGGCCAAAGTGTGTCCATTGTTCGTGTGTCACTGGTCGCGTCAACACTTAGAGTCCGAGGTTCACATTCATTGACGTCGGGTCCCCCTGTCCGTCCCGCATCAATTTTACTACAATAAGAAATTGGACTCTTTACATTTAGGACTCTCACAGGTGGAACCGCACCCCAAGAGTTCTGCACCTATCTAAGAGTCCAACCCATACCTCATCAGGAGATTACAATAATGGATAAATGTTTGGAATAGAAAATACGACTCCAACTACTTCAAAACCTATGTGAGGCATAGAGTCCGACTTTTGAAAGAAAAATACACGTCAATCACTAGAATTGCTAGCAACCTAATACTTTGTTACATAATTTTTCAAGTTATTTTTGTCATTTTTCTCTTCCAGATTGTTAAGCCATTTATACCTCATTATGTATTTGCACTGAAGGTAGTCATATTTCTTGGTTGTGTACATTGACTTCTATAAGTTTTGAGGAGGGTACAACCTGCCAGGCCTAGTGCGGCCCACTAGCGCTAGGCCCACGACAGCCCAGCCCAGTTAGGCCTGAGGTAGGCTGCCCGACGGCCTATAGCCTAACTCATGCGGCCCGACTACGGCCAACAAAGGATTTGCCAACCCATGGGAAGATCGACGCGAGCATCTCGGGTGTCGAAAAACTCCCCAGTAACCGAATGTTGCCTCTGCCATTATAGACCCTCCTTGACAGAGACGAGGTCACGCCCACAGCGTCGAGATTCTCCCTACGAGACCTCTCTTCCCGAATAAGCAGGTGCACAACGGGCAACTCTCCCTAAGATCAAGGGGGCGTTACTCTACGTCCTACGCCCTTTCCCCATTGAGGAACGAGTCCTCATTGCAAGGACAACCTATATAAATAGGTCCCCAGTCAAATGCACGGAGGACACACGCATACATACACAGATACAGAGAGAGACAAATAGAAATAGAGATGCATAGAGAGAGAAAAGATCTACGCCCTTCATTTGGAGCACTCCCGAGGCTCTTTGAGCACACTCCTAACCCCGTGAGCACTCTCTGAGCAATCGCCAGACGCAGCGAGCACTTCAGAGGTCCCAGTTCCTACACCTAGGCTTGTCTGCTTTGTTCTCACACTCGTTCTCTCTCTTCCTCCTATATACTAGCTTTCTTCCCAATGTGATCCTGACTTTACCATTGGAGGGCTGTCCCCTGGGAAAATACCTAGGGCTCCTTCTAACGCCGTCTTTTTAGTGTTTGCATGCAGGCTTCCACGGGTGGTTGGTTAATCTTCCCTAACAAATAAATCTTAAAAGTGGGGTACGAAGTCTAGGGACCATTTTTCTACCTCTACACTTTTTGGCACCGTCTGTGGGAAGAGAATAAGAAGCCACGGCACCCTATGGAAGTTACCACAACACTAGCAACTAAGCTCGGGGATCCCACTTAGTCTCGAGTTCCCAACAAAGATCACAAGAGGTGTCCTCTTTAACTCGACCGCCTTGTGGCGCCACCACCCACAACCCTACTGTAGATGAACTGGCAGAAATGTGGCGCCAACTCTAGGCACTGACGAAGTTATGCCAAGGCCTTCTCAATCTGCATGCGGGGCAGGACTGTGCCCCAACGAAGCTACCATAAAATGGAGGGGCCGCCACCGTGGTGGAATATCATCGGGTGTGTGAGCCCCCCGACGTCTCTGTTGCACAGTCTTTGCACCACGCAGCTTCCCCGCACCGCTACCCCACAGCCCGCTGTACTCTAACCTGGAGATGGCACAAAGACTGCGGTGTTACGAAGAGGTGGAACACAAAGTGGAGGGGAAGGTCCGGTACTTGGATGACATCCTCCAAACCGTGAAAACTCGGGGGCTCATCGATGATGACACTAACTTCCATGCTCCCTTCTCCAAAGAAATCATGGAGGCCCCTATTCTGCCGAAGTTCCAACTGCCATCATTCACCCCATAGGACGGCACCTCCGATTCAACCGACCATATGCACAGCTTTGAGTCAAACCTGGTGTTCCACCGGGCCTCGGAGGCTATGAAATCTTTGGCGTTTGTTACCACCCTGCGGGAAAACGCTCAGACCTAGTTCGAGTCCGTGCGTGTCGAGACCATCACCTCCTTCCAATAGTTGAAGAAGCTATTCAAGGAGAGCTTCATCGGCTGCCGAAAGGAAGCCAAGTCGGCAGTGAGTCTACTCGCCATCGGGCAGGGACGCGAAGAAACCTTGGGAGATTACATGTCCCACTTCTGGAAAGAAGTCCTCTGCATCCCTCGCCTCGATGTCAGCATCGCCACAACCACCCTGATGCAAGGGACCTGAGATCACATCATCCGACGGTCGCTCGGAGTAGAGGCCCCGATGACCCTGATGGATCTTCTCGTCCTGGCCCAAAAGCACGGTAGTTGCGAGGAGAGCAACGCGGCGTTAGACCAAATGGTCGGGACTGGTCAACCCGACCATAAGAGACCCACAGACTCCCCACGAGAGGGGTGAAACAAATGCGAGTGGCATGACCAAGAGTGTCGTGATCGCCAGGAGACGAGAGACAGGGGCCAATATCGACACTACACGCCCCTGACGGCCCCACCCGAACATATCCACATGGAAATTTGAGAGGAGCCCTACCTACGGTGGCCCCCGAGGATGAAGTCTGACCCAAGGTCCAGAAGCCAAAAAAGGTACTACTACTTTCATTGGGACCACGGTCACGATACGGCTGACTGCTAAGGCTGCATCGACAGTAGAAGGATCGGAGTAAGGCCGTAGAGAAGCGACAGTAGAAGGATCGGACACCTCCCCCCATCGATAACTAACCCAACAGAAAGGAGATCATGCATGATGATTTCTGGGGGGGTTAGCGTCGGGAGGGGACAACTCTAGGAGACGTCAGAGATATGCGTCTGGAGTTAACTATATGGACTACGGCAACGAGAGCCGCCACGACTCTACTACACGAGATCACCTCAAAGATCCAATCATCTTTTTGGACGATCATCTGGCGGGCGTGACTACCCCCCACTCCGACGCCCTTGTGGTCTCCACGTCCATTAATCAATGTACTATACGATGGATCCTTATGGATAATGGAAGCGAACCTGACATAATTTCCTACGACTGCCTTGTCCTTACAGGTGTAGATTTGTCACGCATAACACCACTACACATGCCCCTGTATGGATTTTATGGCATGACCATCCTCCTAGAGGGGCGCATCTCCCTTTCGATCACCTTCGGGACCTCCTCCTGGGACATGAGATTTTTGGCTGACTTCACGGTAGTGCGAGAAATGATCGGGTACAACACCATGATTAGCCGAGGAATCCTGGGCATACTACGGGACCTCCCCTAATCTTATCATCAGAAACTAAAGTTCCGCACTCCCTATGGGGTAGGGGAGATTTGGGGTGATCAAGGGGAGTCCCGAAGGTGTTATTTGATTTCTACCAAGGAGAGGCAGACCGAGGACACTCCCCCCTAGAAGAAGCCCAAGATGGAAGATCCCGAACCCAGTGGGAGTACGCCAACCAAAGACCTCTACCTCATCCAAGTAGGGGAGGATCTGAGTAGGACGCTTCACATGGAATCTATGCTGTCCATGCAGAAGAAGGAGGATTACAAACATTTTTTGTTTGAAAACCAGGACGTATTTGCCTGGTTCAAGAATGAGCTCCACGGAATCTTGCCAGAAATCATCACCCACCAGCTAAAGTTGGACCCGAGATGCCGCCTAGTTCAACAACACAGGAGGCATTGTAACCCTGAGTGACAGACAATTATAAAGGAGCAAGTGAGTGAAAAATTATGCTCGATATTGGGTCGCCAACATGGTCTTGGTCCCCAAGAGCAACGAGAAGTGGCGTGTATGCGTAGATTACACAGACCTTAAGAAAGCCACTCCCAATGATGGTTTTTGGATGCCATGGATCAATCAGCTAGTCGACGCCACAACCGGACATAAAATGCTGAGCTTTCGGGATGCCTACTCTGGGTACCATCAGATGAACATGCATAAGCCTGACCAGGACACGACCGCATTTGTCACCGACCATGAGCTTTACTGCTACATGCGCATGCCGTTCAGCTTGAAAAACGCCGAGGTAACTTACCAGCATCTCGTCAATCACATGTTTGATGCTCAGATTGACCGCAACATGGAGGTTTACATCGACAATATGCTTGTCAATAGCCTTCGTGCGGCCAAGCACTTGGAGGACCTGACAGAGACTTTCGCGATGCTCCGGAGGTACAATATGAAGCTCAACCCAAGCAAGTGCGCATTCTGAGCCAGGTCGAGTAAGTTCCTCGGTTTCCTAGAAACCCACCGAGAGATCGAAGCAAACCCCAATCAGATCCGAGTAGTACTAGAGATGAAGCAGCGGGAACGGGTAAGGGATGTGCAGTGCCTCACTGGTCGGGCAGCAACCCTTACCGGGTTCCTACCTAGAGCCACTAAGAGATGCCTCCCCTTCTTTTGGCTCATTAAGAAAGCTAATAAGTCGCTAGAAAATAGGGGGCGGGTAGATTGGGATCAAGAGTGCGAGTAGGCTTTCGAAGATCTGAAGCGATATCTATCCTTGCCTTCGATCCACTCCAAGCCCCGCGATGGGGAACGACTACTCTTGTACCCGTCCGTGACGCTGAGCACACTGAGCGTAGTGCTCGCCTGAGAAGATGACAAAACCATGAAGACGGTATACTACGTGAGCCGAGCCCTTCAGGGACTTGAGTTCTGATATTAACAGATGGAGAAATTTGCACTCCCCCTGGTAACGGCCGCACATAAGTTGTCACCATACTTTTTCTCCCATCTAGTTACGGTCCTTACCGATTAGTCGTTACGCTAAATCCTCCAGAACCCCTACGCTTCCGGGAGGTTCATCAAGTGGGCCATCAAGTTGGGGGAATTCGACATCAGCTTCCGCCCGAGGACAGCGATCAAGGCTCAGGCATTAGCAAACTTCATCGCCGAGTGCACACTCCCCGAGAAGGAACTGATGTGACACAACCCCTTAGGGTGGCAACCATTCGACTGATGCCCTCAGACCTACACTCGCAAGCAATGCAACGTACCCGGCGATATCACTCAAACGGACTCAACTGCGTAGCACACACTAGTGCCCGTAGGTGAATCGATAATAGTGTTGAGGGTCCGAGGTGGGACCTTGATGCTCCGGGGGATTTGGATAGCGTTAGGCTGAACCCCTAAGGGTCCGGGAGGCCTAACCTCGCGGGCGGCCAACACGCCAAGGGCGTGGGTTGTAGGGTGTGCTCTCTCACAACTTACTCCGCGGCGGACTCTCAATTTGATCGATTTTGGATCGGGCGCTCACTCTCCGCCGACGGATCAACCAGAAGCAATACGAAACTAAGCAAGATAATTCCAGCAGAGGAATGTGTTCAGGGAGCTCACTTGATCGGTGTGAAGACATCGATCCCGGTCGGAGATGAGGGCGAGCGAGGAAGCGTGGGCTTACCCGCACGCTGCGCCGGAGAAGCTTCGACCTGAAAATTCAGTTTACATGCACTACGCCCCTTGCAAGGGGGTTGAACTAGGGGTGGGGATTAGTTTTACAACCAAAATGTACCTCCATGCAGGGAGGGGCGGTCAGCCGGCCAGGCGGGGTGGGGAAAACTACGCTAGAAGCCGAAGTGGAAGAAGACCGTTAGTTCTGCCAGCCCTCTGGAACAGCGAGATAAGTAGTCGCTGTCGTCTCCGCTACGGGCTCTCCCAAACTCCGTTGTTGACAAAACCAGCGCCAAAACCTCCTGGGTTGGCCCAGGAGGACGTCAGAATTATTGGAGAATTTTTTGGTGACGATGACAGCTGGGGCAGGGTCGGGATCTGGATTGCTGCTCTCTGCCTCTGGTAGTGCCTGTATCGCTGTTGTTGGAAGGGGAGGCTGTCACGACCACTCCCGAGCGCAATTGATGGTGAAAGCAGAACCGTTGCATTCGCGGTCAAGTCCTCTTTTAATGGAGACCCACGGGGCCACTGGCGAAGGTTGGAGCAGACAGAGAGACCCCGAACAGTGACAGGGTATTAGGCCAATCTCAGAGGGGACTGACCCAGAGCACCCTAGGGAGAAAATTCGGAACTTACTGCTCTGAGATCCAAACGGAGCCCTGCTTCTTGGAGATGAAAGGGGACTCGTAGAAGAAGTGTTCAGCCAAACGCCGCTCCAAGATATTCAAGGTACTGGTCGTGGCAGCCTTTGCAAGGCACAGTTGAGTGTCTGCCAGGGAGGAACAGCGCAGTCCGGTGGTGAAGACTCCTCCGGGTAGCCACGAACTCAAGTAAGGGCGAGACCACCTCCGTTGTGAAGTAGAATGGACGACGCTTCCAACGGTATCTCTTGTGCTCCTAGGGGCTCCAGGACAAAGACGTGGCAGGCTCTGCAACTGGGCGCTCCTCTGCTGCCTGCGAACTGAGGCAGGGTCTGCAACTTACCGATGGGAAATGGAGTAGGAGGGGGGCGAAATGGGGGTGGATGAGTGTGGGGGCGACCCCTAGCTGTGAGGGGGTCTAGGAGGGGGTGATCCAAGGTGAGGGGGTGGCAGAATGGGGGCTGGAAGGAGGTCTAGCAGGTGGAGGGAGGGGAAGCTGCGAATTTGGTGTTGGGAGGGAGAGGGAGAGAGAGATCTCTCTCCCTTGGTTTGAATGAGTAGTTAATGGGGGGTTTAATGCTGGCCTTGGGCATGGGAAGGGGTGCCTTGGAGGATGAAAGGGTATGTTTGGAGTAGGATTCTCCCTAGGGAGAGGAGAGGTTGCTTGGGAGAGTGGGGAAGTCTCCCTAGGGGGTGGTGTGATTAATGATGGAGTAATGGTGGGGTGGGGAAGTTGAGGGGCCACTTGGTGATGTGGAGGGTGATGTGACAAGTGAGGGGTGATGTGGCAAAAGGAGATTGGGCTGAGGTGGAGGAGAGGAGAGAGGGGAGGGGGTGGTCTAGAGAGAGAGGGCTAGAGAGAGAAAGGGGGCATAGGAGAGAGAAAGGGGGAGAGAGAGGGGGGAGAGGGGAGGGGAGCTTCTCACTCCTCTCTAATGACTTCTCACCAAATGAAACTCAATTTTCTGCACTCACAATAATAGATCTTCATTCATTCATTAACATAAAATGGGGGAATGTTGTCCTATTTATAGAGATCCCACAATTTACATCAAGTCCCTGACTTTTAGACCATTGACAAATAACTAAGGGGGAAGGGGCCGCCCCTGGGCCTAGCCCATAGAATTGGGCCCAATAACCAAACTAATCAACCCTATGACACTTACTTAGGTAGATGACTCACATAAAAGGAAAATTACATAGTTTATGACTCAAATAAATATAAAAATTACATGACTCGACTCAGAAAAATGTGACGGGCCCAATGTAGCCATGCTGGGGAGCAAACGGAGCTGTGGAAAAATGTGAAGGGCGAGAGATGCCCCCATCAGGAACTGTCTGAGCAGTCCCCCAGACCTGCATGGGAACTCTACGTGGATGGTTTATCCTATACAACTAGTAGCGAAACGGGCTTGGTCCACTTATAGCCGAAAGGTGCAGAGTTACAGTATGCCCTGCGCTTCAACTTCCCAGCCACCAACAATGTGGCCAAGTACGAAACCTTGTTGTCCAACCTCCGTATGGCTAAGCATCTCGAGGCGACTAATATTCTGGCCTACAATGACTCCTTACTCGTCACCAGTCATGTTCGTGGGGACTTCGAGGCCCGAGAACTAGCGATGATCAAATACCTCGAGTAAACAAAGGATGCCATAGCAGGCTTCTCCCGCTTTTAGATGGTCCACATCTCGAGGGCAGATAACGTCTCGGTAGATGCTCTCTCCCGCCTTCCATCCTCCACCTCTATCACGAATTTGAGGGCAATCCTAGTGGAGGAATTACAAGCACCGAGCATTGAAGAACATGATCCTCAGGTGAACGCCATAGATTATGAGCTGTCATGGATGGACCCCATCCTCGACTTCCTCCTACGTCAGCATCTCCTCGATGATCGATCGAAGGCTCGCCATGTGCTAGCATGAGCGGCACACTTTATGGTCGTCGACAGGCGATTATTCAAATGGTCGCTCTCCACTCCCCTACTAAAGTGTTTGTTCCCCACCGAGGCTGAACAAGCAATCCAAGAGGTTCATGAAGGCCTCTGTGGAAGTCATATTGGGGGGCGAGCACTCGCTAGAAGCTTAATCCGGCAAAGATATTGGTTGCCAACTCTACAGCAGGACTGCATTAACTATGTATGGAGCTTCCCCCAGTGCCAAAGATTTGAAAACTTACATCACCAGCTGGCGACGTAGCTGTACACCCTAATGGAGCCTTGCCCATTTGCTCATTAGGGAGTAGATATACTGGGCCCCTTCTCAGAAGTCTAGGGGAGGAAGAAATTCCTCA
Organism: Amorphophallus konjac; assembly: GCA_022559845.1. Classification (NCBI taxonomy): domain Eukaryota; kingdom Viridiplantae; phylum Streptophyta; class Magnoliopsida; order Alismatales; family Araceae; genus Amorphophallus; species Amorphophallus konjac. The sequence goes on from CM040117.1 coordinate 196,598,074, forward strand.
TCGTCGCCATAGATTATTTTACCTAATGGGTCGAGGCAGAACCCTTGGGGAAGATCATGGGTGAAGCAATGTGGAAGTTCATCCTGCGCAACATTATATGCCATTTTGGGATCCTGCACGTTCTGACCACTGACAACGGCAAGTAGTTTGCCAGTACTATCTTCCGAGAGAAGTGCTCAAAACTAGGGATCTAGAATCACTACACCTCGGTAGGCCATCCCTAGGCAAATGGCTTAGTAGAGAATGCTAATCGAACACTCCTTCACGGCATTAAGACTCACCTTGAGCAAGCAGGCGAATCGTGGGTGGACTCGATCCCGAGCGTCCTGTGCACTAGACTATTGCTCGGATTGTCATAAGAGAAACGCCCTTCCACTTTGTGACGATCCAAGATCCGGATACTTGGAAGAACCCGATACCATTTGAATCCTGGCCAGCCGCCCACGAGCCAGAGGGCTCAGAAGGGCTAAAAGGAGTGTGGAGGTACAAAGCAATAGGAAATAAAATAGGATAATTCAACAATTAACAGAAATAAATAAATAACTACAGCAGAGTCCAGTCCAACAAAAGTACAGTCTAAGGTAGAAAAGCATACCCAACACCGAGTGAACACTCGGCCCAGTGAGCTAGCAACTAAGAACCTCCGCGCAGCACCCTCGAACCTCGAGGAAGAACCGTCACACCTGAAAAGCAGGGGTGAGCCTCCTATCACTGGCTCAGTAGAGGTCCTGCGGAACCCCAACCGTAAACAACGGCGGTAGCGAAAAGTAGCATCGGCAGCAAAAACAACAAACTCGGTGGCCGGTAAAACACGACACTATAGCTACTCCTACTGTACCGAAAAACACGCCCCGATCTCACAGTCGGGGGACCACCAGACAACAACCCACCCTAGTCATGCTGCCAGGGGAAACATCACGACAACACTGTCGTGTGTAGATTATGGAAAGTCCACTTAGGAAAATAAGAATAATAAAGCTGTGAAAAGAATGGGGAAAGGGATAGAAAAGGGAGCATGCAAGGATGCTAAGGGGAAAAGTGATCGCCAGAGGACTCGCAGGCCTCAAAAGGAATAAACAATAACAATAAAGAGGGATCACGAATAATACCTTTAAAGCGTGGGAGATTGTGAGTGAACCTTCTTTTCCTATCGGCCAGCCGATGGAGAGAGTTCTTTAGCTTGATTACCCTTCAATATGCTCCAAGGAGGAAGAAGAGCTCCAAAGGATGTAGCTTTAGACTTGGGAGACTCCTCCTTGACTCCTTGGTCCAGCAGCACCTCCCCTTAGATTAGTTGAGCAGCCTTTTTACACAAGGGAGAAAGGGGTCCTATTTATAGGGCTGAAATTCAGAGTTTAATCCAAGAGTAATTAGGAAATCATGTTTAAGTTGGATTTGGAAGAGGATATATATTACCCAAGTGTCCCCTTAGCCTTAGAAACTATTAGGATCTTTTCCCAAGTGAAAAAGGGGCTCAAAATGGAGAAAGAATGAGGTTCTGTCGGAGTTTAGAATTCTGGAAGAATTGGCGACTAGACAGATGGTCGCTATTTAAAAGGATGACAGACGGAAGCGTCGTCAATTGTAAGACATGTCAAGACGGATTAAGACTTTCAAAATTTAAAAAGAATTGACGACCATGAGGTGGTCGCTAATTAGAAATTAATACGAATTTCGGACGGAGTTGAAAACTCAAAATATGGCAAGTAAATTGGCGACTTTCCGCACGGGTGCCTATTTATGAAATGGCGACCTTCCTAACAGTCGTGGAATCAAAAATAATCTGAATTCGGCTCAAAATGTGAAGAAAAAAATGGCGACCTTCCGAATGGTCGCTATTTAAAGAATTGGTGACTTTCCGGAGTGTCATCAATTCTTGAATTTTGAAAACTTGTCAAAAGAAAATCTGTTGGGAATTGGCACCCTCTGGGCTGCCATTAATTCATGAATTGGCATCCTCTGGGCTGCCATTAATTAAAGAAGGAATTGGCGCCCTCTGGGCTGCCATTAATTACTGAATTGGCGCCCTCTAGGCTGCCACCAATTTTAAATGGCCCCGAAAAATTGGACAAAAATCCCAGAAAAATTAGAAAAATAGAAAAAGATGCGGGAAAGCTAGATAAAGTTGAAAATTCAAGAAAAATGAGAAAAATCACTCAAACAAGTCAATTTGAGGGTCAAAGGGGGTATTACAGTGCGATAGGAGATATGCTCAAAATGATGTCAATTTTAGCGTGTCTACAGCTGCCCCACCTTGGTGTCTACTTTGTAAGGGAGTGAGACGGAATGGAATGGAATAGAATGAAGTGGAATGAAAAGGAATTTAGTGAGAGCGAATTGAAAAGTAGATGCCAAGGTGTGATGAGACACGCGATCAACATCACTTGATAAGAATTGAATCAAAAAGTCGAGATGAAGCAATCTTGGGAGGATTCAATTAAAAGCAATAATTGTTTGGATAAAGGGAGTGAGTGTGCATGCGGGCACGGAGGAGATAAAAGAGCGATCAACTTCCAACGCGGTGGAAGTACCCAGGTCACAAACCTGTAGGTTTCACCATTGGACAGCGGTTACCAGCCAATGTGGTCGTGCTGTAGTCAAGGTGGATCAAAGGAAAAGGTAATTGAAATAAGAGGATAGAAATCCAAACAAGGGAGTTTTCAAGGAAGCGGCCCAAAATAGTAATAAGGTAAACTGAGGACACAATTCGACGTGGAATATCTCAAATCTTGAAACATAAAGGATCAATTGACCTCCAAAATGAGTTTATTAGAAGGGTTTTCCCTAGTTAATTCAGAGTCCTACATGAATGCATGCTGGGTTCAAAGGGAAAAAATTAAAACAAACTAAAATAGATGATAATCAAGGATAATATTGTTAAGTTGTCCAGACTGAGTCAAGAAATCGATTTTGTGAGCCGATACTAAGCCGAAGCCCATTTATCCGCGCACCAACTCATAAAAGGAAATCATCATCCCCAGTCTTGGATGGCTCAACGGCCTATCCATATGACTAAGATTCCTCTGAAATCATCATTATTTTTGATAAAAGGGAACTCAAATTTCAGATTTACCCAAAGCCACAAGGTCCTTGATAAAATCTAATAGCGTAAATAACATATAGTAAAGATGCATACAGGGAGGGATGGTGACAGTAATGAGCATAGGGAACCGAGCAATGAGATGTAAACAACGTGGGATTTAGATGATAATGTCCAGACGGTGGGACCAAGGAGCTTCTTTCCTGCGCTCAAAAGTTCATTAGCTAAGATATAATGAAGTATAAAGCAATTGAATAAATCATTAAGGCAAACATAGCATAATCAAAACATTCAACAAGATATGAAAGCATGATTAACACAGATAGCATAGCAACATAGTATGAGAGCACAAAATTAAAGTGTTAAACATGCAAGACATCCTTGTTTATTGTGTCATTTAAACCATGACGATGACAACTTGGCCAATCATGAGATTTAGAGTTGAATGATCAAGATCAAGTAAAGTCTAGTGGCAGGAGTGATCAGGTGAAATCAGTAGGAGTTGATTAAAAAAGATTTGGAGATGATCGTTCAATTGATGCCCATCATGGCAAAGCATGTTGATTAATATAGGAAAGAATCAAAAAATTAATAGCAATGAACGAATAGGACTCACCCGAGCTCTTGGTCCTTCAAAGGTTGTCCCTGTAAAACAACACCATTAGGAAAAATATAATTCAATGCAATTTTTTAAGATTTTTTTGAAATATGTAAATTTTTATGATTTTAAAAAATATTTAATTTTTATGGATTTTGAGAATATTTGAATTTTTATGGATTTGTGGAGATATTCATTTTTTTTTGAATTTTTGTTGGAAGATATTCATTTTTTTAGATTTTGATTTAGACATTGCTAATACAGCATCAAGGGAGGACTTAAACCACTGGCTAGGGATCCTTGTTCCTTCCCCTTTAGATAAAAATTGCCCAAAGTTGGGCGTGCATTGAAGTGACGCCCTATAACCGACTACCCTTGGATAACGGTGCCCCTATTATGGCCATACCCGAGAAATACTCGGTCTTAGAGGGAGAAGAGAATACAAGTTGGAGATAAGCTTAATCTAAGTTAATAAGATATCGGGTTTTTACTTCCGTCCATAGCACAACCCCTAGATATTCGGTCTGTTGCGCCGGGACTTTGTGTCCTATCATCGAACCTTAAATTCTCACTTAGGCACGCATACGACCAGGCTCATAATGTCCCGCGGGGAAACTTTACTGCCCTCTTGCCATGCCAAATTCATCAAATTTTCTTTTGATTTCACCGTTCTTTTTCTATGATTTTCATTTTTCTTCTTTCATGATTTTCATTTTTCTTCTTTTGTGTCCTTTGGACTTGAAAGATATTACAATTGAGCTTAATATTTTGAGAATAATGTCATAATAGACTGCCCCTATTTGAGACTTCCTCTTGTCGGGGTGTGCTTAGGTTGGTTGTTTTTGCCCAGAATATCTCTATCCTCATATTTCAGCTGAGTAGAGAAGAGAAAAAGACCTCGTACCCTCGACCATGGCCCAAGTAACAGCGGCGTTTTTTCAAGAGGGACGGCTAAGGACGCCGTGAAGTGTGTGCGGTGACCAGCCAAGGGTTGCCCTTAACAAGCGGGGAAAGAGTGCCGAACTTCCAGCGCGGGGTTCTTATTACCAAAGTGCTGCATAGCAAGCCTAAAGACTCTTTTTGAAATTGAATTAATTAAATAAAAGCTTAAGATAAAGGTCTAAAATAACCACTCTTAATCATGTTAAGAATCACTTCATTTTGAAAACCATGCGTGAAGATGATGAAAATGCATAAGAATGCACAATTACGCGCATACGTTACCTTGCAACCTTTGTAGAAGCGGATGTCGGAGGTGATCTTGATAAACATGGGATTTGTAGTCCTCTTTTGGCAGAAAGGAAAGGAGCAAAGTTTTGAAAGTGGCTTAACAGGAAGGAACGGTGTCTAGACCAGACTCAGACGAATAAGGATAAAAGGAAAAGAGGTGAGGGCTAGAACTCCCTTACTAAGGTACAAAGACCTGATCACATAAAAAGGTTTACAGAAGATGAGGGAAAATTAAGAGATGGAGTGAGGACTAAAGCCTCGAAAACAGTGGGAGAACGGGCAAACGCCCAAAGTAGTTGATGCGAAAGAAGTCGGGTCAGACTCGGGATCAAGTGGAATTAGAAGGAGGAATTGATAGATGGAAAGAGGCGGATCCAGAGGGTCTGGAGGCAAAGGAGGAGGATCATGGTAGAAAGAATCCGGAGGTCACGGAGGATGAAAGTACCCAGGGACGCGATGCCCCGGATGGAGGTATGAGAAAAGATAAGTTAAGAGGAAGAAGAGAACCAAGGACGCGATGTCCTGGAGGAGTAAGAAGATGAATCGGAGGAAGGAGATAAAGTCCGAAGGTTCCGGAGAGAAAAGAGGGGAAGGGGCATAATGTCCAAGGAAGAGAGGTGAGTCCGGAGGGTCCGAAGGGGTAAGATATGGAGGGGCGCGATGCCCGAGGAAGAGTGAAGAATTCAAAAATTCTGGAGATGGAGGTGAATTAAGAGAGATAGAATAGGGAAGATTCGGAGGTTCCAGAGGAGGAAGATACCATGGGCTGAGTGGCCCAAGGAGAATTAGTGAGAAATCTGGAGGTTCTGGAGGAAGGAAGTGCCGAGGGACGCGATGCGCCGGGTAAGGAGAGAAGTCCAGAGGTTCCGGAGGTTCCGGAGGAATATGGAGAAAGAGGGCGCAATGCCCTATATTGAGATCTGGAGGTTCTGGAGGAGGAAGATACCAAGGGACGCGATGCCCTAGGGAAAGAGATAACTCCGGAGGTTCCGAAAATCGGGGAGAATGAGTAGGGACATGATGCCCTGGTGAGAAAGAATCCAGAAATTTCAGAGAGAAAGGTGGATTGGAAATAGAGTGGCGAGGATATGGATACCCCGGAAGACGGGGAAGATACGGGTTCGAAAACCCGGGAAAGAAAGAATGCAAAGAGATGGAATGCAATGAGTGCAATGAATACATGGGATGCATGGAATGCAAAAGATGCAATGAACATGTGGACTGGGAGGAGAAGATCCTTCTTTTCAACCCATGAGTGGCCCATAAAGAGAAGTTAAATGAGAGGGTGAATGGAATTGAGTAGGTAGTAATGATTGGATTGGTGGAAGACCCCGTAATGTAAGAATGTCCACCCCTCCATGGTAAGTAACGTACCCGGCCAAATGGCTCAAAGGATGAAAATAATGCACAAATGCTCTCGTTAGTGGAATGTGTTATAGAAATGCATGAGGAGAACCCCTTCTTAGAGATAGGAATTTATATAATAACAAAATAAGGGGTAATGAGAGCCTTGAAAGAATAGCGACCAATGAGCAAAGTGATTTTGATGATGGCCTTGGGCCGATATGGCATCAACTTATTATACTTTTTCATGGTGAGCATTGTTGGAGACGTGTCAAAAATGTCCGGCACAAGAACACGGATCGGCATTCGCCAAATAAAATCTTGAACTTTGAATATCATAGCCGTGGCCAAATCCTTCTTGCCCGGCTCTCGATTATCCTTGGCACATGTGCTTGCAGAAATATAGCCACTTCGAGCGGGGATGGATGGCGAGATGGAAACGGTAAGCTTAATGAGTAATGGAAGTTTAATGGAGAGTGTTAATGGAAGGGTACGTAGAGGTGGAGGTTGAAACACGTCGGGCTTCTCCCCTTGTTCAGAAGCGAACGGGATTGGCTCGAGTGCAAAAATAGGTGAATCCTGCCGAGGATTAGCCACAGGTTTGGTGAAGGGATAGGAAAAATGGGGTTTGGTGGAGGGATAGGTGGCGGTAATGAAAGGTTATTTGGTTTGGGAAAAGGTTAGGCGGGAGGTTCGGCGGAGGCCGTTGGTGTGGAGGTAAGCTCGAATGGCTTAATGGGGGTTAATGGTGTGATAATTGGAGGTGTAATAGTAGAGGTTTTAGTGCATAAAAATCGTCAGATTTTGGTGGGGCGTGAAGGATTAAAGGTAATGGAAGGGCCATGGTGCGCCGGTACGGGTGATTGAAGTATCGACCCATCATTATAACACCAATTGGTTTCATAGACGGAGTTAGGGTTAAGGACGGTGGCTTCGTCCTAAGCAGGGGGTTCATCGGGTGGCAATGGAGGGAGTGGGAAACAGAGAAAACTTGGAATGGGTTTCTCTTGAGGAACTTTAACGTCTTGTGCCAGCTCTAACTCTTCACAAAGAACTTTCAATTCATCATTGTCATTATTAAACTCAAGTGGACGCCGTGGTGGAGGCGTAATAATGGGTGGTGGAGGAATATAAGGTGGAGGACTTTTTGGAGGATTATGTGTATACGGAGGGCCATGCGAGTGAGTGGAATATATCGGTGGTGGAGGGTGGATGGCGTCCACTTGGTCATTGAAAATTACCGGCTCATCTTGCTCACATAGGTTGTTGATACCATTATCTCTCCTCTCCTTCTAATCTTTTTCCATCTTAGTGATGTTATTCATGAAGGTGTGAAGGGGATTGACTTGAGGAGAAGGAGCGGGCCGCGGACTTGTGACCCTCTTTAATTGTTCTTCCATCGAAGTGATTTTATCGAGAAGAGTTTGCTGGAGGGGTGTAACGCGAACATTGGAGGGTTGGCCTTGAGAGGAAGACCGTGGAGGAGTGGCTTGATGTAAAGGCAGTGAAGGAGGGTTAATGGGCCGGCCCATAGAAGGACCCGGACGGATCGGGTTGCATGATATATAAGGGCCTTGGGGCCGTGAAGGAGGAGGAATAGAAGGAGGCGGGTGATGGATCACCCAAGGAGGAATATGTGTAGAAGGAGGTGGGTGAACTTCCTGAGCGGGAGTGTGAATAAGAGAGGGAGGTGGGTGACGGGCCACCCGAACGGGAGGAGCTGGGTGATGGGCCACCCGTGAGGGATTGGAAATAGGATGTGATGAAGGTGCACCCTCAACAATGGCCTTAAGGGCTTGGATTTGTTGAGGGGTAAGATGATCTAATGCATGCAAAACTTGGGAGACCTTCTCATCATGAGGAGGAGATGGTCCCGGGGGAATAGTGGCTCGTGATGGATGTAAGGAACCATGAGATTGGACATTGCTCAGGGGTCAGGTAATACCATAAGAGTGAGGATGTGATCCCTTAAAAGAATTGTGATGAGGATTTTAAAATTGAGGATCATAAGATGTACTAGGTTGTTCATCCTCATGATTGTAGATTGAGTTAGACATGTTGATTTGATTATCAAATCGAAACATCATGCAAATTAAGTAATAGTTCAATCAAAACAATTTGCAAAGATCACACAAGTTGGATGCTTACACTTGATTTCTTAAGTTAAACCTTGATGTGAATTAAGTGATTTTGACAAAATTTGATATAGTTCACACAAGGTAGGAACCTAGTTTCAATGTGATTTTCTTCAATGCCAACTTGGTATGCTCTCTCACCACGTATTAGGCCAACTAAACCTGGGGAACTTCAAGGTACAACCAGCCCAAGCTTTCGTGAGGGAATCTACGGGTGCTGGGACTTACGGAGGCTTTAGTTTAGGAGATTCCAATCCAAAGAGACGGAGTGCTCAATGGAGGGTCCTTCCTTAATCAAGAGGGGGTATGATATCTTAGAAAATGTGGGGAGAGGAGATCTCCCAAGCCAAATGCAATATGAATATAAAACTAATGCAAAATAGAGAGAATATATATGTATGAACAGAATGTATAAGAATGATGCAAAAGAAGTCACACAAGAAGAATTCTGTGAAAACACAGGAAATTGACACCCTGATAGGTGCCACCAATTCCTGAATGAGCACTCTCTGTGTGGGCGCCAATTACACTTTTTTTTCCAGAAGAATAGAAATGGCGCCCTATTAGGTGTGATTATTTCTTTAATGGGCGCCCAATAGATGGGCCCCAATTCCAATTTTTTTTTAAATGAGGCAGGGAATTGGCGCCCTTACAGCTACCACCAATTGGGGAATTGGCGCCCTCTGTATGGGCGTCAATTCCCTATCTCCCAGAACCTACAACAACAGCCAGAGAGCTAAGACAGTGAAAATAACAATGGAAAAAGAGGGAGAAACACTCACAAACTCCAAACATGGATCATGACAATCAAATATGAACATGAAATAAAGCATGGGATGCTCATTTTTTTAAGAGATGGATAGATAAATGGAATTTCTAAAAATCTATCAAACTAATAATCACTTAGGGAGAGTGCTACGCGGAGCACAAAAGGATGTGCACCATGGGTGCAAGGGGAGATGGCACACGTGGGTGCCCAAGGGGAAGGGTAATCAAAAGAAAAATAAAAGGTGTCCCACCGTGATCGTCAATTTGTAGATTATGAAAAATCCACTAAGAAAAATAAGAATAATAAAGCTATGAAAAGAATGGGGAAAGGGATGGAAAAGGGAGCATGCGAGGATGCTAAGGGTAAAGGTGATTGCCAGAGGACTCGTGGGCCTCAAAAGGAATAAACAATAACAATAAGGAGGGATCGCGAATAATACCTTTAAAGCGTGGGAGATTGTGAGTGCACCTTCTCTTCTTATCAGCTGGCCGATGGAGAGAGTTCTTCTTTAGCTTGATTACCCTTCAATATGCTCCAAGGAGGAAGAATAGTTCCAAAGGATGTAGCTTTAGGCTTGGGAGAGTCCTCCTTGACTCCTTAGTCCAACATCACCTCCCCTTAGATTAGTTGAGCAGCCTTTTTACACAAGGGAGAAAGGGGTCTTATTTATAGGGATGAAATTCAGAGTTTAATCCAAGAGGAATTAGGAAATCATGTTTAAGTTGGATTTGGAAGGAGATATACATTGCCCAAGGGTCCCCTTAACCTTAGAAATCATTAGGATCCTATCCCAAGTGAAAACGGGGCTCAAAACGGAGAAAGAAGGAGGTTCTGTTGGAGTTCAAAATTCTGGAAGAATTGGCGACCAGACAGATGGTCGCTATTTAAAAGGACGACAGATGGAAGCGTCGTAAATTGCAAGACATTTCAAGACGGATTAGGACTTTCTGAAATTTAAAAAGAATTGGCGACCATAAGGTGGTCGCTAATTTGAAATTAATACGAATTTCGGATGGAGTTGAAAACAGAAATTGGCGACTTTCCGCACGGGCGCCCATTTATGAAATGGCAACCTTCCGAACAGTCGTGGAATCAAAAATAATCCGAATTCGGCTCAAAATGTGAAGAAAAGAAATGGCGACCTTCCGAATGGTCACTATTTAAAGAATTGGTGACTTTCCGGAGTGTCATCAATTCTTGAATTTTTAAAATTGGCCAAAAGAAAATCTGCTGGGAATTGGCGCCCTCTAGGCTGCCATTAATTAGAAATTGGTGCCTTATGGGCTGCCATTAATTCATGAATTGGTGCCCTCTGGGTTGCCATTAATTAAAGAAGGAATTGGCACCCTTTGGGCTGCTATTAATTAAAGAAGGAATTGGCACCCACTGGGCTGCCATTAATTACTGAATTGGCGCCCTCTGCGCTGCCACCAATTTCAAAACGCACCAAAAAATTATAGAAAATTCTAAAAAAAATCTAAAAAAATAGGAAAAGATGCGAGAAAGCTAGGGAGAGTTAAAAATTCAAGAAAAATCAAGAAGACCACTCAAACAAGAAAATTTGAGGGTCAAATGGGACATTGGAGTGCGATAGGAGATATGTTCAAAATGATGTCAGTTTTAGCGTGTCTACATCGTGGACCGGACATTGCCTAGAAAAAACCTTCGGTGACGCTCACCAGAACCCTAGAACTCAACCTCGGGAACACACCTAGAAATTGCACGTAAAATCACGTCTCGTAGATGAGAAATAGAAACTCAAATCACAAGAACTCACGTCACGTGACAGGAGCACTGCCCACCAGAAGCAAAGACGGATGTGTCCAATGACGTCTTACATCGCACCTCAGTGTCTCCCTACGACGCCCCAAGCGGAGACTGAGACACACAACCAGTACCACGAACAAGGACTAGCTGGGGTCGCGCTCGTCAGCGCGGGTCCGACTGCCCCCAACTACGTGTGCACACACAGACCATGCGCCCTAGGTCAGATTCTCTAGCTAGTTCTTCCCCCGAAGCTCGGACTCAGGCTGCACGTAGGAGCCCTACAGTAACCAGCCTACAAACTGTCTCTCGATCTCGGGTAACGCTCTCCACCACCCGCAGTTGGGTTCACACACGCGTACGGAGGAAAGCTACGACTAGTGGCTGGTCACTAAACGTGAACACCGAAAACCATGCACACACCCATCGCGAGTAACATGGAGTACGAGGTGGCTCGAGGCCACCAGACTTTGGACAGCTCACTAGACCTAACAACCCAACAGACTTTGAGTCACATGACTCGGGTCAAGACCGCTGCACGTGACGGCACAGTGTTATCAATATATCCTAATACCTAGGTCTGAAACCACTGTAGCACGAATACTGAGATAGCTCACAAGCCACCGAGTTAATCCCTCGTCCCAAGGACACACAGAAATCCCCCAGTCCCAGGTTGGTTGACTGGACTCACAGTCCAAGGGCCAAACCCACGGCCCACTCGAAAACACTTACCGGGAAGCCAATGACGTGCGGGAATAACCTATCGCACACATGCCGATACATGGCGACCAGTTCTAGCGAGAATATAAAAGCCCAGAACACATGGGGTCACTCGGACCCACTAAACCTATGGGCACGCTAATCGAGCTAAATTGACATCTCCAAACACCCAAAAATATGGTCACGGTACCCACGGGGTGTCCGAGGCGCTCACGGGACCAAAGGTCGATCATCGGGTCTCAACCGGACCGACCGGGACCCAAAACGGGCCCTTCCTCTGCATTTCAGTCGACCAGCCCATTGGGCAGTTCGATCGACTGAACTAGGCAGACCGCCAAGTTCGTTGCCGTCATCGTCTGTCGACCGAATCGCCCGCGTCGGTCGACCGAACACGGTGAAACCCCAAATCAAACCCCACCGTTCGGTGCTGATCCATGCCCAATCACCCCCAGGTGATGGGGAAAACATGGGGAAATCATTCCCCAGCCTCTAGACCACCAAGTGGCGCAATTTAAACCCCAAAAATGCGGTTAAAATGGAAGATCTGCCACTTACCCCAAAATCGTTCATTTTAACTCCCGACGTGAAATAAACCCACTCGGCTCACCACGGCCTAACAAAATCATGAGAAAGGAAGTACCAGGGTCAAGGATCCATCCCCTTATCTCCACCGAAGATTCCGTGCACCAAGATCACCGTTCTACGCGAAACCGTCCGCGCAACCCTCGCCAGTTCACCACGTGCACCCGAGCTTCAACGTGTCACCACGCCTCGATCCTCGACCCATCCTCGTGCTCCTCACCCCCACACCATCTCCACATCGCCCACCATCGCCTCCGTCGGCCGCCTGGAGGAGAGGGGGAGAGAAAGAGAAGAGAGAGAGAGAGAATGAGAGAATAGGAAGAGAGAGGGGGTTAGGGTGGTTTAAATAGGAAACCATTTCAGGTTTTAAAAATTTGAAAAATACAAAAATAGGGAAAAAATACTCCCCACGATCCTCAAAAAATGCACAACACGCATGTAATGTCCCGTAGTTGAAGAATGCAACGGTTCACCCTGCACGGGGTTTCGAAGGTCCGACAGGTAAAAACACGCGTAAATCGTAAAACTAAATCTGAGACTCACGAAAGCGATCCGAAACCCACGGATCTTGATCCGAAAAAATATCTGAAAAATTTAGAGCATTACACCTTAGCCTATGGGGCCGAAGCGGTCATCCCGGTCGAGATCTCTAACCCATCATAGAGGGTTAGCCAATTCGACAAGGCAAGGAACAATCAAGCGATGCGGAAGAATTTGGACCGATTCACAGAGGAAAAGGGAGCGCGCCCAAGTCAGGCTAATCGCTTACCAACAATGGCTGGCACAATACTACAATGCCCGAGTTAGGGAGCACCACTTCTTCCCTGGTGACGTTGTACTGCGCTGTGCTAGTGTCACTGACCCCAGAGCCGCCGCAGGAAAGCTAGCTTCAAATTGGGAAGGCCCATACCGGGTGTCGGAAGTGCTCGACAAAGGCACATATAGGCTATCAACCTTAGATGGGCAAGAAGTTCCACGCACCTGGAATTCTGTAAATCTTAGAACATTCTACCAATAAATGGGCAAAGTTGCTCCTTCTCACCTTCTCATCTGCTTCCAACACTAATGAGTCGTGCCTTGAGTTCAATATTTGCTGGCTTTCGAGCTTCCAAGAGGGGGTAATAATCCTCTCCTCTTTAGGAGACGGACGTACGCCTACCTCCAAAACCATCAAGGGTGGCTTTCGAGCCTCTAAAAGGTGAGCAATCACGCTCCCCACCAAAATCATCAAAGGTGTCCTCCGAGCCTCCAAGAGGCGAGCAGTCACACTCTCCTCCAAAATCATTAAGGGTGACTTCCGAGCCTCCAAGAGGTGAGTAGTCATGCTCCCCTCCAAAATCATCAAAGGTAGCTTCCGAGATTCCAAGAGGGGGCAATAACCCTCTCCTCCTTAAGAGACAGACGTATGCGTGCCTTCAAAATGACCAAGGGTGGCTTCTGAGCTTCCAAGAGGTGAGCAGTCACGCTCCCCTCCAAAATCCTGGTGGCTACCTAGCCTCCAAGAGGTAAGTATTCACTCTCCCCTTAAAAACCATGGTGGCTACTCTATCTCCAAGAGGTGAGTAATAATCCTCTCCTCTTCGGAAGATGGACGTACACTCACCTCCAAAATCACTAAGGGAAGCTTCTAAACTTCCAAGAGGCGACCAGTTGCGCTCCCCTCAGAAATCGTAATGGCTACTTAGCCCCCTAGAGGTGAGCAACAACCCTCTAACGACTTAGTCTACTCTACGAGGTATACGAACACTTCCTTTGAAGACGACGAGAATGGCCTGACGAAAGTTGACTAGAAACTAGATGTCCCACCCTAAAGCACAGACTTAACCTAGCAGCGAACAAGTCCTAGAGAGGTTGACTACTATGATAAAGCCCTCAGAGCAGAAGCAGGGACCAAGAGCTAGCACACACAAAACAAGATAAAGAAAGAAGGAGGTTCCTTTTATTCATAGCGGGAAAGTATAGGAGACGTCAATCGTCATCTTCAGAATTGTATGAGTGATTGGAGGGCCCCAGCAATCGCTCATCATACCAAAAGTGGGGGGACACCAACGCTAGCGCGGCCCTCATGCCATTACGATGGCCATCGTACCACCCCATAGGAAATCCTTGTTGTCTTCGTCTTGCTCAATGGGAGTCACCGGAGGAGGATCAGAATCTGCTGGAGCGCCGGTAGTAGGGCCGGGACCCTTGGGGGCTCATTCCCCTATCCCACCAGAGCGGATCCAGACTCCATTATGACGCCAGTAGAAGGGCCGGGACCCTTGGGGGGTTCGCTCTTTGGCCTTGCCGATGTGGGGCCAGACTCTATTGTAGATCTTAGGAAAATCCACTTAGGAAAGTTAAAGAATTGATGTGACACGACTCCTCGGACCTAGATTCGCAAGCAACCGAACCGAACGGCGATATCTCACTAGCGGGTTCACCCGCGTCGCGCACACCCGGGTCCGTAGGCAGACCGGCGATGATGGGGAGGGTCCGAGGTTGGACCTTGGGGTTCCAAGGGTATGGCTGGCTGGGGATGGACCCCAATGGGCCAGGGATGCCCAATTTCAAGGGCGGCCGGCACGCCGAGGGCGTGGGATGTAGTGTCTTCCTCACAACTCACCCGCTGTGGCACTCGAATTGATGGAAAATTGGAACGAGCCCTCTCTCACTGCCGACGGCGCAACTAGAGATAATACCAAACTAAGTAAAGGTAAGAAATCAGCAGAGGAGAGTGGTCCGAAGCTCACCTGATCGGTGTGAAGACACCGATCCCGACCGGAGACGAGGGCGAGCAGGGGAGTGTGGGTTCCCTGCACACTGCGTCGGTGTAGCTTCCCCTGTTCAAATATTACATGCACTACTCCCCACGCAAGGGGGTTGGACTAGGGAGAGGAAAATTTCAGTTACAAATAAACACTACCTCCACACAGGGAGGGGCGTTAAGCCGGCCAGGCGGGAAGGTAAGAGAGGATAGGACCGGAGCCGAAACGCCTCTTCGGGGTTCTGCCCGCCAGATTCTTCTGCTGATAGGTACTCGATGTCGGCGCTGTTGTGATCGCTCCCGGAGTTGAAAGTGGACGAGACTAGCGCTAAACTTTTGGGGACTGACCCAGGATGAAGCCTGAATTTTTCTGGCACCAGATGTCGTCACTGCTGGCCGGGACAGATGCTGTACCCGCACGGCTCTGCTCTGCCTCGGACTGAGCTCTGATTATGGCAGTAGGTTGGCGATGGCACCACGACCGCTCCCGTGATCCAATTGGACCGAGACAAGGACGGTTGCGAGCATGGACGTGTCCTCTTCGATCAGCAAGAAAGAACGGCACCGGCGGATGTCGGGACCGAGAGCAGTAGTCCGAGAAGTGGGAAGGTATCGAGGCAGACCCTGGCTGACCTGAACAGCATCCCGGTGGTAGAAAAATTGGTACAATTAGCTCCGAGCTCCAAACGAGGCCCCGCTGGCTGGGTTGGATGGGAGACCGGTGGAGGATCGTCCCGGCCAAGTGGCACCCCAAGAGGAGCCAAGGTGTGGCCGCAGGAGCTTCTGAAAGTTGCCTCTGATCGCAGTCTGGACCCGATCTGTGCAGTCGGGGGAGAAAGGTTCTCCCTATCAACCCCAAACTCGGAATGGAGCGGGACCACCTCACCTGCGAAGCCGTCTGGGGGAGCTTTTCATCGATGTATGGTACGCTTCCAGAAGACCTCGAACGACCTCGGGGAAGGTTCTGCAAGTCGGGCTCCAACTGCTGCCTGCGAACTGAGATGAATATGGTGGTGATAGATGATGGGAGACGGAGTAGATGGGGTGGGAAATGGGGTGGATGGGTGTGGGGGTGACACCTGACTATGTGGGGGTCTGTTAGGGGGTGATACAAGGTGTGGGAGGGGCAGAAAGGGGGCTGGGAGGTGGTCTAGCAAGTGGAGGAAAGGGGAGCTATGAATTTGGGTTGGGAAGGAGAGAGGGGGGAGAGATCTCTCCTTTGATTTGAATGTGGGGTTAATGGTGGTTGGTTAATGAGGGCCTAGAGAATGGGAAGGGGTGTGTTGGGAGATGGAGAGGTATGTTGGGAAATGGAAGGGGTGGCTTGGGAAAATGAATGGTTGGTTGGGGAAGGGGAAGAGGAAGAGTTGCTTGGGAGAGTGGAGAGGTGCCTAGGAGAAGGGGATTCCACCTAGGGGTTGGAGAGGGATTGAATGAGTGTATGGGGAAGGGGGAGGGGTCTTAATGAGAGGTGATTGGGGAGGAGAGAGAGGGAATTTCGAAATTGGGGGTGGGGAGGAGAGAGAATGGGGTTCACCCCCCTTTAGAGAGAGAGAAGAGAGAGGTAGAGAGAGAGAGAGAGCTAGAGAGAGGGAGGTAGAATTCTTGTGGCAAATTTTTTTACTCAATACTTCATTAGCTTACAAATGAGGGATTGGGGTCCTATTTATAGGAATCCCACAATTTAACTTAAGTCCCTGACTTTTAGACTACTAACACTAAACCAAGGGAAAGGGGGTGCCCCTGGGCCTAGCCCATATAATTGGGCCCAATAACACACATAATGACTTTAAGACTTAGGTAAATAGCTACCTAACCTAGGTATTGGACTCAAATAAAAGGAAAAGTACATGATAAGAAAATGAAAATTATATTATATGACTTGAAATAAAGTGGCAAACAAGTTGTAGCACTGCTGGCGATCATCAGGAGCCCCAAAGCTGTGGAGTGGTCGGAGATGTCCTCATCATACCCCCGGGGTGCGGAGAACTCGACTCCGTCGAGTATGGGTCCACTGGGGAGGTGGTCCTCTAAAGCAGCTCGAGGTGCACCTCAACCTCCAAACTCAACCCTGCGTCCGCAACCAGGGGACGATCCTTCATCCTCTCGAGGTGGCTCGGGTGCACCCTCTTACTGGCGATGGAACCCTGCTTGCCTAGTATTGCCTCTGTGTGCACACGTCGGACTCTCAGGCTGATTTTTTGGTGGCTCTCCGAGAGTGTCCCTCTCAAAGGAAGATATAGGCTCGAGGCACTCACTAGGATCCACCGCGGTGCCCATATAGGGTGCCGGATCTGCCACGTGGGAAATGGGGTGAATCCCAAAACCCATTAGTAAGTCCAACCCGTTAGCCGGGTTGCCAAAGCCACTCGGAACTTGGGAAGGTCCAAGTCCTCGTGCCCTTGAATGGGAGCTGACCCTAAGGTAGAGCCACTCCGATGCCATCATCACCAAATCGCCTACTTGAAATTCCAAGTGGCGCTCGTGAGCTCTTATCCGCTCTTTGTGAACCTCACCGCTCGTTGCGAATTACTTGCGTGTATGCGTATGCCATGCACTATGATGCGGTGTGGGTGTGAAAAGCTTGGTGTGTAAAGGTGGACCGGGGCAACCGTAAATTGACCTATCATGCTGTGATGCCATGTGGACCTTGATGAACTTAGGTGGACCGAGACAGCCACAAGTGGCCCTATCATGCATGGGCTTCATAACAATGGTTGGAGGGCCATGGTATCTGTAGGGGAACCTATCACACAAAGTGGTGATGAATGCCGGGGGACCCGGACACCCGTAGATCCTCCCAACATGCATACGATCAATGATGAATGAGGGAGGACCAACACATCCATATGTGAGCCAGTCATGCATTGGGTCTAAAGTGTGTGTGACATGTATGAGAGGACTGGGCTTACTAGCCCTACCAAATGATGCAAAATGTAGTGGCACATGCATTCCCATCCAAATGGTTTCTCTTATGTATATGGCTCGATGTGAGAGTTTCCACTCATAGGGGTTAAAGGGGTCTATGAAAATGGAGTGGGCTTGGTCCAATATGGTCAGTTGGGGTAGGAAAAGGTTGGTGGTGAGTAAGGTGGGGGGGCATAGGAAGGGACCAAGGGGGTCATGGTAAGGGTCACCTAAGGAGAGGAACTCTAGGTCCTCATGGTCCTCACAACCATTCAATGGCAGACTCTCCTTCTATAGTAAAATGATCGGGCCAAAGTTTTTGGTGGAATGGTCGGCCATGAATGGAGGACTGGATGTTCTACCCGAGACAAGCAACTCTAGTTTGTGGATAGCATCGGGCTCGTCGGGTGTAGGGAGGAGTAAAAGAAGGTCGCTAGTGTAGCAACCCACAGTGTAAATGGAGGAGATGGATCCGACACATAGGTGTAGGAGGTCAAGGCTCCTAGGTCGGTCGGCTACTGTAGTCAACATGCCAGTTAGCTCCATTTGCCAAACTATACCCTTAAGAAGATCCCCTAATGTTTCCACTTGATAGGATGATTGGATTGTGGTGTGATAGGTGGATAAGGGTACTATGGGGAGGTGTTGTTCCATGGAAGGGTAAGCATGGGGCAGGATAGGGTGAGCCCAATTTTTCGCGAGTCATCTAACCAAGGGCCCACTTATGATAAGTTCACTCCAAATTGGGGGTGGCATGAAAGGTGAAATTTCTTCCTCGTTTTGGTCATGACTTTCCTCCAAGATGGGGAGTAGTTCCGCGGTGTTCCCTACTAGGAGATCGGGTGTGGGGATCATGGTTTCCTCTACCAAAGAGGTGAGTAGGTCCTTTGTGGGTGGGGTGATGATGACTGGCATGTGGTGCTCTTTGGGTGGTGGGTAATGGGGGACTTGGGATAGAATGGGGAGGGGTAGAAGTGGAGGCCTAGGTTGGGCATCTTGTAACTCATAGGGGAGGGTGCTCCCAATTTGGCCCAGTGGGTTTTCTTTGGGAAGGAATGAGTTCTCTTGACCCAATTGGGCTTCATATTCTTCTTCTCAATCTAGGGGAGCCTCATATACTTCGGTCACCTTCTTAAGTTCCTTTTGGAAAGGAGGAGGATTTGTGGAAGCTTGTGGGGTGTGGGTTTGATGGAGAATGTTGGGTTGGGTGGTGGCCAATTTGGTTTGAGTGGTGGTGGTGATCGGGTTTGGAATCATTTGGGGTGGTGGAGTTTGGGTCCTAAGGGAGGTCTTGGGTTGACTGGGAGGGAAAGGGGGTATGGGGGTGCTCCTCAGATTATGGTCCTCAAGGTAGGAGTGGGACGGTCGGGGAGTGAAGATCTTCCTAACCTCAATCTTTATCTCTTCTCATGAGTCTTTGGGTCTTTTGGTTTCCCATCCAAATTCATCCCGAAGTGACCAAGCTCTAGGGTCGTGGTTCCCTTTTGCTTCAATCCGATCAAGCCGGGTGGTGAGGGTATCTATATAGTTATTAACTTTGTTGATGACAGCGTCAAATTGGTCCATGGGTATTTGGGGCATCTCCCTAGGGTGGTCATGCAATGGAGTGATGGAAAACATGATGCAATGGAGACCCAAAAGCCAATGCCCTAGGACTAGACTCGTAGAGACAAGTCTAAAACTTGCTCTGATACCAATTTGATGTGACACGACTCCTCGGACCTAGATTCGCAAGCAACCGAACCGAACGGCGATATCTCACAAGCGGGTTCACCCGTGTCACGCACACCCGGGTCCGTAGGCGGACCGGCGATGATGGGGAGGGTCCGAGGTTGGACCTTGGGGTTCCAAGGGTATGGCTGGCTGGGGATGGACCCCAATGGGCCAGGGATGCCCAATTTGAAGGGCGGCCAGAACGCCGAGGTTGTGGGATGTAGTGTCTCCCTCACAACTCACCCACGGTGGCACTCGAATTGATGGAAAATTGGAACGAGCCCTCTCTCACTGCCAACAGCGCAACTAGAGATAATACTAAACTAAGCAAAGGTAAGAAACCAGCAGAGGAGAGTGGTCCGAAGCTCACCTGATCGGTGTGAAGACACCGATCCCGGCCGGAGACGAGGGCGAGCGGGGGAGTGTGGGTTCCCCGCACACTGCGTCGGTGTAGCTTCCCTTGTTCAAATATTACATGCACTACTCCCCACGCAGGGGGGTTGGACTAGGGAGAGGGAAATTTCAGTTAAAAACAAACACTACCTCTACACAGGGGCGTTAAGCCGGCCAGGCGGGAAGGTAAGAGAGGATAGGACCGGAGCCGAAACGCCTCTTCGGGGTTCTGCCCGCCAGATTCTTCTGCTGATAGGTACTCGCTGTCGGCGCTGTTGTGATCGCTCCCGAAGTTGAAAGTGGACGAGACCAACGCCAAACTTTTGGGGACTGACCCAGGATCAAGCCTGAATTTTTCTGGCACCAGATGTCATCGCTGCTGGCCGAGACAGATGCTGGACCAGCGCGGCTCCGCTCTGCCTCGGACTGAGCTCTGATTATGGCAGTAGGTTGGTGATGGCACCACGACCGCTCCCATGATCCAATTGGAGTGAGACCAGGACGGTTGCGAGCGTGGCCATTTCCTCTTCGATCAGCAAGAAAGAAAGGCACTGGCAGATGTTGGGACCGAGAGCAGTAGTCCGAGAAGTGGGAAGGTATCGAGGCAGACCCTGGCTGACCTGAACAGCGTCCCGGTGGTAGAAAAATCGGTACAATTAGCTCCGAGCTCCAAACGAGGCCCCGCTGACTGGGTTGGATGGGGAACCGGTGGAGGATCATCCCGGCCAAGTGGCACCCCAGGAGGAGCCAAGGTGTGGCCGCAGGAGCTTCTGAAAGTTGCCTCTGATCGCAGTCTGGAATGGGTCTGCGCAGTCGGGGGAGAAAGGTTCTCCCGATCAGCCCCGAACTCGGAATGGAGCGGGACCACCTCGCCTGCGAAGCCGTCCGGGGGAGCTTTCCGTCGATGGATGGTACGCCTCCAGAAGATGTCGAACAACCTCGGGGCAGGTTCTGCAAGTCGGGATCCAATTGCTGCCTGCGAACTGAGATGAATAGGGTGGTGATAGATGATGGGAGACGGAGTAGATGGGGTGGGAAATGGGGTGGATGGGTGTGGGGGTGACACCTGACTATGTGGGGGTCTGTTAGGGGGTGATACAAGGTGTGGGAGGGGCAGAAAGGGGGCTGGGAGGTGGTCTAGCAAGTGGAGGAAAGGGGAGCTGCGAATTTGGGTTGGGAAGGAGAGAGGGGGGAGAGATCTCTCCTTTGATTTGAATGTGGGGTTAATGGTGGTTGGTTAATGAGGGCCTAGGGAATGGGAAGGGGTGTGTTGGGAGATGGAGAGGTGTGTTGGGAAAGGGAAGGGGTGGCTTGGGAAAATGAATGGTTGGTTGGGGAAGAGGAAGAGTTGCTTGGGAGAGTGGAGAGGTGCCTAGGAGAAGGGGATTCCACCTAGGGGTTGGAGAGGGATTGAATGAGTGTATGGGGAAGGGGGAGGGGTCTTAATGAGAGGTGATTGGGGAGGAGAGAGAGGGAATTTTGAAATTGGGGGTGGGGAGGAGAGAGAATGGGGTTCGCCCCCCTTTAGAGAGAGAGAAGAGAGAGATAGAGAGAGAGAGAGCTAGAGAGAGGGAGGCACAATTCTTGTGGCAAATTTTTTTACTCAATACTTCATTAGCTTACAAATGAGGGATTGGGGTCCTATTTATAGGAATCCCACAATTTAACTTAAGTCCCTGACTTTTGGACTACTAACACTAAACTAAGGGGAAGGGGGTGCCTCTGGGCCTAGCCCATATAATTGGGCCCAATAACACACATAATGACTTTAAGACTTAGGTAAATAGCTACCTAACCTAGGTATTGGACTCAAATAAAAGGAAAAGTACATGATAAGAAAATGAAAATTACATCATATGACTCGAAATAAAGTGGTAAACAAGTTGTAGCACTGCTGGCGATCATCAGGAGCCCCAAAGCTGTGGAGTGGTCGGAGATGTCCTCATCAAGAATTAATAAGGGATGGAAAAGAAAGGGAAGAGGGGAGGAAATAGGGAGAAAAGGGAGCATCGTGGATGCTATCGGAGTGTGATGGCCAGAGGGGTTACCTCAAAAGAATATAATAATAAATGAAGGAGGGATCGCGATATGAATACCTTGAAGTGCGGGGGATTGTGAGTATCACCTTCTCTTCCAATCGACCGGCCGATGAAGAGAGTTTCTCTTGTGTAGATTACCCTTGCAAAATAAAGAAAACATCAATAAAAGATATGGATTAGAACCAAGGTGTGTGTAGCATCAAATCCCATATATGAATATAAACATGAAAAAATATGGAATAGAACACACATTGTTGGGTGTTGGCCCTTAAACCCCTATGCAAGAGGGTATGGAAAATATGATGAATGCTATGGAGGGTGCAAGTGTTGCACAAAGGGAGGTGTGCTAGAGTGCACAATATGGAGATCTCAATATTGAGATGAAAAGAAATAAGAGAAGGAGGTAGAATAATGATACATGCAATGCTAGGTTGAAATAAAAATAAGAGAAGAGAGGAAGAAAGGCTTATTGGTTTAATCCTCCATAGGGGGCTCTTAATCTTCAAGGGAGGAAGAAGATCTCTAGGGATGAAGCTTTAATGCATGGGAGACTTCCTCCTTGAACCTTTAAACCAGCAGCACCTCTCCTTAGATTATATGAGCAATCTTGAACACAAGGGAGAGAGGAGTCCTATTTATAGGGGCAAAATTCAGAGTTTAATCCAAGAAAAATTAGGAAATCAAGTTTTAATTGGATATGGAAGGAGATATATATTGCCCAAGTGCCCCTTCAACCTTAGGAAGCCTTAGGACCCCTTTCCCAAGTGGAAAGGGAGCTCAAAATGGAGAAATAAGGAGATTCTGCGGAGTTCGGAACTCTGGAATAATGGACAACCACTCAATGGTCGCCAATTAAAAGAGCGTAAGATATAAGCATCGCTAATTCTGAGATATTTTGAGACGGATTAGGGCTTTCCAAAATTTGAAAAGAATTGGCGCCCATGAGGCGATCGTCAATTAGGAATTAATACGAATTTTGGATGGAGTTAAAAGCGCAAAATATGGCAAGGAAATTGGTGACTTTCTAGAGCGTCACTAATTAAAGAATCTCAAAAAGCCGACCAAAAAGAACCCAGCAGGAATGGGCGCCCATGACCTGGGGGCCAATTGGAATGGGTGCCCAGGATATGGGCGCCATTTAGAAGAATGGGCGCCCATGACCTGGGTGTCCATTAAATGGCGACCTGGTCCCAGCCACCAATTCATTTAAGGGCCGAAAAAATGGAGAAAAATCTCAGAAAAATTTGAAAAAATTAGTAAAAATAGGAAAATGTGTAGAAAAGTTGGGAAAGCTGAAAAATCAAGAAAAATCACTCAAATGAGACCATTTGATTGTCAAATTGGGGCATCGTAATGCGATAGGATATGTTCTCAAAATGATGTCAATTTTGGCGTGTCTGTAGCTGTCCCGCCTTGACGTCTGCTTTGCAAGGGAGCGAGACGGAGTGGAATGGAATGGAGTGAAGTGGAATGGCGTGGAATGTAATGGAAAGGAGTGAGTGCGAACAGAAAAGTAGATGTCATGACGTGATGAGAATTGGTTCCAAAGATCGAAATGAAGCAATCTTGGGAGATTCAATGAACGCAAAAATTGTTTGGATAAAGGGAGGAGTGTGCATGCCGGCACTAAGGAGAGATAAAAGAGCGATCAACTTCTAGCGCGGCGGAAGTATCCCAAGTCAAAAACCTGAGTTTCACTATTGGAGAGCAGTTACCAGCTAGTGTGGATGTGCTACAACCAAGGTAGATCAAAGGAAAAGGATTGAAGTAAGAGGATAGATGGTGTGGACACCCGAGCAGTTGATCGGCACGATATGCCGAGCCACCGGTACCACACACGGAGCATGACACGAGCCACCTCAGCGTCCATCTGGCTCGGAGATAGCCTGGAGACTCCGCCTTGAGCCTCCCCACTTATTATATTTAGCTAGACTTTATGTGTGTTTAATTTGTGTTTATTTCGTTGCATTCGGTTTGACATTTTGATTGTAATAGGGGCTTATGTGCAATTCGGACCCCGTGGGCCCCACGGGCCTCCCAGGCCCCACCCCATTGGGCCACCTCAGGCTAGGGTCCCACGTGGGGTCAGTCAACATGCCACATAGGAGCATCTAGAAGTTTGAATGGGAATTGGACACATGGGGGACAATGGACTAGAAAAGTCCACATGGGAGGCCACCTACCCCCACCAACTAGTCCACCCTCTCTCCTTGGTCCAAGGGCCGCCCCCCCCCCCGTTTTTGTTTTTTTTATATTATTTTATGTGTGTGTGTCACACTCCATCCCAACCCTCCATTCCCATCCCCTAGATCCAATGGTTGTGGATGGATGTGAGATGTAACCTATTTAAGCTTGTATTTTCCATTTTAGTGGAATTAATGCATTTGAATTGGAAGAAAATCCCTTGAACAAGGCTTAGGCCGCCCCTCCCTCTCCCCTTGAAGCTGTGAAGGCTTCCTTCTGGTGGTGAGACTCCACCCTATCAGTTCCGGTCACCGCCGCCGCCGCCACGAGCCGCCACCGCACCGCCATCGTCTTCATCGGAGTTCTGCCCGCGCAGTACCACAGCAACTTCCACGAAATTTGCATCTCAGCCACGAGCTCAGATCGATCTGGGAATTTTACTGGAGGTTCCAGAGGTGTCAAGGATATCCCATAAATTTTGGTTTGTCATTCAGATCCCGTTTCATAATTTTTGATTTTCGTCCACCCTTCCATTTCAATTCTGCCAGAGTTCTGTCCAGATTCATATCCGCCCTGTGTTTCATGTCTTAGGTCCGTCTTTTGATTTCTGTTAGTCCCATAAATTTTACTGGAGTTTCCTTCCATCCACCCCTTCATCAAAATTTTTTCTAAATTTCTGTTTCACCCATTTCATATTTTCTAAAAATCGTTCTCAGTCCCATCTATAGTTCTGTCCACCTGTTCCCAGATCTGACCACCAGTCACTCCAAAACTCATATCAAATCGCCACCACCTACAAATCCAATTTCAAAAATTTTCCCCATTTCGTGTTTTGATTCCCTACAACTTTGAAGAAGAGCTCGAAGTCTGAATCCAAATGTAAGCAGGCGGTCAACAGCCATTTACAGGAAACTCATATGCTGATCTGATATTTCAGGAGCTGTGCAACAGAGGATTGAAAAATAGTTAAAGCCCAGGTCCGCAGAGGTTCAGAAGATTCCACTTGCCCTAGGTTGAAGGATTTTGAATCATCTTTCCAACGGCACTGGTTTTAGCGCATTCCGACGACGGGGCTGATCGCAGCGGCCGTTTTCGCCGGAGCGCGCGCTGCTAAAACAGCAACCTCAGTTCGTGGACAGCAACTTCAAAGCTTGGAGATCGGGACCGATCGACCCCCGATCGGTGTTCCCGGCCGACCGCCGTCCGTGGAGGCGCGCCACCAGGGGTCCCCATCATAGTGGGTCCCACCCCCGCAGATCCGGAGGACAGCGCTATCCGTGGGCCCCGCGGGCCCGCAGAACCCGCCGTTCGGAAAGCACGAAAACACGGAGTTCGGCACCGCCGGGCGACATCAAGATGCTGCCCGTCAACCCAATCCGCGTGATTCCCGGGCCCCGTATGTGACCTTTTACCTCCCTGCGTGGAGTGGGTCAAATTATTATACTGTTGTAAAATTGTGTTAACCGGGGGTCCGTGATTGGCCGGGGTTGTCTTCGCCACGCCGGGTGCGTGGAGGTAATGGTCCGAACCTCTTGGCGTTCATTTGCTTAGCTAGTATACGGTCTTTTGCCGCTGTCGAGAGTGTAGGTACTAGCCCGTGTGTCCATGTCACCGCTGTGAGAGTGAGTGTGACCCGTCCCGCGACTCGATCCGAGTCCGGAAGTTGAGTCGGACTACCCTTGACCTCCGCCGGTTCCTTAACCGTGCACGGTCCGCGCTTTCCCTCGCTTGGGACGACGAGTGAGCTTCCACTTCTGTTAGCGACGTTTTACCACTAGGAGCTCGTAGTGTCGGGCTTAGTGTCTCCCTGATGTGTGCTGCTGATCGCGTCTTCATCTAGAGTCCGAGGGTGGCACCTAATAGTTTCGTCTCCCGTGTCCGTCCCGCATCAGTTTGGTATCAGAGCGAGTCGAGTCTAGGGTAGTCGTTGCATAAGTCATGCATCATGGTATAAGTCAACTCTAGGATCATCATTTCAAAACAACAAAAAAAAATGTTTTAAATTGTATTTGCACCCTTTATTCGGTATCTTAAAAGGTGTTGTCCGAGCGTTAGGCTACGCCTATCGGGAGCTCACACACTTGCGGGAGTGATCTTCGGATCGATTAACTCCGCCCCGTACCGGATATTGGTTTAGGTCTAAGTGCATCATTTAGTGTGTGTTTGCATTAGTCGGTGTCTTCTAGGTCGTGTGTCAGTTGCATGCCCACCCGTCGAGGTACCCAGTACTCGCCACCACCACCTATGGTGGAGTCCCGAGCCCGTAGTTCCGATGAGTCTTCCACGGCCGAGATGTTCCGGGCCATCATGGATCGTTTAGACACGCGTATGGATTGTCTTAGTACACGTATTGATGGCATAGGGACGTGTCTAGAAGGGCGGATGAAGGTCCTCAAGGATCGGGCCGGGGTTTCGGAGCAGTCCATTCAGGGCCTAGTTGGGAGAATTGCCATCCTCGAGAGGGGCCCAGTAGCGGCGCAACCCGCGCCGACGAACGGCCAACATGAGCCGGTTCAGCAGCCTGCTGTGCCAAGGGCTCAGGCGGATAATGTTGGGGTTCAACAGGTGCATGTGGTGGATGATTATGCATCTGATAATGATCAAGGGGGTAACGGTCGTCGTCATCAATGACGGAATCGCGATGACGAGGATGACGACCGCATTCTTAGGGGTGTGCGTGCGGACCCTCCCACATTTAGCGGGTCCTTGGACCCTCGGGTGTATTTAGATTGGGAGGTCGGCATGGACCGATACTTCGAGTGGTTTGAGATGACGGACCACCGGAGAGTCCGATACACTAAGATGAAGTTGCAAGGGCAGGCTCAAACTTATTGGATCAATGTGGAGAGCCTACTCAACCAGCGACGTCAATCCCAGATCGGTACTTGGGATGATATGAAAATCAAGTTGAGGGAGAAGTACCTTCCCGCCTCATATCGCCAATGTCTCATAGACAAGTGGCAAAGCATCTCCCAAGGGAACCGATCCGTGACCGAGTACATCACCGAGTTCGATGAGTATTATTTATGGTGCGGGGTCACGGAAGAGAGCACCATGACGATATCCCGCTTTCGGAGAGGTTTGCGGCCCAATTATCAATATGAACTCTTTCGCCGCAATGCCACCACTTTGGAGCATGCATATCAGATTGCTCTCGAATTGTAGCAGTTCGAGGCCGAGTTTGAGTCACCCCATCAGTTGGGCTCTTTTCCCCTTCGTAGTGTCGAGTCCCGTGGCTCATCTGGCACGTATCCGAGGGCCCCCATGGCACGACCTCAGGAGCCCGCTCGCCCCGAGCCCTTTGCTCCTAGGCCTCGTCCTCCACCCCCGAGGGACCTTCCTCGTCCCCAGCATCTTACAGCCCCACCCATAGCCCGTCCACCGGCACCCGCACCTCCTGCACGTCCTTTGTTGCCTACGCCTCCTATCCGTCGGGAGGATAAAGGTAAAGGACCTATGATTGGGGAGCCTAGTGGATCACGGCAGCAGTGTTATCGCTGCAATGGGTTTGGCTATTTCGCCAACCAGTGTCCCACCCGCCCATCTCTTCACATTGGGGACACACAGGCCGAGGATACCACCCCTACGGGCCTCGAGTTAGTCAGCTATGAGGCAGATGAAGAGTTAGCCGACGAGTACTATGAGATGGGAGGTGAGGCCCAGGATGTCCAGCAGTCGGACGATACCCACGTGGGGGTCATCAGATGTATCCTCACCTAGCCATAGGCCAGTGATGACTGGCGTCAGACCACTATCCTTCAGGTATTCTGTAGGCTGGGAAAGCAAATTTGCAAGGTGGTCATCGATAGCGGGAGTTGTATCAATGCAATCTCCATGAACGCTGTCGCTCGTCTTGGTCTCACACCCGTAGACCATCCTTGTCCCTATCAGGTATCATGGGTGGATACCACTTCCATTTCGGTCAGGCTGCGGTGCTTGGTCCCGCTGCAGCTCCACTCCTACCGTGACGAGATCTGGTGTGATGTTCTCCCCATGGAAGTGGGAAGTATCATTCTTGGTAGGCCGTGGTTATTCGACCGAGATGCCACACTCCATGGTCGGTCGAACACCTGTACCTTCGACCACGATGGCCAGCGGGTCACCCTCCACCCCGTTCGGCCCAGGAGCCCATCAGTCAGGGGTCCTACTGGCCCTAGTACTCCAAAGCCTTCCGTACCCGGGCCCAGTACCCCATCCCCAGCTCGGACTATGACCATTACCTCTGGCCCAGGAGAGCCCTCGACGAGGAGATTGATGATGATTAGCTCCCGGGAAATGGAGCAGGAGCTTAGTCAGGGCTGTCCGGTGTTTGCCATTACGGTCCGAGAGGTGGAGCGGGACTCCGAGGGTGAGCTCCCACCCGAGGTTGTTCCTATTCTGCAGGAGTTTGCTGATATTTTTTCCGATGAGCTTCCCGAGGGACTCCCACCCATGCGGGATATTCAGCATGCCATCGACCTTGTTTCGGGCTCTTCTTTGCCCAACCTTCCTCATTATCGAATGAGCCCCACGGAGCATGCCGAGCTTAAACGGCAGGTCGATGAGCTTGTGCAGAGAGGATCTATCCGGGACAGCATGAGTCCATGTGCTGTACCTGCATTACTCGCCCCGAAGAAGGATGGCACATGGAGAATGTGTATTGATAGTTGTGCCATCAACAAGATCACCGTGAAGTACAGGTTCCCTATTCCCCGCCTGGATGACATGCTAGACATGATGGCAGGTGCCACTATCTTTTCGAAGATCGATCTTAAGAGTGGCTACCATCAGGTGAGGATTAGGCCAGGTGATGAGTGGAAGACCGCATTTAAGATCAAGGATGGTCTATATGAGTGGTTGGTCATGCCTTTTGGGTTGACCAATGCCCCTAGCACTTTCATGCGGCTCATGACTCAGGTCCTTCGACCTTTCATTGGAGTCTTTGTAGTGGTATATTTTGATGATATCCTTATCTATAGTCGCACCACAGGGGACCACTTAGACCACCTTCGGTAGGTCTGTCTACTTCTTTGGCGAGAGTAGCTGTTTGCGAACCCACAGAAGTGTGCCTTCATGACACCTCAGCTTACCTTCTTGGGTTTTATCGTGTCTAGTACTGGGGTCGCCGCCGATCCGGAGACGGTCCGGGCCATTGTTGAGTGGCCGGAACCCCGTACCGTTCATGATGTCCGCAGCTTTCATGGTCTTGCGACGTTCTATCATCGCTTCATCCGCGGATTTAGCTCCGTCACTGCCCCGATCACGGATTGTATCCGAAAGGGCACATTTGTATGGACGAAGGCCGCCTCTGCCGCCTTCAAAGACATCAAGGAGCGCATGACCCAGACACCTATCCTTCGACTACCTGATTTCTCGAAGGTGTTTGAGGTCTCTTGTGATGCGTCGGGCGTGGGAATTGGAGGAGTTTTGAGTCAGGAGTCCCACCCGATCGTATATTTCAGCGAGAAGCTGAATGACGCGAAGCTGCGATATTCCACATATGATAAAGAATTCTACGCAGTTGTTCAGGCTCTTAGGCATTAGAGGCACTATCTTTTACATCAGGAGTTTGTCCTATACTCCGATCACGAGGCATTGAGGTATCTCCACTCCCAAAAGAGGCTGAACTCGCGTCACAGTCGTTGGGTCGAGTATCTCCAGCAGTTCACCATTGTGCTTAAACATAAGGCTGGAGTGGAAAACAAGGTGGCTGATGCCTTGAGTCGGCGAGCATGTTTGCTTACCACCATGAGTGCCGAGGTCATAGGGTTAGAGAAGATGAAGGAGGCCTATGTTGATTGTCCTGACTTCGGTCAGATTTTTACCACTCTCCAGGCCGGACCCTCGAGAGACCTTGATGAGTATGTGCTTCAGGAGGGTTACCTCTTTCGAGGTAGCAGGCTATGTGTTCCCCGAACTTCGGTTCGAGATTTCTTAGTGTGGGAACTACATGCGGGAGGTCTAGCCGGCCACTTTGGTCGGAACAAGACTATTGAGGCAGTGGAGCATCGATTTTATTGGCCGAGCTTGAAGCGCGATGTTGCTAACATCGTGGCTCAGTGCCGTACATGTGCTACGGCCAAGATGAAGAAGCAAAGCTCGGGCCTTTATACGCCTCTTCCCGTGCCTGATGTCCCGTGGCAGGATGTTAGCATGGACTTTGTTTTGGGATTGCCACGTACCTCCAGGAAGCATGATTCGGTCTATGTGGTGGTTGACCGTTTCTCAAAGATGGCCCTCTTTATTTCTTGCTCGAAGACTTCAGATGCTTCGAGGGTAGCCCGCCTTTTCCTTACTCATGTGGTGTGCAAGTTCGGGTTACCTCGCACTATAGTGTCTGACCGTGATGTTAGATTCACTTCCTACTTTTGGAAGACACTATGGCATATGATGGGTACTCACCTCAAGTTTTCCATTGCATATCACCCCCAGACAGATGGTCAGACCGAGGTAGTCAATAGGAGTCTGGGAGATCTTTTGAGGTGCCTAGTCAGGGACCGCATTGGGGATTGGGATCTCATTTTACCCATGGCTGAGTTTGCATACAATGATTCGGTGAATAGGTCTACCGGCATGAGTCCATTTGAAATTGTCACAGGTCATAGGCCTAGGAAACCCGTTGACCTTGTCCCCATGCCTATCCATGCTAGAGTGTCGGAGTCGGCCAAGTCGTTTGCTAGGCATGTTAGGAGTTTGCATGACGACATCCGTCGTCACATTGAGGCCAGCAATGTACGGTACAAGGAGTTAGCCGATGCCCACCGACACCACCGAGAGTTCCACGAGGGCGAATACGTCATGATCAGGGTAAGACCTGAACGGTTTCCCTCTGGAACCGTTAAGAAGTTGCAACCTCGCGGAGCCGGTCCATTCAGAGTGTTGAAACGCGTTGGATCCAATGCGTACGTTGTGGACTTGCCCGAGGAATATGGTATAAGCTCTACTTTTAATGAATCGGATCTAGTTGCATATAGGGACCCAGCGGTGATCCCTAGTGAGCCTTTCGAGCCATCTCCTCCCCTTGAGAGTGATCCCACACCTGAGTGTCCACCTCCAGCCCCGTTGTTACGGCAGCGTGAGCATATAGATCATATACTGGATGAGCAGGTGACAGTTACCAGGAGTGGATCTTACCCGCGCTACCTAGTGCGATGGAGAGGACGGCCCGCTACTGAGGACACATGGATCACACATGGCGAGTTGCAGCGGATTGATCCAGACCTTTTGGAACGATACAGGAGCGATGCAGACCCTTACTCGACAGGGTCGAGTTTCTCCCACCCGGGGAGAATTGGTGCCGACACCCGAGCAGTTGATCGGCACGATACGCCGAGCCACCGGTACCGCACACGGAGCATGACACGAGCCACCTCAGCGTCCATCTGGCTCGGAGACAGCCTGGAGACTCCGCCTTGAGCCTCCCCACTTATTATATTTAGTTAGACTTTATGTGTGTTTAATTTATGTTTATTTCGTTGCATTCGGTTTGACATTTTGATTGTAATAGGGGCTTATGTGCAATTCGGATCCTGTGGGCCCCACGGGCCCCCCAGGCCCCACCCCATTGGGCCACCTCAGCTTAGGGTCCCACGTGGGGTCAGTCAACATGCCACATGGGAGCATCTAGAAGTTTGAATAGGAATTGGACACATGGGGGACAATGGACTAGAAAAGTCCACATGGGAGGCCACCTACCCCCACCAACTAGTCCACCCTCTCTCCTTGGTCCAAGGGCCGCCCCCCCCCCCCCCTTTTATTTTTTTTATATTATTTTGTGTGTGTGTGTCACACTCTATCCCAACCCTCCATTCCCATCCCCTAGATCCAATGGTTGTGGATGGATGTGAGATGTAACCTATTTAAGCTTGTATTTTCCATTTTAGTGGAATTAATGCATTTGAATTGGAAGAAAATCTCTTGAGCAAGGCTTAGGCCGCCCCTCCCTCTCCCCTTGAAGCTGTGAAGGCTTCCTTCTGGTGGTGAGACTCCACCCTATCAGTTCCGGTCGCCGCAGCCGCCGCCACGAGCCGCCGCCGCACCGCCATCGTCTTCATCGGAGTTCTGCCCGCGCAGTATCACAGCAACTTCCACGAAATTTGCGTCTCAGCCACGAACTCAGATCGATCTGGGAATTTTACTGGAGGTTCCAGAGGTTCAAGGATATCCCAAAAATTTTGGTTTGTCATTTAGATCCCGTTTCATAATTTTTGATTTTCGTCCACCCTTCCATTTCAATTCTACCAGAGTTCTGTCCAGATTCATATCCGCCATGTGTTTCATGTCTTAGGTCCGTCTTTTGATTTCTGTTAGTCCCATAAATTTTACTGGAGCTTCCTTCCATCCACCCCTTCATCCACAATTTTTTTACATTTCTGGTTCGGCCATTTCGTATTTTCTAAAAATCATTCTCTGTCCCATCTACAGTTCTGTCCACCTGTTCTTAGATCCGACCACCAGTCACTCCAAAAATCATATCAAATCGCCACCACCTCCAAATCCAATTTCAAAAATTGTCCCCATTTCATGTTTTGCTTCCCTACAACTTTGAAGAAGAGCTCGAAGTCTGAATCCAACTGTAAGCAGGCTGTCAATGGCCATTTACAGGAAACTCATATGTTGATCTGATATTTCGGGAGCTGTGCAACAGAGGATTGAAAAATAGTTAAAGCTCAGGTCCGCAGAGGTTCAGAAGATTCCACTAGCCCTAGGTTGAAGGATTTTGAATCCTCTTTCCAACGGCACTGGTTTCAGCGCATTCCGACGACGGGGCTGATCGCAGTGGCCATTTTCGTCGGAGCGCGCGCTGCTAAAACAGCAACCTCAGTTCGTGGACAGCAACTTCAAAGCTTGGAGATCGGGACCGATCGACCCCCGATCGGTGTTCCCGGCCGACCGCCGTCCGTGGAGGCGCGCCACCAGGGGTCCCCATCATAGTGGATCCCACCCCCGCAGATCCGGAGGACAGCGCCATCCGTGGGCCCCGCGGGCCCGCAGAGCCCGCCGTTCTGAAAGCACGAAAACGCGGAGTTCGGCACCGCCGGGCGACATCAAGATGCTGCCCGTCAACCCAATTCGCGTGATTCCCGGGCCCCGCATGTGACCTTTTACCTCTCTACGTGGAGTGGGTCAAATTATTGTACTGCTGTAAAATTGTGTTAACCGGGGGTCCGTGATTGGCCGGGGTTGTCTTCGCCACGCCGGGTGCGTGGAGGTAATGGTCCGAACCTCTTGGCGTTCATTTACTTAGCTAGTATACGTTCTTTTCCGCTGCCAAGAGTGTAGGTACTAGCCCGTGTGTCCATGTCACCGCTGTGAGAGTGAGTGTGACCCATCCCGCGACTCGATCCGAGTCCGGAAGTTGAGTTGGACTACCCTTGACCTCCGCCGGTTCCTTAACCGCGCACGGTCCGCGCTTTCCCTCGCTTGGGACGACGAGTGAGCTTCCACTTCTGTTAGCGACGTTTTGCCACTAGGAGCTCGTAGTGTCGGGCTTAGTGTCTCCCTGGTGTGTGCTGCTGGTCGCGTCTTCATCTAGAGTCCGAGGGTGGCACCTAATAGTTTCGTCTCCCGTGTCCGTCCCGCATCAATAGATATCCAAACAAAGAAGTTTTCAAGAAAATAGCCTAAAATGGCAACAAGGTGAATTGAGGACACAATTCGGCGTGGAATATCTCATATCTTAAAAATTGGTGATCAATTGACCTTAAAAAGAGTTGCTAGAAGGGTTTTCCAAAATTGATTCAAAGTCCCACATGAATACATGTTGGGCTAAAAGAAAAAATAAAAATAAACTAAAATAGAAAATAATCAAGGATAATATTGTGAAGCTGCCCAGACTGAGTCAAGATATTGATTTTGTGAGCTGATACTAAGCTGAAGCATGTTTATCCGCGCACCAACTCATAAAAGAGAACCATCCTCCCAAGTCTTGGACGGCTCAACGGCCTATCCGTGAGACTAAGATTCCTCTGAAATCATCATTATTTTTGATGAAGGGGAACTCAAAGTCCAGATTCACCAAAGCCACAAGGTCCTTGATATAATCGAATAGCGTAGATAACATATAGTAAAAATGCATACAGGGAAATGGTGAAGGCAATAAGCATGAGGGAACTGAGGAATGCAGTGCAAGCACCGTGAGACTTGGGTGATGCCCGGATAGTTGAGACCAAAGCTTCTTTCTTGCGCTCAAAATTTCATTAACCAAGATGTCATGAAGATAACAATAAATGAATTAAGGCATTAGCAAGTATAGCATGAATCATTCACTCAATTATATTGAAGATATAGCATGAAAAGCATGGCATTGAATAACATGGAATGGATAGCATTGAAGCGCAATATGCCCATCAAATCATGAATGAAATGAGAAAGTGTAGTATGAGCATAGCATGTGTGAAAGACATAGCTTATCATAGATGCTGGAGTGGTTTTTCTCTTTATCTCTGGTAAAGGGTGCATTCTCCCATCTAACCCTAGGCAGGGTTTTTCGATAAAAAAATAGCTCATCATAGCAGGACAAAACATGTATAGCGTCAAAGCAAAGCATGTTTAGTTATTAAAGCAAAACATTCATGCCAGTGTTTATCATTGTTGTTATGAGGATGACAACTTGGCCAATCATAAGATTTGGCCTTGAATGATCAAGATTGAAGTGATGCCCAGAGTGGTAGGGATGATCAAGTGAATAACATAGAAAGATTGGCTCTTGAATGATTAGGATGACGCCTAGAGCAGCGAATCATGAAGATAGCAATCAACATAAGGAATAATCGAATGGTTGATAGCAATGAATAGAGAGGATTCATCTCATGTTCTTGGTCCTTATAAAAAGGTTGTCCCTGTAAAATAACCTTTAAAAAGATGGTCACGATTTAAAAGGATGACAGACCGAAGTGTCGTCAATTGCAAGACATTTCAAGATGGATTAGGACTTTTCAAAATTTAAAAAGAATTGGCGACCATGAGGTGGTCGCTAATTAGAAATTAATACGAATTTCGGACGGAGTTGAAAACTCAAAATATGACAAGGAAATTGGCGACTTTTCGCACGGGCGCCCATTTATGAAATGGCGACCTTCCGAACAGTCGTGGAATCAAAACTAATCCGAATTTGACTCAAAATGTGAAGAAAAGAAATGGCGACCTTCCGAACGGTCGCTATTTAAAGAATTGACGACTTTACGGAGTGTCAACAATTCTTAAATTTCAAAAATTGTTCAAAAGGAAATTTGCTGGGAATTGGCGCCCTTTGGGCTGCCATTAATTCATGAATTGGCACCCTCTGGGCTGCCATTAATTAAAGAAGGAATTGGCACCCTTTGGGCTGCCATTAATTGCTGAATTGGCGCCCTCTAGGCTGCCACCAATTTCAAAAGGTCCCGAAAAATTGGAGAAAAATCCCAGAAAAATCTGAAAAAATAGGAAAAGATGCGAGAAAGCTTGGGAAAGTTAAAAATTCAAGAAAAACGAGGAAAATCACTCAAACAAGTAGATTTGAGGGTCAAATAGGACATTGTAGTGCGATAGTAGATTTACTCAAAATGATGTCAATTTTAGCGTATTTACATCGTGGACCAGACACTACCTATGAAAAACCCTCAGTGACGCTCACCAGAACCCTAGACCTCAATCTCGGGAACACACCCAGAAATTGCACGTAAAATCACGTCTCGCAGACGAGAAATAGAAACTCAAATGATGAGAACTCACGTCACGTGATAGGAGCACTACCCACCAGAAGCAAAGTTGGATGCGTCCAATGACGTCTTACACCGCATCTCAGTGTCTCCCTACGACGCCCCAGGCGGTGACTGAGACACACAACCAGTACCACGAATAAGGACTAGCTGGGGTCGCGCTCGTCAGCGCGGGTCCGACTGCCCCCAACTACGTGTGCACACAAAGACCATGCGCCCTAGGTCAGATTCTCTAGCTAGTTCTTCCCCCGAAGCCCAGACTCAGGCTGCACGTAGGGGCCCTATGGTAACCTGTCTAAAAATTGTCTCTCTTGGGTAACGCTCTCCACCACTCGTAAGTGGGTTCGCACACGCGTACGTAGGAAAGCTACGACTAGTGACAGGTCACAAAATGTGAACACCGAAAACTATGCACACACCCATCGCGAGTAACACGGAGTACAAGGTGGCTCGAGGCCACCAAACTCTGGACAACCCACTAGACCTAATAGCCCAACGGTCTTTGAATCACACGACTCGGGTCAAGACGGCTGGATGTGACGGCACAGTGCTGTCAATCTAGCCTAATCCCTAGGTCTAAAATCACGGTAGCACAAATATCGAGATAGCTCACAAGCCGCCAAGTTAATCCCTCGTCCCAAGGACACACGAAAAACCTCCAGCCCCAGGCTGGTTGACTGGACTCATAGTCCAAGGGCCAAACCCACGGCCCACTCGGAAACACTAACCAGGAAGCCAATGACGTGCGGGAATAACCCACCGCACACATGCCGATACACGGCGACTAGTTCTAGCGAGAATACGAAAGCCTGAAACATATGAGGTCACCCGGACCCTCTAAACCTTTGGGCACGCTAATTGAGGTAAAGTAATACCTCCGAACACCCAAAAACACTGTCACGGTACCCACGGGGTGTCTGAGACACTCACGGGGCCAAAGGTTGATCATAGGGTCTCAACCGGACCGGTCGGGACCCAAAATGGGCCCTTCCTCTACATTTCGGTCAACCAGCCCACTGGGTAGTTCGGTTGACCGAACTGGGTAGAACGCCCATTTCGCTGCTGTTGTCGTCTGTCGACCGAACCGCCCACGTCGGTCGACCGAACATGGCGAAACCCCAAATCGAACCCCGCCGTTCGGTGCCGATCCACGCCCAATCACCCCCAGGTGATGGGGAAACATGGGGAAACCATTCCCCTACCTCTGGACCACCAAGAGGCACAATTTAAACCCCAAAAATGCGGTTAAAACGGAAGATCCGTCACTTACCCCAAAATCGATTATTTTAACTCCCAACGTGAAATAAACCCGCTCGGCTCACCACGGCCTACCAAAATCACGGGAAAGGAAGAACCGAGGTTAAAGATCCATCCCCCTACCTCCACCGAAGATTATGTGCACTGATATTGCCGTTCTATGCGAAACTGTTTGCGAAACCCTCGTCGATTCACGAACGCACACCCGAGCTTCAACATGCCACCACGCCTCGATCCTCGACCCGTCCTCATGGTCCTCGCCCCCATGCCGTCTCCACCTCACCCACCATCTCCTCTTTCGGCCACCCGGAGGAGAGGGGGAGAGAAAGAGAAGAGAGAGAGAGAATGGGAGAATGGGAGAATGGGGAGAGAGAGGAGGTTGGACTCTTCTAAACCTGACCTATTATGTACAAGGCAAGTGCCCCTGGCAGGGTTGTTGATTTGAGTAGTGTGATTGGGGATGGAGGGTGAAGATACCTGAGCTGGGGAATCATGATTGGAGAGTTTTGCCCCTAGAGTGGGCTTCTCAATGACAGCTTTAGACTTTTCTTTTTGGGATTGATCAGTTTTGGAGATGGAACCACTTTTGAATGACGTGAACTAGAGGAATAGGAAAGAGAGGAGGACTAACAGAGTTAGTTCTCCTTTTGCGTCATGGATTTCTTCTTGGGTTATCGAGTGGAACATAGATTCTTCAGAGAATAGTTTTGATAAACCCAAATCCTCTAAGTCTACATCATAGGGTTTTTCCTTCGGATCCACATACTCATCTTCATGGCATGTTTCTACATTGGCAATTCTCTCTTCCAATGGATAAGACTCCTTAACAAAATGATCGTGCAAATTCCACCTGGTTGGTTTGTCTTTGCTAACCTGAGTTGGTTGACACCCCAATCCAAATCTCTTAATTGTTCTATTTTCCTCAATCGGCTTCTTGATCCCTTGTTCTTCTTTTCCTAACCCTGCGCCAGATGTATAACCCATCTTCGACATTATGTGCCATCCTACATCCTGAGGTTTCTCCTTAGGTTCGAGTGACTCTAAGGATTCAAAGGATGGAGTAGATTGGTGGGCATCTAGAGTGGAGAGATAAATGGGCTCCTCATCCTTTGACGACATGATCGTGGCCGGGTCCAACACCGTGGAGATGTCGGCCAGAATTTCTAAAGCAGGAGCAATCTGGGGATTAGGGATATGTGGAGAGCTTGATTGGGTATTTGGAATGACATCTTGATTTAGGAGAGCAAATCCAGCATCTGATTCATAAAAAGGAATGGATTCATGCTGGGGAAGCTGAATCGGAGCTAGATCAATTGGGGTAGAGGTCAAAAGGGACTCATCAACAACATGGGTTGATTCGAACTGAGTTGACAGCATGGTTGGGGTAGGAGTTGGTTTGATTAGATCAAGAGATGATAGTAGCTCCTCCCATGAGATATCTTGGTGAAAAATGGATGAAGTTGAGTGAACCTCCGCCATGAGCGGAGGAGAGACATCTCGATTTGACTGCTGAGTAGATGATGTGCCCTTAGGAAGAATGAGAACTAAGGGTCTTGCCCCTTGAGGTGGAGTTGGAGTAAGAGGAGGGATGTCTTTACTTTGTTGGGGTGGTTCACCCTTGGGTCGGATCAAGACCAAAGGTCTTGCCCCTTGTCCATGGCCAATCATGTTTGTTGTGTCCAAGTGCACTATGGGTTGATCATTCGCCACTTCTTCCTCATCATATTGCCAATGTTGTCCTCTTTCCATTAGCCTAGATTTTTGATTGCCCCTAACCATGGCTAACCTTTCCTGAGCGTAGGGTGGAACATGAGGTGATTGATGAAAAGGAAAGGAATTGGGGATGTTCTCCATCCCTCTCATGGGCGCCCCATGGCTTGTAGTGGCAACCTCGTGGTGGGTGAGATTAGGTAGATGAATGAAGGCATTGATATGATCATTGGAACTTGCCCTTCTGATGTTGGGACATCGCAATCATCTAGATGGAATGGAAATGAGGAATTATTGATTTGGGCTTGGACAACATGAGCTCTTTTGTAGAGTTGAGCGAATGTGTGAAATTCGCTAAGCATCAAGATAGCACGGAGCTGAGGAGCTGTGTTATTGACTAGAACGGTGATAGCTTGAGATTCCAGGATGGCAATCCTAGATCTAAAAGCTATAGCTCTCCACCGATTAGCAAATTAAGTGAAGTCCTCATCGGCTTCATCTTTTCCATGATAAGATCCGTGAGGGTGGGAGCTACACTAGCCATGTGGCCGAAATGAGCGATAAAACGCTCGGACACAATGTCGAAATTGATCAGATCAATGGCCGGGAGTGAAGAGAACCACCTAAAGGCCTCTCCTTCTAGAGATTTTTGAAAGAGATGAACTAAGAGGACCCGATCGTAAAACCATTGATGAGAATCCATTAGAAAATAAGAAAGATGTTCATGTGGATCAGTGGAACCATCGTACTTCCGATATTTGGGGGCTTTGAAACCCGGGGGAAAGTAAGCATTCGGAAGTTTGCAATATCTAGTGAAGGAGTGAGGTTGAGGTTTGGAGAAACTTTCGGCAATCGCTTGCCGAACGTATCTTTCCACCTCTTGTCGGGATATGGGATTAGATTGCCTAAGGGGTGCATTAACATTAGGCATGGGAGAGGATGCAACCCCTTGATGATGAAGAGGATGGTTAGGTTGATTAGGAACCTGACAGGGAGTCCTATTAAATTAGTTTGGCATCGGAATTGGAGTTGTAGATCTCTTTGGAATGAGTTGAGGAGTGAGATGTGATCTCCTTCGAGAGGCTAGAGCAACCAAATAGTTAGGGGAATATCAAGATAGTACTCTAGCGAGCTCTTGGTCCTCTTTTGGGGAGATTGATGGGGTTTTGACATTAATTGAGCCTCCACTTTGGGAGGATGATTCTTCACTAGTTGTGCTTTGACTTATATCAATTTGTGAATCTTGACACATCCTAATGAAAGCATTGGGTGCATCTTCTTCGGCATCAAGCCGGGTTTGTGTGTCATAGAAATCAAGATCGTCCTCATCAATAACATGCATGTTAGAATAATATTGAGCCATTGAAACTCAAACCTAATTAAATTTTAGAAAATTCAAGTGAAAATTTTAAAGCCAATTAAGATTGAATTTATGGTATTTAACAACAAGCATGTATTCAAATAATGCGCCCCATAATTTTTAGCTTGGGTTAATCTGGAGATTAGTCCAATTTGAATTTGTTCCCTCGTAGATGAGAATGAATTTTCTAGGGGAATCAAGGCCAAACTCCGGGATAATCCTAATATGAATCTCACTCAAACCCTTTAGAAAATCTAATAGGACTTCAATGGTACAACCTGTTCGGCGACCGTGTGGGAATCCACGGTTCGCGGGGACTCACGGAGGTTCCCAATCGAAAAGGACTAGTTACACCCGAGTGGGAATCCCTAGGTGAAGAGTCCAAATCAATGGGAGGGTGTTCTTAATATGTGTGATTCCGACTCTTCTTAAGCCCACCCCGGACTCAAACCTGTAATGTTAGAACACACAGAACCAAGGATATGCAAAACAGGACCAAGGATATGCAAAACAAAAGCTAAATTATGCAAAAAGAACTAAAACAGAAGCAGAAACATGAACAGGAGACGGCCAACTCGATGGCCGCTCAAAGGACTTGGGTGGCCAAGTACATGGCCACCTTGGGACTTGGGCGGCCAAGTAGTTGGCCACCTAGGATGTGGTGGGCGGCCAGGTCTTTGGCCGCCCTAGGACCTGGGCGGCCAGAACCCTGGCCGCCATCTGCTTCAGCCCAGCATATGAACCAAATGTAAAATAGGCCAAATGAGCAACTAAAAATGAAAAATGAAGATGGGAAAAAGCTATTTGCTTGAAACTAAATGCAATGAACTTCAATCCAAAAATTCACAGTGAGCAATCAGTGTCCCACCGTGATCGCCAGAAGGTTGTAGGTGCCAGAAGTGTGCGTCCGCATACGGCGTGCGTGTGCGTGTGTCCTCCGGAACTTGTGCTGCTACTACCTACAGTGCACAGGTTAGAAAGATAGAAAAGGTGTGATCGCCAGAGGTGTTTACCTGAACCTCACAGGGGTAGAGTGATCGTGAATGCCTTAGGAACGGGAGAATGTGGGTTCCTGTCCTCGCTCTCGGCCGGCCAAGAACAAGGAGCTCTGCAAGTCGATGACGAGGTTCCTGCAAATTAACCAGCAAATAGAAAGACCATTAGACTGAGAAAGTGTAGTAAATGCTCATGGAAGTAAAGAACACATGCAAATGGGGTCTATCGTACCGGGAAGGGGGGCGAAAGGGGGATGGCCGAGACTTTCGACCATCTGCCTTCCCTATGTTTTGGGTTGGAAAACCTCTTTAAAATGAGATCTAGGAAGATCTATCATGCATGGATGCAGTAAAATAGAAAGGAATGTAGCAATATAGGGGACAAGGGAAAGAAAGGACGGGGTTTGCCCGTCAACCAACAGAGGGCGGCCAGCATTGTGGTCGCTTAGAGAGGGTGGGCGGCCATGTCGATGGCCGCCCCCTACAACTGGAGCTCGTCCACGGCAGAGCTCTCCAACTTCAAATAGATCAACGGGGATGAGGGAAGGCGCTCTTTGAGCTGCCAGAACCTTTAGAATGGTCCCTTCCTACCACCCCAGAAAATGTCCAACTCTCTCCGTGAGAAAAAATGTCCAACCCCCCGTGAGATAAATCGGAATGGGGTTTTTGTATGTGGGAGAATCTCCCTCCAAAATCATTCGAAAATAGAGTGTGTGTGAGGCTACGTGGGTCTCGAACCCCCCCCCCCCCCCCCCCCCGAGTTGGAGTAGTTTCGGAGGATGTGCCCAGAGTGGGCGGATCGTGGAGTTGATAGGCGGTTTACAGGAGGCAGCCAAGGTTCTGGCCGTCCAAAGGAGCTGGGCAGCCAGGTCGATGGCCTTCTTGAGGGTGAGGGCAGCCAGGTGGCTGGCCTTCTTGGAAGAGCTAGGCGGCTAGCCTTGTGACCACCTAGGATGGTGGGCGGCCAGGGTTCTGGCCGCCCTGGAATGGGATGGGCCTCAAAAAATTCACCTCGGGGGCTCACGCCACCGAACCCCCGACCTTACCGGTAGAGAGGCAGCGCCCCCCTGCAACCCCCTGCCAACTTACCGCGAAGTTGGATCAGCGAAGGGACAGGGTGGAGCCTACCTAAACAAGGATGAGACTCCACACTACCAATCAACCAAAAGGAAGGGTATCACTTCTATGGTGGGTAGACAAGGTCCGTAAGATGTCCAAAATCAGGCGTCTACATGCCCAAGTGCCCCTTCAACCTTAGGAAGCCTTAGGACCACTTTCCCAAGTGAAAAGGGAGCTCAAAACGAAGAAACAAGGAGATTCTGCGGAATTCAGAACTCTGGAAGAATGGACAACCACTCAATGGTCGCCAATTAAAAGAGCACCAGATATAAGCGTCACTAATTCTGAGGCATTTTGAGACGGATTAGGACTTTCCAAAATTTAAAAAGAATTGACGCCCATGAGGCAGTCGCCAATTAGGAATTAATATGAATTTTAGACGGAGTTAAAAGCTCTAAATATGGCAAGAAAATTGGTGACTTGTTGCACGGGCGCCCATTTATGAATTAGCGATCTTCCGAACAGTCGTGGAATCAAGAATAATATGAATTTAGATCAAAATAGGAAGAAAAGAATTGGCGACCTTTCAAACGGTCGCTAATTAAGAATTGACGACTTTTTGGAGCGTCACTAATTCAAGAATCTCGAAAAGCTGGCCAAAAAGAACCCAGCAGGAATGGGCGCCCATGACCTGAGGGCCAATTGGAATGGACGCCCAGGATATGGGCGCCATTTAGAAGAATGGGTGCCCATGACCTGGGCGCCCATTAAATGGCGGCCTGGTCCCGACCACCAATTGATTTAAGGCCCAGAAAAATAGAGAAAAATCTCAGAAAAATCTAAAAAAACTAGGAAAAATCGAAAAACGTGTGAGAAAGTTGGGAAAGCTAAAAAATTAAGAAAAATCACTCAAATGAGACGATTTGATGGTCAAATTGGGGCATCGTAATGCGATAGGATATGTTCTTAAAATGATGTCAATTTTGGCGTGTCTGTAGCTGCCCCGCCTTGGCGTCTGCTTTGCAAGGGAGCGAGACGGAGTGGAATGGAATGGAGTGAAGTGGAA
The DNA here is from genome assembly GCA_022559845.1 of Amorphophallus konjac. Classification (NCBI taxonomy): domain Eukaryota; kingdom Viridiplantae; phylum Streptophyta; class Magnoliopsida; order Alismatales; family Araceae; genus Amorphophallus; species Amorphophallus konjac. Next base: position 196,641,363 of record CM040117.1, read on the forward strand.
TGGCGTGGAATGTAATGGAAAGGAGTGAGTGCGAATAGAAAAGTAGATGCCAAGGCGTGATGAGAATTGGTTCCAAAGATTGAAATGAAGCAATCTTGGGAGATTCAATGAAAGCGATATTTATTTGGATAAAGGGAGGAGTATGCACGCGGGCATGAAGGAGAGATAAAAGAGCGATCAACTTCCAGCGCGGTGGAAGCACCCCAGGTCACAAACCTATAAGTTTCATCATTGGAGAGCGGTTACTAACTAGTGTGGACATGCTACAATCAAGGTGGATCAAAGGAAAAGGATTGAACTAAGAGGATATAAATCCAAACATAGGAGTTTTCAAGGAAATAGTCCAAAATGGCAACAAGGCGAATTGAAGACACAATTCGGCATAGAATATCTCATATCTTGAAAATTGGTGATCAATTGACCTTAAAAAGAGTTGTAAGAAGGGTTTTCAAAAATTGATTCAAAGTCCTACATGAATGCTTGTTGGGCTAAAAGAAAAATTAAAAATAAACTAAAATAGAAAATAATCAAGGATAATATTGTGAAGCAGCCTAGACTGAGTCAAGATACCGATTTTATGAGCTGATACTAAGCCGAAGCATGTTTATCAGCGCGCCAACTCATAAAAGAGAACCATCATCCCCAGTCTTCGACGGCTGAACGACATATCCGTAAGACTAAGATTCCTCTGAAATCATCATTATTTTTGATGAAGGGGAACTCAAATTTCAGATTTACCAAAGCCACAAGGTCCTTGATATAATCGAATAACGTAGATAACATATAATAAAAATGCATACAAGGAAATGGTGAAGGTAATAAGTATGAGGGAACTGAGGAATACAGTGCAAGCACCGTGGGACTTGGGTGATGCCCGGACGGTTGGGACCAAAGCTTCTTTCCTACACTCAAAATTTCATTAGCCAAGATATCATGAAGCTAACAATCAATGAATTAAGGCGTTAAGGCATAGCAAGTATAGCATGAATCATTCACTCAATTATATTGAAGATATAGCATGAAAAGCATGGCATTGAATAACATGGAATGGATAGCATTGAAGCGCAATATGCCCATCGAATCATGAATGAAATGAGAAAGTGTAGTATGAGCATAGCATGTGTGAAAATCATAGCTTATCATAGCAGGACAAAACAAGTATAGCGTCAAAGCAAAGCATGTTTAGTTATTAAAGCAAAACATTCATGCCAGTGTTTATCATTGTTGTTACGAGGATGACAACTTGGCCTGTCATAAGATTTGGACTTGAATGATCAAGATTGAAGTGATGCCCAGAGTGGTAGGGATGATCAAGTGAATAGCATAGAAAGATTTGCTATTGAATGATTAGATTGACGCCCAGAGCGGTGAATCATTAAGATAGCAATCAACATAGGGAATAATCGAAAGGTAGATAGCAATGAATAGAGATGACTCATCCCATGTTCTTGGTCATTGTAAAAAGGTTGTCCCTGTAAAACAACACTATCTGGAAAAATACAATGCAATGCACTTTTTGGATTTTTGAAATATGCAAATTTTTATGGGTTTTGAAAAATATTCAATTTTTGTGGATTTTTAGAAATATTTGATTTTTTGTTGGATTTTTGGAAAAATATTCAATTTTTTGGGGATTTTGGAAAAATATTTGAATTTTTTTGGGATTTTAAAAAAATATTTGACTTTTTTTTGGGATTTTGGTTTAGACACTGCAAATGCAGCATTAAAGGATGTTTAAACCGCTGGCTAGGGGTCCTCGTTCCTTCCCCTTTCGCTAAGAACCGCCTAAAGTCGGGCGTGCATTGAAAGGTAGAGTCCTATAGTTGACTACCCTTGGTTAACGGTGCTCCTACTAAGGCCGTACCTGAGAAACACTCGATCTTAGAGAGAGAAGAGAAGAATAGTTGGGGATAAGCTTGATGTGAGTTAAGAAGATATCGAGTTTAACTTCCGTCCATAGCACGACCCCAAGAGATTCGGTCTGTTACGCCGGGACTTTGTGTCATATCATCGAACCTTAAATTCTCTTTTTAGGCACGCATACGACCGGGCTCATGACGTCCAGCGGGGAAACTATACTGCCCTCTTGCCATGCCAAAATTTTGAATTTTTCTATTGATTTCACATATTTTTTTCATTTGATTTTCATTTTGAACTTTTGGTGTCCTTTGGACTTGAAAGATATTACGATTGAAACTTGAAATTGAAAACAAGGTCATAATAGACTGCCCCTATTTGAGACTTCCTCTTGTCAGGGTCTGCTTAGGTTGGCTGTTTTACCTAAAATATCTCTACCCTCATATTTCAGCCGAGTGGAGAGAGAAAAAGAATTCTTGCCCTCGAGCATGGCCCAAGTAGCAACGGTGTTTTACCAAGGAAGACGGCTAAGGACGCCGTGAAGTGTGTGGAGTGCCCAGCTAAAGGTTGCCCTTAATGAGCGGGGAAAGAATGCCGAACTCTCAGCACGGGGTTCTGTTAGGATCAAGTGGTATGCTCTAATACCAACTGATAGGATGCTATAACCGATCTAGAGGGGGGGTGAATAGATCAGACACCCAATTAAGACCAACAACAACAGCTCCAAGTGCGGAATTAAAACAAGCTGTTGTTGGACGACAGAAAGACAAACAACACAATCAATGGAAGCCGACCTAACAGATCTAGATCAAGAAGGTCCTAAGCATTTGTCTACTACGGATCGAAGAAATAAATAGGATGCACACAAACCACACAGCAATCGCACAGTAGACAGAGATTTTTAAGGTGGTTCGATCTCAAACCCGAGATCTACGTCCACCGCACACTCCAAACCGGAATGTGACTTCTACTGCTAATGCACAGCTTCGCTGATCCACAGCTTTGGGGTCAAAACCATACACACCGCTGGGCGTTACAACTTATGCCGTCCAGAGGAATCCTCCTCTGCAAATCTCTGGGGACTTATAGCTTTACCCGACCAGAGGAATCCACCTCTGCAAACCGCTGAGCTTCACAGCTTGCTCCGCTGACACACAGCTTGACAACGCAGTTTCAGAAACAAAAAATAAAACAAAGGAACAAAGAAAAGAACCACTAGGGGAATGTAGCTCAACACTGAGCAATTTCAGCTCCGGTTCTGAACCGAGAGACTGAGGAACAAAGACTCACAGTATTCTCTCAGACATCTCTCTTTCAGCTCTCTCCTTCTCTTCTTCTCTCTTTCTTCTTTTTCTTTTCTCTCTGGATCGTGCAAGCTCTCTCTGCTTCTGCTCTTTCGAAGTATGCTCACGATCACCCTTCTCCTGAGGAAGAAGCTTCCTATTTATAGAGCAGTAGAAGGATAGGGCGTGTGGTCACCATTATTCCCGCCCAAACACCTTCGTCACGTGGCGGCATCTCAGCATTGCTACTTTCCACGTGTCACGATCCTGGCACTTTCTTCAATCTTGGATCACGTGCCCTTCTTAGTCTTTACTAAAAAGCACCTGTCAAGGCATCAGATATAATGTCATATTAAGACAATTATACGATATAAAAAGGAGATTGCACAGAATAGAGATTTTGATGCACAGACTCAATTGTGGTGTTTACATACACATGCACAGACTCAATCATCTCTTCAAAAGTAGATACACAGACATGGTTTCAACACAAGACCTACGGATACATCGTGGTGCGTACACACGCCACCATACACACCGGTGGACTTGGACATGGCAGGACCCAGATATCTCGCGGAGGACGTGGACGTATCGGCCGAAGCCTTCACCTTCATTTCCCTTTTATTTGGCCTTGTTGGGCCCTATTTGCAGCTTATGGATCCTTATTGGTTGTAATAGTATGTAAAAGGCTAATGGGCCTATGATCTTGTAATGGTCTAGAGTTAGTGGGATTGTCTAATGGGCCTTTAAATGGGTCAAGCCCATAGTCTAGTGTGGGCCTTTAAATGGGCCAAGCCCATGGTCTAGTGTGAAAGGAGAATGGGATTGTGGGCTTCTAGAAGGGACATGTGTGAAAAGGGGTCAATATGAACAAGTCTAGGGGGTTGTGTGCTATGTGTTAAAGGGGATTAAGGGGTTGTTGGCTGGTGGCTAGTGGAAGGGTGCGCACCCCTCTCCTTGGTCAAGGGTAGGCAGCCACCCTCCCACCTTGTCTCCTCCCCTTTGAATATTCAAAGGGTGGAAGCTTCCTCCCCTCCCCCTTGGTCCATATGCGCACCCCTCCCCTCCCCATGAATCCAACGCAGCTCCCCAACCCCCTCCCCTTGCTAAACCCTATATAAGGGCATGTATAGTGTTTGATTAGAAGTTAATGAAAGTTTGTTGAGAGAAAATTGTATTGGAGAGAGATTCTCTTGTGTTTCCTTTGGTGTGACTCCCTTGGTTCTGGCCTGTGACGGGACAGAATTGGGTCGTGTGACTCGACCTTGTATCCCCCTCTTCCTCTTACCTTCTTCTTCCCCAAAAAATCCCAGTGATACCTCTGAGAGTTAGGAAGATTTCAGCGCTGGTTTCGCGTCGATCGGAGTTCGTGAGCGACAGCAAGACTTCTTTTCGTAGAGGCACGCAGATCGGTCCCTGATTGCTGCCCAGATCTGAAGATGACTGTGTTTTAATTTCTCCAGCCTAACCCCGATGCCATCTGAAGCTGGTTCCTGAAGAGAGATCGTAGTATTTCGAGTCCTCTTCGCGTTGCCACTGATCTCGCCTCGATCCGATTACCGTGCTGTCCGTGGAGGTGATTCTCGTGAGATCGCGCAAGAGATCTGAGCAGATCCAGCTCAGAACCAGCACCGACTTCCCGAGCCTGTCCCCCTCATCCGGTTGAGATCTGTGCGAGATCTTCGGAGAGTTTCTTCCTCCAGATGTCGCCGACGATCTCCCACAAGCGGAGCCTCGATCGGGCCTCTGCAACCATTTTTCCCCTAATTCTTTCTGTTCCTGTGCAGTTCTGTGCGAGCAGAACCAGAGGCTTGGTGCAGCCACTTCTGCGCTCAAATCTGAAAAGATCTGATCGCGCCCTTCGGAGCAGAGAAACGGCGTCTAGTCATCGTCGTTCTACGACAAACGGAACTCCGATCGGATCTCGGATCTAGCTGTACCGGCCTTCGAAAGTTCGCTGCGCAGGGAGACCACCGTGGACAGAACCGGGTCAGTTCACCCTCGGCATACCCGATCGGCCCCGACTCGCCTCCCTCGGCTCTGAAGAGTGCTGCCCGTCACCCAGGTTCCAGCAACCCCAAAGTTATCGATTGTATCCCGATACCTCTCTGTGTGGAGTGGGCCAAGCTTCTGAATTTGTAAAATTTAATTCAATTGTGTATTGGGGTTGTTCGGAAATCGGCCGGGTGTCTTCCCCACGCCTTGTCGTGGAGGTACGCGATTCGTTCCCCACTCACATTGCTGTTTAGTATGCTTTCTATATTGATGCGTTTGTGAGAATAGGGTCGATAGCTAGTTTCAAATTCATCGCGATTGTGAGTTGTGAGCGCCCGTTCCGTGGCTCCAATCGAGCACCGAGCGCGAATTAGCACCCTAGGCGATGGTGGTTTCTTAATCGCCGCGATCCCCATGTTTCCCTCGCAAGGGATGATCGTCGGGCTCAAGAGAGTCGCTGTTGAGAGACGTCTCCACTCGGAGAATACCACGGTGGTCAGCCGTCCGGCTTGTCTTAGTGTGCTAGTGCTGGCCGCACAATGAGTCGGTCCTACGTCTTAGCCCGAGTCGGTCATCCGTCCCGCATCAGTTTGGTATCAGAGCGTCGTTCAAGTCTAGGGTCATTTAAGTCCAAGGTTGCATTTGCATTCCTCTACTCGGTATATCAAAAGGTGGGACACGAACGTTAGGCTACGCGTATCGGGAAGGCCGCACACTTGCGCGAGCGATCTTCGGATTGATTATCTCCGCCTAGTACCGAATAGTGGGTTAAGTCTAGGTTCCTAGTTAGTGCATTCCAACCTTCGTGTCTTTGCATGCCCACCCGGCGTGGTACCCAAAACCATCGCCCCACATCTATGGCTCACCCTCGCGATGCCGCCTCGGGAGACTTCCACTCCTTACAGGAGGCAATGTTGGCCATTATGGCTCAGATGGACTGGTCCGAAGCCACCTTTCGGACCTTCACCGAAACCATGGATGGTCGCCTACGAGCCATGGAGGAACGCATGGAGACCTCCGACAGGTCTGTCCAAGATCTAGTTGGACGGCTAGAGAGAATGTCAAACGGGGACCCCCCTGGAGAGGCTCAGGGCCCACCCGCACCTCCTCCCGCGGTGGCCCAAGTCCAACCCGCTCCCATGGCCCAAAACCAGCCCGCTCCCGCGGCCCAAAATCAGCCCGCACCCTCTCCTCAACCCGCCCGTCGCCAGGTCCTCGAACTACAACCTCGTGACCTTGGTCTAGAAGACTATGGGTCCGATAATGCATTTGGGGGAAATGGCCGACGCCGTCATGGCTTCCATCAGCCAAGAGAGGAGGAGGAGGATCGAGTCCTTAGGACCGTGTGAGCAGACCCTCCCACATTCAACGGGTCTTTGGACCCAAAGGTTTATCTCGATTGGGAGGCCGGCATGGACCGGTACTTCGAGTGGTTCGAAATGATGAACCTCCGGAGAGTCAGGTTCGCCAAAATGAAGTTGCTAGGGCAGGCACAAACTTATTGGCGCAATGTGGAGAGCTTGCTCTATCAGCGTCGAGAGCCCCCGGTAGAGTCTTGGGATGAAATGAAGGAAAGGCTTAGAACTAAGTATCTTCCCACCTCGTACCGTCAACGGCTCATTGACCGGTGGCAAACTCTCACCCAAGGTGATAGGTCTGTGTCCAAGTACATCGTCGAGTTTGATGAATAGTTTTTACGATGTGACATCTCGGAAGAGAGCACGATGCCTATTTCCCGCTTCCGTCGTGATCTGCGGCCCCACTATCAGTATGAGCTCTTTTGCCGCAATGTGACCACACTAGAGGCCGCCTATCAAGTTGCTCTTGAATTAGAGCAGTTTGAGTCAGATTTTGCTCCCGTCCAACGACCGAGGTCCATCCATCAGCGTGGGTCCGACACTCGGACCACACCTAGTTCCTATAGCCGATTTCCGATGGTTCGTCCTCCGGAACCCCCTCACCAGGACCCCTTCGCTCTCAGGCCTCGGCATCCCCCTCCAAGAGAGCCACCCCCTCACCCACAGGCACCCATCCCCACCTTACAACCCCAACAGCCCACTTTGCCTACCCGACCTCAGCTCCCATCACCCCCGGTCCGACGAGAAGACAAGGGAAAGGGACCGATGACCGGTGGAGCATCTTCTAGCACAGGGCCACGTGACCAGTGCTATAGGTGTGGTGGGATTGGCCACTTTGCGGCCAAGTGTCCCACTCGGGAATCCTTGGCTATTTCGGACACCCCAGTCCGCGACCCCACTCCGGGGCTAGTAGAGGTCACCTATGTGGCGGACCCCGAACTCGAGCAGGAGTACTTTGATCAGTTTTTAGATGAGCCTGAAAACCCGGGTACCCAGGGCGATGCGCACTTGGGAGTGATCCTCCCGAACCTCTGAACCCCCATGTAGAAGTCAGTAGGTTCATGTTAGATTTCTAAGAGCCTCCAGCTTTTGGTTGCATTGTTTGTTTGGTGTGTATGTATGTCTAAGTTCGTGTGTGTGTTTGTTTGTCTCTCTAGTTGTTTTCTTTCATACATATGGTTTGCATAAGTCGTGTCCCAACCAAAGGCCAGTCAAGCACGTATAAGGAGGTAGCCGATGCATGCTACATATCCGTGGATTCAAAAGGAGAGTACGTCTAGATCAGGGTCATACCTGATTGGTTTCCTCCCGGAGACCGAAAGCAACTCTAGACCCGCGATACCCGCCCTTCCCGAGTCACGAAACAAGTGGGTTCAAATGCGTACGTTATTGAACTACCGAATGACTATGGTGACAGTTCGAAGTTCCATGTTTCTGATTTGGTAGCATATTGGAACCCGCGGTGATCCCTAGTGAGTTTCGGGCTTTATCCTTCTATTGTGAGTGACACACCACCCGAGAGTCCACCTCTTCTAGCCTCAACGTATGCATATAGATTGTATACTGGATGAGCAGGTGATCACTACCAGGAACGGAGACTACCAACACTTCATAGTGCGTTGGCGAGGATACCCCACGATGAACAAACGCCTTGAACACATGTGGAGAGCTCAAGCCTCGGGACCCTTACTCGATGGGGTCGAGTTCCTCTCACCTGGGGAGAATTGTTGCGGACACCCGTCACTATACACACCGGTGGACGAGGACATGGCAGGACCCAGATATCTCATGGAGGACGTGGACGTATCAGCCGAAGCCTTCACCTTCATTTCCCTTTTATTTGGCCTTGTTGGGCCCTATTTGGAGCTTATGGATCCTTATTGGTTGTAATAGTATGTAAAAGGCTAATGGGCCTATGATCTTGTAATGGTCTAGAGTTAGTGGGCTTGTCTAATGGGCCTTTAAATGGGTCAAGCCCATAGTCTAGTGTGGGCCTTTAAATGGGCCAAGCCCATGGTCTAGTGTGAAAGGAGAATGGGATTGTGGGCTTCTAGAAGGGACATGTGTGAAAAGGGGTCAATATGAACAAGTATAGGGGGTTGTGTTCTATGTGTGAAAGGGGATTAAGGGGTTGTTGGCTGGTGGCTAGTGGAAGGGTGCGCACCCCTCTCCTTGGTCAAGGGTAGGCAGCCACCCTCCCACCTTGTCTCCTCCCCTTTGAATATTCAAAGGGTGGAAGCTTCCTCCCCTCCCCCTTGGTCCATATGCGCACCCCTCCCCTCCCCATGAATCCAACGAAGCTCCCCAACCCCCTCCCCTTGCTAAACCCTATATAAGGGCATGTATAGTGTTTGATTAGAAGTTAATGAAAGTTTGTTGAGAGAAAATTACATTGGAGAGAGATTCTCTTGTGTTTCCTTGGGTGTGACTCCCTTGGTTCTATCCTATGACGGGACAGAATTGGGTCGTGTGACTCGACCTTGTATCCCCCTCTTCCTCTTACCTTCTTCTTCCCCAAAAAATCCCAGTGATATCTCTGAGAGTTAGGAAGATTTCAGCGCTGGTTTCGCGTCGATCGGAGTTCGTGAGCGACGGCAAGACTTCTTTTCGTAGAGGCGCGCAGATCGGTCCCTGATTGCTGCCCAGATCTAAAGACGACTGTGTTTTAATTTTTCCAACCTAACCCCGATACCATCTGAAGCTGGTTCCTGAAGAGTGATCGTAGTATTTCGAGTCCTCTTCGCGTTGCTACTGATCTCGCCTCGATCCGATCACCGTGCTGTCCGTGGAGGTGATTCTCGTGAGATCGCGCAAGAGATCTGAGCAGATCCGGCTCAGAACCAGCACCGACTTCCCGAGCCTACCCCACCTCATCTGGCTGAGATCTGTGCGAGATCTTCAGAGAGTTTCTTCCTCCGGACGTCGCCGATGATCTCCCACAAGCGACGCCTCGATCAGGCCTCGGCAACCATTTTTCCCCTAATTCTTTCTGTTCCTATGCAGTTCTGTGCGAGCAGAACCAGAGGCTTGGTGCAGCCACTGCTGCGCTCAAATCTGAAAAGATCTGATCGCGCCCTTCGGAGCAGAGAAACGGCGTCCAGTCACCGTTGTTCTCCAACAAACGGCGGTTCGATCGGGCATAAGATCTGGCCGTACCAGCCTCCGCAAGTTCGCTGCGCAGGGTGACCAGCGAGGACAGAACCGGGTCGACTTCTCATCGGCGTACCCGATCGGCTCCAACTCGCGTGCCTCTCCTCCTGCGAGTGTGGCCCGTCAACCCGGGTTCCAGTATCCCCAAATTTGGCCATTGTAGCCCTATACCTCCCTACGTGGAGTGGGCATTCAGTTCTGAAACTGTAATCTTATTGCGTATGTGTATTGGGGTTGTTCGGATTCGGCCGGGAATTCTTCCCCACGCTTAGGCGTGGAGGTACGCGCTTCGATTCCTTTCTCACTTGCTGATTTAGTATATTGTCTATCATGCTGCGTTTGTGAGATTAGGGCCGTTAGCTAGCCGCAAATCACCGTGATTGTGAGTTGTGAGCGCCCGTTCCATAGCTCCAGTCGAGCACCGAGCCCGAACTGGATACCCTTAGGCGACGGTGGTTCCTTAACCGCTGCGATCCCCACGTTTCCCTCGCAAGGGACGATCGTCCGGCTGAAGAGAGTCACTGTTGAGAGACGTCTCCACCCGGAGAATACCACGGTGGTCAGCCGTCCGGCTTGCCTTAGTGTGCTAGTGCTGGCCGCACAACGAGTCGGTCGTACGTCTTAGCCCAAGTCGGTCATCCGTCCCACATCACATCGGCTGAGTGTGAGCAATGGGCAAGTATTGCACTGACCTGATGACTTGCCACAGAAGACGTTGTACAGACTTAGCATGCCCCGTGCCTGAGCTTGCACGGACTTATTCACACATAATGCTTGATTTGCACAGACCTAATGTATAAAAGGAGAATGCATGAACTTCTATGCACCGAGTTACCTAAGACATATTGCACCGACTCTAAGTGCTTGGTGCAGAGGTTGCACCGACTCGGTGGCGTGCATCGAGAAGAATTGCACCGACTTAGTACTGTGCATCAGCGAGGATTGCACAGACTCAATGCAAAATTAACCATGTGTTGCACCGACTCTATTCAAAGCACAGACTGAGATGCACACACCATTGATATGATTATCTAACATATGAATGCATCAAAATATGATTATCTGACATATGAATGCATCAAAATACTTACACCATCGTATATAGAAATAAAGTCAACTAAGTCACACACCACTGTTGCTAGTCATCAAAACAACTATTGTCAATCATCAAACCATTTCATCACAAAGCAGTGCACGAACTGCTTATCAATCCAGAGGAGTCCCAACAATCTCCCCCTTTTTGATGCTGGCAACACATAGAATGAATACAATGAGATGATGTATTTTGATGAGACGTGAATGATAATCAAGTGGCATGCATGCAACTACACAAGTTATGCACCGACTTACTCCCTAAGCGAGTCCTTTGAACATTCCCTTTGAATATCTGAATGCGAACACACATTTTCTCCCCCTTTGCCATCAGCAAATAAGGAACAACATTCTATGTAACAGTTCAGAATGTAAGCAAATTATGGGGCAACCCTTAAGTTATATGAATCGAGCAATGGGCTTTCTTGATTAAAGTCAGGTTTAACAGTTATAGAAGGTAAAGTGAATTCACTAACTTTCTGAAATAGGGTTATATATTCCATTTATAGCAATGAACCTGAGTCACATAACCATAAAAGTCTAGGTCGAGATAACACCCTACTTATTTCAGAGAGAGTGAATAGCAAGGGGAGTCACTTTTTTTGTTTTTTTGGCACAAAACATCTAATGGGATGAAGGGAGAGTGCACCCCTTTCCAAAGGAAAGGAATGTTCTCACTCCATCATCTCACCACTAGATGAAATTTTATTGATTGAGAACTTTATGAGTACATGGGGGAGTAGTCCCTTAGCCACAAAAGAAGCTATCAAAGATAAAATCGCTACAAACGTCGAATACGAATATTCGGAAGACAGGAGGCATCAGCTGAAGCATAGCCTTTAGCCAATTAAGGCAACTCCTTTTTGGATAAGAACTCTGTATTGTAGCCCATAGTGGTTGCATGCTTTGCTAAAAAATCCGCTAGCTGATTGGCTTCTCTGTAAGTGTGAACAAGAGGACACTGAAATGTTGAGAAGATTTCTTGAATGTGCCTCCACCATGGGAGAAGAGACCAAGGTGGGCTGCTTTTACCTTTTAATAGTTCAGCCAAACATTTGTGATGGGAATCAAGCAAGTCGCCAGGCCGAAGATGAACGCGCTACCTTTGGGTAGCGCGACCTGAAGAACGCGCTAGTCAACCCTAGCGCGATCTCAGACAGAGATGCAGTGGCAGACGGTCCAACTTCCTAGCATCGAAACTCCCAAAAGTCTTCGATGTTTGCTATTTTACATGGTTGTAATCAATGTGCTAGCGTCGTTTTATCTTCTCCTTTCCCTATATATGTATTCCATTTTGTTTGATCAAAAAATAAGCAATGAATCTATGAAAGTTTGATTGAGTATAGCCATGGCTATCTTCCCCAATCTTTGGAAACCCCCTTCATCCGTCCCTCTCTGGGTACGAGACCCAATTCTATTTCCCTGATCCTCTCTATTTCCCCTTCAATGGAGGATGATCGAAGCTCCGGATGCATCGGCTCTGAGATGGGGTCGAGTGTGAGGCTCCATTCGGAGCTTCGTTCTTCTTCCACCAACGTTCACCTCCCCTCACCACCGCCAAAGGATGTTGCTAAGGTCGGGATGGAGCTCGGATGCACCTTCCCCTGCGAAGGGTTCAGGTGAGAGGCCCCATCCAAGCTTTCTCACGGTCCTAGCATCATCTACATCCACCTTTCTTCCCTCGCCGCTCACCCCACATCCGCCTTCACCAAAGTTATCCTAGCTAGTATTAGGTTGGTTTGATTTCCATTTCAGCATCCCCAGTGTGTTATCCATCATCCTGGGTGCTTTCCCCTTGTGTTTTGAACCCCCGAAGTCATCCACGGGCATCCCAACGTCGAGGTTCGTCGTTCTACCAACGTCTGTAAACGTGCTAGGACGATATAGCGCGTTCTTCAAGAAGGTGCTAGGAGGGTATAGCGTGACCTGGACAGCGATCTTGAAGACCCCCTACTCCCGTCCTGCATCAAATGGTATCAGAGCTTAGGGAACCATGCTGTTCTCACAGACTGGGATCTTGAGCTACGAGGTTCGAGAATGAACCTTCCCAAGTGGAGGGGTTTTGATGGGAATCAAGCAAGCTGCCAGGCCGAAGATGAACGCTCTACCTTTGGATAGCGCGACCTGAAGAATGCACTAGTCAACCCTAGCGCGATCTCAGACAGAGACGCAGTGGCAGACGGTCCAACTTCCCGGCGTCGGAACTCCCAAAAGTCTTCAATGTTTGCTATTTTCCATGGTTGTAATCAATGTGCTAGCGTCGTTTTGTCTTCCCATTTCCCTATATATGTATTCCATTTTGTTTGATCAAAAAACAAGCAATGAATCTATGAAAGTTTGATTGAGTATAGCCATGGTTATCTTCCCCAATCTTTGGAAACCCCCTTCATCCGTCCCTCTCTGGGTACGAGACCCAATTCCGTTTCCCTGATCCTCTCTATTTCCCCTTCAATGGAGGATGATCGAAGCCCCGGATGCATCGGCTCTGAGATGGGGTCAAGTGTGAGGCTCCATTCGGAGCTTCGTTCTTCTTCCACCAACGTTCACCTCCCCTCACCACCGCCAAAGGATGTTGCTAAGGTCAGGATGGAGCTCGGCTGCACCGTCCCCTGCGAGGGGTTCGGGTGAGAGGCCCCAGCCAAGCTTTCTCACGGTCCTAGCATCATCTACATCCACATTTCTTCCCTCGCCGCTCACCCCACATCCGCCTTCACCAAAGTTATCCTAGCTAGTATTAGGTTGGTTTGATTTCCATTTTAGCATCCCCAGTGTGTTATCCATCATCCTGGGTGCTTTCCCCTTGTGTTTTGAACCCCCGAAGTCATCCACGGGTGCCCCAACGTCGAGGTTTGTCATTCTACCAATGTCTGTGAACGCGCTAGGATGATATAGCGCGTTCTTCAAGAAGGCGCTAGGAGGGTATAGCGTGACCTGTACAGCGATCTTGAAGACCCCCTACTCCCATCTCGCATCAATTTGTAGTCAGTATATATTACTGAAATAGGAATGCAATGTAGACGGGCCAGCCTGAGACCATCTAGGAGAGCTCTTCCTTCTGCCACCATGCTTGAACCTTGGCCATAGTAGTAGGAGAAAGCCAATAACATGTTACCTCGGGAGTCTCTAAAGCAGCCTCCGCCTCCAGAAATTCCAGGATTTCCTTTACTAGATCCATCTACATTCAGTGAGAAGGCCTCAATAGGAGCCTGCCAACATACAGTATGTAATTGAAGAATCTTATGTTTGATATTATAACCCATAGCATGCAGATTCTACAAATAGGACTGACTGATGCCTTGTTTGAATGTGATCTAACTAAGGATCTGTTTAGCATCCTCTTGAATCTGTAAAGCAATCTGAAAAGGGTTCAATCGAATACCCTCATATCTATTCCTACATCTCTGTTTCCATATTTCCCATATAATCAGCATTGCCATAAGCATCTGAGTAAATCCTTGCGGATTGGATATAATAGTCTCACTGATAATCATTTGAAGCCTGCTGTATATAGAGGTAATTCTCAGATAAGAGCTGTCTATAAGTGAGCTGAATTTATTCTGCAAATTAGAAGCAAGCTCACTATTGATAAAAAGGTGATCTATACTTTCAATAGAATGTGAAGCATTGCGGCAATTACAGCATGAAGCTATAGGAACACCACAATTCTGAATTCTATCATCAACTGGAACTGCATGATTCAACATCTTCCAATAGAACAGTGAAGCTCTAGGTTGAAATTTTTGATACCAAATCTTAGCTAAGTGATCACCTGAGTGTTGTCCTTTGATGAAGTTATATGTAGATTTGAATTCAAATCTGCCCGAAGTAGAAAAAGACCATATAGGGATATCATCTCCTTCTTGAGTAACATAACTGTGAATTCAGTTTTCAGATTAGTGTCTTCAATCATTTGCCAAATAGGATGTTGATGATTAGCCAAGAGTTCTTGCACCGAGCAATTCTCAAGCTGTGAGATATCCTGCTGAGATATATGTTCATGCAGAGAGACTTCATTGTACCAAGTATCTTTAATAAAGTTTGTGGTTGCACCATTGAACACTATTTTACGCAAGCCAGCCAAGAGGACAGAGCGAGCTTTTTCAAATTCTCTGGCTTTAATACCAGCTGGGAAAGGAACCTTGCAATCAGAGATATGTTGACCTTGGATATATTTCATCCAGATAAATCGAGCCCATAGTGAGCTGTTATGCAGTGAGGACCATAATTGTTTAACCTGTGAACAGAGCTGAATGTCCCTTAGACTGCGGATGCCTAGACCTCCTTCTGACTGAGGATGACATATTTTGATCCATGAGACCTAATGTTTCTATGTGCAGGCTCATGTCCTTGCCATAGAAAATTCGCACAGATACTTTCCACTTGCTTAATTATTGTATGTGGAATGTTGGCAGAACTAGCAGTATAAATGGGAATAGCCGTAAGCACAGATTTGATAAGACTGATTCTACCAGCTTGAGAAAGAATTTGCTCTGCCAACCTACAAGTTTAGCATTGATTTTATCAAGTAAATATTTAAAATGAGGGACTCTGATTCTCCCTTTGAAAAGAGGAATCCCAAGGTAGACTATGCTACCAGTTCTATGCTGAAAACCTGTAAGTTGACTGATTCTCTCAACTGCATAACTGTGCATATGCTTAGAAACAATGAATGAACTCTTTTGGGAATTAATCTGCTGTCCAGATGATTCTTCATATTTCCTCAGAAATTGCAGCAAGGCCTTAATTGAGGTTAATCCACCATTCAAGAATATAATGGAATCATCCGCAAACAATATATGAGAAATAGGCATGGCCTTGCGAGACAGGTGATAATACTGACATTGACCAGATTGAAAAAGCTGATTTATACCCCTACTTAAAACCTCCTCAGCCAGAATAAAAAGAGCAGGTGCAAGAGGGTCACCTTGTCTCACTCCCCGAGATGATTTAAAGTAGCCATGAGTTTGGCCATTGAAAGAGATTGAGAACCAACAATTCATCAAGAGCTGAGCAATGAAAGAATTAAACCTGTTAGAGAATCCGAATTTTTGCAAGACAAGGAGAATGAAATCTCATTCAATACGATCATATGCTTTGGCCATATCTAACTTGATAAGCATGTTGTGACCTCTAACCGTCTGTCAATATCATGAGAAGTTCTTTGGCCAGCAGAAAATTATATGTTATACTTCTTCCACTCACAAAGCCACTTTGATGATCAGATATTATCAAGGGGAGAATGCACCTTAATCTATCACTTATAACTTTGGAAATCACCTTACATGAAAAGTTACATAAGCTGATCGGTCTAAAATCCGCAAAGGTGATGGGATTTTTAACCTTAGAAGTCAGACACAATATTGTTGATGTAATTCCCTTCGGAATTCCCCAACCATAGAAAAAACTCTGTACAACAGATATGACATCATTGCCTACAATGTCCCAACAGAATGTATAGAAACTTTCTGAGTATCCATCAGGGCCTGGAGAACTGTTTCCAGATAAAGAGAAAACAATATTTTTAATTTCCTCAGCCGATGGAATAGAGCAAAGATAGGAATTCTGATCTTCTGTGATCACAGAGGGAATTACTGAAATAAGTTGTTCACTTATATTATGAGCTTCAGTAGTTAAGAGGGTCTTGAAGAAATTCATAGCTCCATTTACAAGAGTGCTCTGATCATCCTCCCAGATGCCCTCAATCTTCAGTTTATGAACAAAGTTCTTTTGCCTTCGCACTTTGGTGTAGTGATGAAAAAATTGAGTGTTGCGATCTCCATAGTTAAGCTACTGTATTCTAGATTTTTGAAACCAGAAGATTTCTTCTCTGTGCAGAACTAGCCTCATCTCAGCATTGGCTTTGTTTAATCTTATCCTGTTGTCCAATGAAGGATTTTCATCAAAGATATCTTGAGTTCTTTGTAACTGAGCTTCAGTAGCCTCCTTAGCAAGTTGAAGATCACCAAAAACCTCTTTGTTCCAAGTTTTCAGAGCAGCCTTTAAGTGCTTTTGCTTATTTTGTAGTGAGAAAAAAGGATGACATAGATTGTCATGCTTATTCCATTGACCTTTAACAAATTCCAAAAATTCAGAATGTGTGTGCCACATTTGTTGATAAGTGAACCTTCCAGGAGAATTTGCCTAGGACACATTTTAAGTAGCAATGGAGCATGATCAGACGGCCCTCTGGATAGATGTTGAACAGACAAATTGAGAGAAGAATTAAGCCAATCTGCATTATATAAGACCCTGTCTAGCCTCGCCCGAATGTGAGAGGCCCCTATTTGGTTATTAGTCAGGTAAAGGAAGAACCAGAAAATCTAGCATCAATTAGACCTGTAGCAGTAATAAAGCTTTGGAAGTCAAGCATAGCAGATGCAGAAGACATCAAACCTCCAATCTTTTCTTCAGGGGAAATTATACAGTTGAAGTCTCCACCTATGATCCATGGAACAGACACTGCTAAACTGAATGTCATAAGTGCATCAAACATATCTCTGCGAGAATTGGCATTGCAAGATGCATATATTGCAGTGAAATACATGTCTACAGAATTGTCCTCCTTCATTGCTACAATAATGTACTGGGGGTGCTGCTCAATAACCTCAATACTAATGTCAGAATTATAAAACAACCAGATCTTAGAAGAAGCTCCATTATTCCCAAGAACAGAATCAAGTTTGATTTTACGAGCCACCATTATTGCACGACTAAAGTCAATGCGAGGTTCTGATATAGCTGCTAAACTAATCTTATGAACTTTTATTAACTGACCCAGACTTCTAACAGTCGCTGATTCCCCATACCCCTAGCATTCCATATAAGAGCTAAATTAATCATGGGCATATGAAGAGGTATTAGCGGCCAGTATCTTAGCTTTAGCTCTTGTAAGACGAGCGTCACTGAATAGCTCTCCAGGTATAGCTGACACTTCATAAGATTCTTTAACTTGAGAGAAGTTAACTGAATTTTTATTACCTTGTATGATCATCCTGGAATTTTTAGCTGTAGCTAAGGCAGAGACTTTATTGGAGTTAAGAATTAGAAACTCTTCAGAGCTATTCTTAGTATTATTGTCCAACTGCTTTCCTGCCTTTGGCAAGTTTGTTAAATTTGAAGATAGCTCCTCTGAAACACTATTCAGAATAGTAACATCTTTATCTGACAAGGAAATCCTTTCTTCTTGAATTACTGATAGCTGATGATTCATTGTTTCTTGAGTGCACTCTGACCCATTAGAAGTAGAAGCCAGGTTATGTCTTCATCTGAAAGCCTGAGGACAATTAATGGTGTCCTGCTTGTCCTCATTACAATTCCCTACCATGACACCAGAATAAGTATTGCTGGAAGAAGGGAAGTCCTGGTTAGGTGCATTCTGCTGAGGAGGAACTTGGTTGGAGTCTAGCTCTTGCATTTCCATTGCTTGAAGAAGGACCTCAAATTTATTTTCCAGAGCCACTTTATGTCGAACATCGTGAGGACCATTTTGTCGAGGTCTAAAGATCTGCCGAGGGATATTATGTTCAGAATCAAGAACTACTTGAATTCGATCAGATTTACCAAGCTTTTTTTTGCAGTCATCAACTGAGTGACCCAGCTTATGGTAGTAAGAACATAGAGTAGGAGTTCGATGATAGTTGACCTCTTGCCAATAACCCACACCATCCATATCAATCCATAGACGCTCCTTTCTTGGAGTTGAAACGTCCAACTCTATACAAACTAGAGCTTCAGATGTGTCAGTTAATGCCAAAGTATGATCATGTATTCTCAGAATAGGACCGAAATTTCCAGCAATTGAATGAAGGCAATCATTATGATACAGGTTTACCGGTAGGCAGGAAAACTAATCCACACTGGCACCCTCGGAGGATCAGCATCAAAGTTAAAATCCAGAGTCCAGCAAAAAAATCTAAACAAAAAACCTTTTATGTACAAGTTTTTCTGTAAAAGAAGCTTTATAAAATCCGCCTCACAATCAAAACGAATTAGAAGATGCCTTGGATTCAATTTGCTGATAATGAACCCTGAAGAAATAGCTAGCCGCTGCACCAGACACCTCTTTATCTCAGGAAAAGAAGGCCTACTATAAGAGCATTTAGCCACTATTGCGAATGGCAAGAGTTGCATTGAAGCTTGAATTTCAGCCTTGGAGAAGAAGACGACTGGTTCACCCCGATCTGTGAACGCCGGCTCCTTAATCGGAATAGCAATACTCAGTCTCTTCTCAGATTCCATAAGGGCTTGCGCAAAAGATCTGCGAGGAACCATGGATATAGAGTTGATCTCCAGATGCACCTGTGGAGCCCCCGCCGATGCCGAGGGATCCCCCACCACGCCGGCCATGGCCGGCTAGGAGGGGGGAAGCACCGAAGTGAAAGAAAAACCAATGGCGGGAATACGCTCACTCTCTCTCTCTCTCCAAGGAGAGTCACTTGAATTTGTATTGAGGTTAAACAATTGACACGCAATGACTTTTGTTTTTCAAAGGGTTACAGCAATTTTCTTTCATGAGTTTCAGAAATTTGAACTTATTGAACAGTCACGGGTCATTTATGCCATTGACATTAGGTGTATACCTTGATTAGAGGCTGATACGCCCAGTTACAAAGCATAAACCACTATATCTGCCTCTGATTAAAAGCTACATGGATAGTTTGCACTTTTGACATTAAGGGTACACCTTGATCAGAGGTCAGTACCCCTAGTTACTCAATGAAACCTCTCCTATAAATTTGACCACATGAACAGAGTTAACCTGAGTCACTTCATGACTTAAGGTACTCTTCATTTCTTTGATGGAGACCTCAATTTCTCAGTGTAACTCAGTCATTGCTCTGCCACTTTGTTCATTTCTTTTTCTTTAATGATCTTAATTTTGCTGCCCTTATAACGTTTAGGAGTGCCTTGTTTAAGAACAACACAGACTTTAGTTTTCAAACCTTAGACTTCACTAAATCTGTCATGTTCAGATACTGTGAAGACCTATTTTATTATAGCCATGAGATAGAGGTTAAGAGCTATAAATATTTTCTATCACCTTGTTTTCTGAAGACAGTCTTTTGAACTCTACAGCCTATTAAAGTTAAACCTTCAGTTCATTCAATTGAGCACATGTGATTCTTAGAGCAGAAGTGATGCGGGACAGAAGTAGGGGGTCTTCTTCATTCTGCCCATGGTCGCGCTATACCCTCATAGTGCCTTCTTGAAGAACGTGCTATATCGTCCTAGCGCGTTTACAAAAGTTGGCAGAACGACGAACCTTGACGTTGGGGCGCCCATGGATGACTTCGGGGGTTCAAAACACAAGGGGAAAGCACACAGGATGATGTATAACACACTAGGAATGTTGAAATTGAAATCAAACCAACCTAATACTAGCTAGGATAACTTTGGTGAAGGCGGATGTGGGGTGAGCGGCGAGGGAAGAAAGGTGGATGTAGATGATGCTAGGGCCGTGAGGAAGCTTGGCTGGGGCCTCTCACCCGAACCCTTCGCAGGGGACGGTGCAGCCAAGCTCCATCCTAACCTTAGCAACATCCTTGGCGGTGGTGAGGGGAGATGAACGTTGGTGGAAGAAGAACGAAGCTCCGAATGGAGCCTCACACTTGACCCCGTCTCAGAGCCGATGCATCCGGGGCTTCGATCATCCTCCATTGAAGGAGAAATAGAGAGGATCAGGGAAAGATAATTGGGCCTCGCACCCAGAGAGGGACGGATGAAGGGGGTTTCCAAAGATTGGAGAAGATAGCCATGGCTATACTCAATCAAACTTTCATAGGTTCATTGCTTGTTTTTAATCAAATGAAATGGGATACATATATAGGGGGAAGCGGAAGACAAAACGACGCTAGCACATCAATTACAACCATGGAAAATAGCACGCATCGAAGACTTTGGGGAGTTCCGGCGCCGAGAAGTTGGACCGTCTGCCACTGCGTTTCTGCCTGAGATCGCGCTAGGGTTGACTGGCGCCTTCATCATGTCGCGCTACCCAAAGGTAGCGCGTTCATCCTTGGCCTGGCAGCTTCCACGATTTGCTTCGGTCTGGCAGCTTGCTTGATTCCCATCAAAACCCCTCAACTTGGGAAGGTTCATCCTCGAACCTCGTAGCTCAAGATCCCAGTCTGTGAGAATAGCACGGTTCCCTAAGCTCTGAAACCAAATTGATGCGGGACAGAAGTACGGGGTCTTCTTCATTCTGCCCATGGTCGCGCTATACCCTCATAGCGCCTTCTTGAAGAACGTGCTATATCATCCTAGCGCGTTCACAGAAGTTGGAAGAACGATGAACCTCGACGTTGGGGCGCCCGTGGATGACTTCGGGGGTTCAAAACACAAGGGGAAAGCATACAGGATGATGTATAACACACTAGGAATGCTGAAATTGAAATCAAACCAACCTAATACTAGCTAGGATAACTTTGGTGAAGGCGGATGTGGGGTGAGCGGCGAGGGAAGAAAGATGGATGTAGATGATGCTAGGGCCGTGAGGAAGCTTGGCTGGGGCCTCTCACCCGAACCCTTCGCAGGGGACGGTGCAACCGAGCTCCATCCTAACCTTAGCAACATCCTTGGCGGTGGCGAGGAGAGATGAACGTTGGTGGAAGAAGAACGAAGCTCCGAATGGAGCCTCACACTCGACCCCGTCTCAGAGCCGATGCATCCGGGGCTTCGATCATCCTCCATTGAAGGGGAAATAGAGAGGATCAAGGAAACAGAATTGGGCCTCGCACCCAGAGAGGGACGGATGAAGGGGGTTTCCAAAGATTGGGGAAGATAGCCATGGCTATACTCAATCAAACTTTCATAGATTCATTGCTTATTTTTAATCAAATGAAATGGGATACATATATAGGGGGAAGGGGAAGATAAAACGACGCTAGCACATCGATTACAACCATGGAAAATAGCACACATCGAAGACTTTGGGGAGTTCCGGTGCCGGGAAGTTGGACCATCTGCCACTGCGTTTCTGCCTGAGATCGCGATAGGGTTGACTGGCACGTTCTTCATGTCGCGCTACCCAAAGGTAGTGCGTTCATCCGTGGCCTGGTAGCTTCCACGATTTGCTTCGGCCTGGCAGCTTGCATGATTCCCATCAAAATCCCTCCACTTGGGAAGGTTCATTCTCGAACCTCGTACCTCAAGATCCCAGTCTGTGAGAACAGCCTGGTTCCCTAAGCTCTGATACCAAATTGATGCGGGACAGGAGTAGGGGGTCTTCTTCATTCTGCCCATGGTCGCACTATACCCTCATAGTGCCTTCTTGATGAACGCGCTATATCATCCTAGCGCGTTCACCGAAGTTGGCAGAACGACGAACCTCGACATTGGGGCGCCCGTGGATGACTTCGGGGGTTCAAAACACAAGGGAAAAGCACACAAGATGATGTATAACACACTAGGAATGCTGAAATCGAAATCAAACCAACCTAATACTAGCTAGGATAACTTTAGTGAAGGCGGATGTGGGGTGAGCGGCGAGGGAAGAAAGGTGGATGTAGATGATGCTAGGGCCGTGAGGAAGCTTGGCTGGGGCCTCTCACCCGAACCCTTCACAGGGGACGGTGCAGCCGAGCTCCATCCTAACCTTAGCAACATCCTTGGCGGTGGTGAGGGGAGATGAACGTTGGTAGAAGAAGAACGAAGCTCCGAATGGAGCCTCACACTTGACCCCATCTCAGAGCCGATGCATCCGGGGCTTCGATCATCCTCCATTGAAGGGGAAATAGAGAGGATCAGGGAAACAGAATTGGGCCTCGCACCCAGAGAGGGACGGATGAAGGGGGTTTCCAAAGATTGGGGAAGATAGCAATGGCTATACTCAATCAAACTTTCATAGATTCATTGCTTGTTTTTAATCAAACGAAATAGGATACATATATAGGGGGAAGCGGAAGACAAAACGACGCTAGCACATCGATTACAACTATGGAAAACAGCACACATCGAAGACTTTGGGGAGTTCCAGTGCCGGGAAGTTGGACCGTCTGCCACTACGTTTCTGCCTGAGATCGCGCTAGGGTTGACTGGCGCGTTCTTCATGTCGCGCTACCCAAAGGTAGCGCGTTCATCCTTGGCCTGGCAGCTTCCACGATTTGCTTCGGCCTGGCAGCTTGCTTGATTCCCATCAAGAAGAGTTGTAATAATTACAGCTCACGACAATGAACCAATTACTAGACTGTTGTCCATTCTTAGTAAAAGGAGTGGACATAGAAGAGCAGAATCAACTCAAGAACTTTCAAAGGAAGTATTTCCTGGCAAAATCAATTTGTACCAAGGACATAAAAGATGCCACATGGTGGGACTTCTGAGACAGAGGAGAGAGTAGAAGGAGTTGAACTCAGTTCAGATATTGCTATCCTCCCTCTGACATCAAGATGCATTAACTTAGATATGTAACAGGCAAACTTTGCACCGACTTTATCCTTCACGAGCAATGCAATGCACTAACCTTATCATGCAGTTTGGATAAAAGATGCACCGACCATCATGCTACAACCTTACATTACGCATCAACAATATGCAAGACATGCATCGACATTAGCGTGCGAAATGTAGACAATGCACGGACTTATATGTATGTGTGGTATGGACATGCACTGACCTACATGTGACTAGAATGCAATATGCACAGACCTAAAGACATACAATGACTTATGCTTCATGCCAAGTATGCAATGACCAGAGTGCTTACACATTGCATAGGCTAGGTGCAATACGTGCATCAAGACTCTGTGCAACTCATACACAACCATCAGAAAACATCTGTGCAAGACATCAAACAACCGATTACTCAAAAATCTTCTTTATTCAACTTTTTAAGGAACAGCCTGACACAATCACCTCAGAACATATCAACACACAGCTCAAGAATGAATTTTATTCATCATTTTCTTGCTGAAATTTACATAGCCCCAATTCTCGTCTTAGATATTTAAATCTTTCATTTCCAAGGGTTTAGTAAAGATGTCAGCAGTCTATTTTTCAGTTTCAACAAATATTAATTCAATTTCATTTTTACTTACAGCATCTCTAAGAAAGTGGTGTTTTATTTCAATGTGCTTAGTCCTAGAGTGATGAACATGATTTTTAGTTAGGCAAATAGCACTAGTATTATCACATAAAATTGGAATGCATCCCAATTTTATCTGATAATCTGAAAGCTGGTGCTTGATCCATAGTACCTGAGCTACACAATTTCCTGCAACAACATATTCTACCTCTGCAGTGGACAATGCAACTGTGTGTTGCTTCTTAGAAGCCCAGGATACTAGGCAGCCACCTAGGAATTGGCAATGCCCACTAGTGCTTTTCCTATCTATCCGACACCCAGCATAATCTGCATCAGTGTATGCCAGAAGCTCTAGCTCACACCTAGCAGGGTACCAAAGTCCAAGTTCTTGAGTGCCTGATAAATACCTAAAGATCCTTTTCACTGCTCTAAGGTGAGACTCCTTAAGACTAGCCTGAAATCTGGCACATAAACACACTACAAACTGTATATCAGGCCTAGATGCAGTAAGATATAAAAGGGATCCGATCATATCTCGATATAGCTTTTGGTCCACTGTATTACCTTTGGAGTCTTCATCAAGACTTGTTGAAGTACCCATTGGTGTTGCAATTTTCTTGAGGTTTTCAAATTTGAACTTCTTCATCAGATCCCTTATGTACTTAGACTGGGTGATAAATGTTCCATCTTTTGTTTGAGTCACATGTAGTCCAAGAAACAATTTTAGCTCACCCATTGAGCTCATCTCAAATTCTTGTGTCATTAGTTCAGAAAATTCCTTACACAATTTGGGGTTAGTTGACCCCAAACACAATGTTATCCACATAAATCTGAACAAGGAGAATGTCTGGATGACTTACCTTAGTGAACAACGTTTGGTCAACCTCACCCCTTGTGAACTTCTTCTCGGTAAGGAATTTGCTGAGTCTGTCATACCAAGCTCTAGGGGCTTGCTTCAAGCCATAAAGAGCTTTATTTAACTTTATAAACATGATTAGGAAAATCTAAGCATTCAAAGCCAGGAGGTTGTCTCACAAAGACATCCTCTTTTATTTCCCCATTGAGAAAAGCAGATTTAACGTCCATCTGCTGGAGAGTTATTCCTAATGAGCATGCATAGGCCAAAAGTGTTCTAATTGCTTCTAGCCTGGCTACAGGGGCAAATGACTCTTCAAAGTCAATTCCGAATTCTTGATTGTACCCCTGAGCAACAAGTCTAGCTTTATTTTTAACTACATTACCTAGCTCATCAGTTTTATTCCTAAAAACCCATTTTGTTCCAATGACAGTCCCATGATCAGGAGGTGGGACCAGATGCCACACCTTGTTCCTATCAAACTGATTAAGCTCTTCGTGCATGGCATTGATCCAATGCACATCTTTGAGAGCACTATCAATGGTTTTGGGTTCAACATGAGAAACCAATGCATATGCATTTAATTCATTTTGAGCTCTAATGAAACCTCTTGTCCTATAGGGTTCATGCAAGTCACCAATGATATTTTCAATAGGATGATCTCTTAAAAATCTGACATTTATAACTTGGTTACCTTGACCTTCATTTACCTCCCCTGAACAACAGGCTCCTCTGCATTGCCTTCTCCAACTTCTTCTTCTTGGTCTGATTGATCTTCGGGTTTTTCTTTCTTGAGAATTTCTCTGTCATCTTCTTTCCTGCATTGACCAACCTCACAGTTATTTAGGGACTCATCAAAGATAATATGTGGAGATTCCTCAACAGTTTTAGAATTAAAGTTGTACACTCTATATGCTCTAGAGTTTTCAGAATATCCAAGGAAGATTCCTAGATCACTTTTAGGTTCAAATTTATCAAGATCTCTTTTATCATTAACATGAATGAAGCATTTACACCCAAAGACCTTGAAATAAGCAATTGAAGGCTTCTTACCTTTTAAAATCTCATAAGGAGTTTTCTGAGTGAAAGGCCTTACCATGGCTCTGTTGATTACATGGCATGCAGTATTAACTGTCTCTGCCCAAAAATTTCTTGGTAAGTCACCTTCAACAAGTAGTGTACGAGCCATCTCCACAAGTGCCCGGTTCCTCTTATCTACTATTCCATTCTGCTCAGGTGTTCTTGGGGAGGAGAACCGATGAGTAATCCCATTGTCCCTGCAAAAGTTTTCAAATTGTGAGTTTTCAAACTCACCTCCATGATCAGACAAAATATTTTTAATCAAATTTTCATTTTTCTGTTTGATATTTAAATAGAACTCCTGAAATTCAGTAAAAGCATCATTCTTGTGAGTGATGAAAAAGACCCAAGTATACCTAGAGAAGTCATCAACTAGGACATATCCATATCTCCTACCTGACAAGCTGACTGATCGTGTGGGTCCAAATAGATCCATATGTATCAGCTCATAAGGTTTGAGAGACATGTTTTCAGTTCTTGATTTAAATGACTTTCTGGTCTGCTTGGACTGTGTACACGCATCACACACCCTATTTTCCTTCTTAAAAGATATTTCAGGGAGTCCTCTTACCATGCTGTGTTTATTCAATTTGTGCAAGACAGTGTAGCTAGCATGGCCTAACCTACGATGCCACAGAAAAGCTAAGTCCTCTTTATTAGCAGTGAGGCATAGGTTAGAGTGTGCAATATCATCTAGATTTACCATGTAAATATTATTCATTCTTTTTCAGAGAATTTAACCACATCAGAATCAGGTTCAAAAATTTTACAGCTAAGTGCATCAAATACTACCTTGTGCCCTTTATCACAAAGTTGGCTGATACTTAGAAGATTATATGCTAATCCATCCACCAGCAAGACTTCATCAATGCAACAGGTAGTGCACTTACCTACTTTACCTGATCCGATGATTTTACCCTTAGTGTTTCCTCCGAAGGTGACAAGGCCTCCATTCTTCTCTGTCAGCAAGCAAAATTTATCCTTGTCCCCTGTCATATGCCTGGAGCAGCCACTATCCAGGTACCACATGTTGTGCTTGGCTGCCAGGCATACCTGCAATCATAGTCACGGAGAAAATTTTGGAACCCAAAACTGTTTGGGCTCCGAAGCTGAAATAGAACAATTCATACATGACAACAAGATTTTTGGGATCCACCCTTGTTTGAGAGCTGGTTGATTGGTGGATTCTTCGACATTTTTTCTATTGTTTCTCTTCTTCTCAACATTGGCAGGCTGAATTTTTCTTGACTTGTTATTTGTCCTGCCGTCATTGTTCCTTGCAATTTGATTGTTTTTGTGCCAGTGCCTAGGCCAATGAGCATTCAGGAAATAGTGGCCAACGTTGGTCCTTGGCTGACTGTAGGTGGTTTGTTTCCTAGAAGCCCATATTCTAGACTGCCCAACCCAGTTTCTAGCCTGAGGTCTGTATGTCTGTGCGGTACATGACTGATATCTAGACCTCCCTTGAGCTCTATTCCATCCAGATTTATAGAATTGTTGTGGCTCCACATGATGGTAGGTCTGGACTCTGGGTTGGTGGAAATGGCTCGATTGACTTCTGGTAGAAGTGTTTCTACCTTGCACCCTAGACTCACTTGACTTCTTCATGGGTGAGGGTTGAGTCTTCCTCTGAACTGCTGGCGGTGACTTGTTAACCCTAGCCTGGGGTTTTGGTGTGCGTGAAGGTTGACCCCTAATCTGAACTCTACCCTGAGAAGTAGGACATTGTGTACTATCATGGCTAAACTCACCATTTTCTGCTTGCCCTTGTCCTTAGCACTGGGCAATTTGGAATCAACAACTTTAACAGCAGACTTTACATTTCTCATCTTGATGAGGGACCCCTTTTCCTTCTCAGCAACAAATGAAATTGTTTTCAAAGCAAAACTCCCTTTAGCTGTGGGGTTATACCCGAGGCCTTCTCTTCTAAATTTACTTTTGACCCTAAGAGTGCATTCAAATTATCAGATCCTTGGGTCATGTTTTCGATAATTTTCTTTTTATCTTCATTCTCTTTTTCTAGGTGATCAATTGAATTTTTTAGTTCATGGTTAACACCTAGTACAACTTCATATTTCTCATTAACAATTTTCATTTCATTTTCATAATTTTTAATTTAATTTTAATTCATCAATCACATTTTTCAGATTATCATTTTCTCTTCTAGAATCTATCAATGTATGCTTAACATTATCAACTTCAGCACATGAATTTTTTAACATGTCATTTTCAGATTGCAAGCAGGCAAGTTTATCATACATAGTTTTGTCATTCATAAGAGAATTTACTTTCTTCTTCAAATGCATGTTCTCTTTTCTGATATCATCTACCTTATCTAGCAAATCTTCGTAAGCATCTTCCCAATCTGAAATAGTGTAATGCTCAAAAGGAGATGATACCTCGTCGGAGTCTTCCACTTCGTTTTCATCATTTCTGGCCATCAGACTGATGAGCTTTTCTTCATCTTCACTTTCTGATGTGCTGCTCAAGGTCCCCTCGTCCTCGTCGCTCCATGTGCTCACCATTGCTCTTCCTTTGGGAGCTTTCTTCTTGGCTTTCTCTTTCAGCTTCTGGAGCTCTGGACAATCGGCCTTCATATGACCGGCCTTCCTGCAATGGTAACAGACATTAGTGTCAATTTTCTTGACAAGATTAGATTTGTACCTTTTGTATCTCCTCCCGCCATATTGTCTTCGGCTGAAATTTCTTCCTTCCTTCCTGAGAAATCTTTTGAACTCTCTGGTCAGCATTGCTATCTAATCTCCTTCAATTTTCGATCCAGAGAGACTCTGATCACTAGACGATCCATTGTGGTTGGATCGACTAGAATGACTGTTGCTTACCTTCAGAGCGATAGGCTGCTTCTTTTTCTCGAGCTCCTCTGTCTTTGGCAGATTCATTTCATAAGTCATCAATGAACCTATCAGCTCGTCCACTTTGGTGTTCTGAGATCTCTCGACTCCTCAATAATTGTCACTTTTGTATGCCATACTGGAGTCAGGGATCGAAGTATCTTTCTCACGATTTCATAATCAGAATAGTTTTTCCCCAGATTTCTGAGACCATTAGTTATGAGGGTAAGACGCGCGTACATCTTAGTGATGGTCTCGCTAGGCTTCATCTGAAGGCTTCATACTCTGAAACTAGTAAATTAGCCTTGGTCTCCCTCACCTGAGAGGTTCCCTCGTAAATAACCTCCAGCTTATCCCACATCTCTTCCGCTGTGGCACACGAAGAGACTCTTGCAAATTCAGTGGGATGTAGAGCACACTGTATGGCATTGATGGCGCTCCAGTTGAGAGTAGATTTCATGATCTCCTCTCTCCTCCATATATCCTCATTAGGATGCAGCTCGAATGGTCCTTTACTGACCACCTTCCAAATTTCATACTCTTTCGCCCTCAGAAAAACTTGCATACGGTTCTTCCAGTATGCGTAGTTCGACCCGTCAAAGTATGGGGGCTTCGTGGTGGAATGTCCTTCAGCCGTCATCCCTCTTGCATCCATGGCCGTTTCTCTTCAGGACGTTGATCCCTACAGAAGAGTTAGGCTCTGATACCAAGTGTTAGGATCAAGTGGTATGCTCTAATACCAACTGATAGGATGCTATAACCGATCTAGAGGGGGGGTGAATAGATCAGAGACCCAATTAAGGCCAACAACAATAGCTCCAAGTGCGGAATTAAAACAAACTGCTGTTGGACGACAGAAGGACAAATAACACAATTAATGGAAGCCGACCTAACAGATATAGATCAAGAAGGTCCTAAGCATTCGTCTACTACGGATCGAAGAAATAAACATGATGCACACAAACCACACAGCAATCGCACAGTAGATAGAGATTTTTAAGGTGGTTAGATCTCAAACCCGAGATCTACGTCCACCGCACACTCCAAACAGGAATGTGGCTTCTATTGCTGATGCATAGCTTCACTGATCCACAGCTTTGGGGTCAAAACCCTACACACCGCTGGGCATTGCAGCTTATGCCGTCCAGAGGAATCCTCCTCTGCAAACCGCTGGGGACTTACAGCTTTACCCGACCAGAGGAATCCACCTCTGCAAACCGCTGAGCTTCACAGCTTGCTCCGCTGACACACAGCTAGAAAATGTAGTTTCAGAAACGAAAAATAAAACAAACAAAGAAACAAAAGAACCCACTAGGGGAATGTATCTCAACACTGAGCAATTTCAGCTCCGGTTCTGAACCGAGAGACTGAGGAACAAAGACTCACAGTATTCTCTCAGACATCTCTCTTTCAGCTCTCTCCTTCTCTTCTTCTCTCTTTCTTCTTTTTCTCTTCTCTCTGGATCGTGCAAGCTCTCTCTGCTTCTGCTCTTTCGAAGTATGTTCACGATCACCCTTCTCTTGAGGAAGAAGCTTCCTATTTATAGAGCAGTAGAAGGATAGGGCGTGTGGTCACCACAATTCCCGCCCAAACACCTTCGTCACGTGGCGGCATCTCAGCATAGCTGCTTTCCACGTGTCACGATCCTGGCACTTTCTTCAATCTTGGATCACGTGCCCTTCTTAGTCTTTACGAAAAGGCACCTGTCAAGGCATCAGATATAATGTCATATTCAGACAATTATACGATATAAAAAGGAGATTGCACAGAATAGAGATTTTGATGCACGGACTCAATTGTGGTGTTTACATACACATGCACAGACTCAATCATCTCTTCAAAAGCAGATGCACAGACATGGTTTCAACACAAGACCTACGGATACATCGGCTGAGTGTGTGCAATAGGCAAGTATTGCACTGACCTGATGACTTGCCACAGAATACGTTGTACAGACTTAGCATGCCCCGTGCCTGAGCTTGCACGGACTTATTTACATAGAATGCTTGACTTGCACAGACTTAATGTGTAAAAGGAGAATGCATGAACTTCTATGAACCAAGTTACCTAAGACATATTGCACCGACTCTAAGTGCCTGGTGCAGAGGTTGCACCGACTCGGTGGCATGCATCGAGAAGAATTGCACCGACTTAGTCGTGTGCATCAGCGAGTATTGCACAGACTCAATGCAAAATTAACCATGTGTTGCACCGACTCTATTCAAAGCACAGACTAAAATGCACACACCATTGATATGATTATCTGACATATGAATGCACCAAAATATGATTATTTGACATATGAATGCATCAAAATATGATCACTATTGTATATAGAAATAAAGTCAACTAAGTCACACACCACTGTTGCTAGTCATCAAAATAACTATTGTCAATCATCAAACCATTTCATCACAAAGCAGTGCACGAACTGCTTATCAACCCAGAGGAGTCCCAACAGGTTCTTATTACCAAAGTGCTGCATAGCAAGCGTAAAGACTTTTTTTTTGAAATTGAATTTGACATTGAATCTAGGATAAAGGCTTAAAACACCACTCTTAATCATGTTAAGAAGCACTTTATGTTGAAAACCATGCTTGAATAAGGTGATGAAAATGCATAAGGATGCATACTTACGCATCAAACATGTTACCTTGCGACCATGTTGTAGAAGTAGCTGCCGAAAGTGCTCTTGGGATTTGTCGTCCTCTTTTGACAGATAAGAAATCATAGCAAAGTTGAAGTGGCTTAACAAGAAGGAGTGATGTCTAGACCTGACTCAGACGAATAAGGAGAAAATGGAAAATGATGAGGGCTAGAACTCCCTCACTAAGGTGCGAAAACCCTGATAACATTGAAGGTCTACAGAAGGAAAGGGGAGTTAAGAGGAGGAGTGAGGACTAAAGTCTCGAAAGTAGTGTGAGAACGGGTAGATGCCCAGAATAGTTGACGTGGAAGAAGTTGGGTCAGACCCGAGATCGATTGGAATTAGGATGAGAAATTGGTAGATGGGGAGAGGAGGATCTGGAGGTTCCAGAAGCGATGGAGGAGAATCATGACAGGAGGTAAAGTCCGGAGGTTCCAGAGGGGGAAGATGGCGAGGGATGCGATGCCCCGGGCAGAGGTATGGAAAAAGATGATTTAAGAGGAAGAAGAGAACAAAGGACGTGATGTCCTGGAGGAGTAAGAAGACAAATAGGAGGAGAGGGAAGAAGGAAGAGAGATCCGGAGGTTCTGGAGGAAGAAACTACCGAGGGATGCGATGACCCGGGTGAGGAGATAAGTCTGGAGGTTCCGGAAGGATAGAAAGGTACCATGGCATGCGATGCTCGGGAAAAAGAGAAAACTCTGGAGGTTCTGGAAATCAGGGAGAATGAGTAGGGACATGATGCCCTTGGAAAAGAGGAAGGTCCAGATATTCTGGAGGCAAGAGATGAGGGGGGACCCGAAGTCTCGGTAAGTTCAGAGGTTCCGGAAGAAGAAAGTACCAAGGGACGCGATGCCCCAGGTGAGGAGATAAGTTCGAAGGTTTCGAAAGGAGAGAATAGGAGAGGGCGGAATGCCCTAGGGATTGATGGCGGAGGAAATAAGAAGGGGCGTGATGCCCCAGGGAGAGGAAGGGAGAAAGCGGATGAGGAGAGTCCGGAGGTTTCGGAAGACGGGGAAGGTACGGGTTCGGAAACCCGGGAAAGAAGGATAAATGCAGATGTATGCAATGCAATGAAGGTGATGGATGTATGAAATGCAAAGGATGCAAAGAACATATGGAATGAGAGAACGAGATCCTTCTCCTCAACCCATGAATGGCTCATAAGAAGGAATTAGTGATTGGTAAAAATGTGGATGAAATAGAATAGAGGATGAATAAATTGGTGGAAGGCCTTTCATCAAAGGAATGTCCACCCCTCCATGGCAAATGGTGTGCCCGGCCAAACGGCTTAAAGGATGGAATTAATGTCCATAAGCTCTCATTGGAAGTGGAATGTGTTATGGAAATGCGGTAGGAGAACCCCTTGGGAAGTTGCATAACGATGAAATGAGGGGTAATAAGAGCATCAAAAGAATGTCGTCCAATGAGCAAAGTGAATTTGATCATGGCATTGGGCCGACATGGCATCAAATCTTGAGAATTTTTCACAGTGAGCTTTGTTGGAGACTTTTCAATAATGCCCGGCACAAGAACACAGACCGGCATACGGCAAATGAAATCTTGAACTTTGAATAACATAGCCATGGCCAAATCCTCCTTGCCCGGCTCTTGATCTTGATCATCGGCACTCGTGCTTATAGAACAACACCCGTTCCGAGTGGCGATAAAGGAAAATGTGGAAGAAGCGGAGGGCATAATGGATGATGAGGGTATAATGGAGGGTACAAGGGAAGGGAAAAATGCGGTGCACTTCTCCCTTTGCTCGGAAGCGGACGGGGTTGACTCGAGTGCGACGATAAGAGGTGGATCCTCCTCAGGATTTGTCACGGGTTTGGTGGAGACATAAAGGCCATGGAGGAGGGTTAATGGGCCGACCCATGGAAGGACTCGGACGGGCCGGGGTACAAGAAATATATGGGCCTTGGGCCCATGGAGGAGGAGGTTGAATAGAAGGCGGTGAGTGATGAATCACCCGAGGAGGAGGATGTGTAGAGGAAGGCAGAGGAAAAGAGGGAGGCGGGTGATGGGTCACCCGAACGGGAGTATGTGTAAAAGAAGGTGGGTGATGGGCCACCCGTGAGGGATTGGAAGGAGAAGGGGAAGAAGATGATCCCTCAAAAATAGCCTTAAGGGCTTGGATTTGTTGAGGGGTGAGGTGATCTAATGTATGCAAAACTTGGGAGACCTTCTCATCATGTGGAGGAGATGGTCCCGGGGGAATAGTGGCTTGTAATAGATGAAAAGGACCACGAGATTGAAAATTGTTCATGGGTCGGGCAAGACCATAGGAGTGAGGACGTGGTCCCTTTGAAACATTATGGTGAGACTTAGAAATTTGAGGAGTATAAGATGTGCTAGGTTGATCATCCTCATGAATATGTGGATATTTAGACATGTTAGTTTGATTATCAAGGTGAAACATCATGCAAATAAATAATATTCAATCAAGGCAATGTTGCAAAAATTTCAGACAAATTGGATGTTTACGCTTGATTTTTATAGTTGGACCTTGGTGAATTAAATGATTTTGACAAAATTTGATATGATTCACACAAGGTACGAACCTAGTTTCAATATGTTTGTCTTCAATGCCAACTAGGTTAATTATCTCACCGCGTATTAGGCCAACTAAACCTGGGGAACTTCAAAGGTACAACCTGTCCGGCGTCTGTGAAGGAATCCACGGGTGCGAGGACTTATGGAGGTTTGGTTTAAGAATTTTCGATCTAAAGAGATGGAGTGCTCAATGGAGAGTCTTTCCTTCACCAAGAGGGGGGTAAGATCTCCTAGAAAGTGTGGGGAGAGAAGGTCTCCCAATCCAAATGCGCTATGAATGCAAAACTAATGCAGAAGAGCAGAAATATGAATGTATGAACATGACATATAAGAATAATGCAGAACAGTTCACAGAAGAAGAAGGTTCTGTGAAAACTCAGGAAATTGGCGCCCTGACACTGGCCACCAATTCCTGAATGGGCCCCCACTATCTGGGCGCCAATTATTTTTTTTTATGAGACAGGGAATTGGCGCCCTGCACCTTGCCCCTAATTCCTGAATGGGCGCCCAGAGTCTGGGCGCCCAGAGTCTGGGCGCCAATTCTTTTTCCTTTTTTTAAAGACAGACAGGGAATTGGCGCCCTACACCCTGCCCCTAATTCCTGAATGTGTGCCCACTATCTGGGCCCCAATTCTTTTCCCCCTTTTTTTTAGAAAAGGTAGGGAATTGGCACCCTGACAGTGGCCACCAATTGAAGAATTGGTGCCCTCTGTCTGGGCGCTAATTCTTCCTGTCCCAGAAACCTACAGCAAAGGCTAGGAAGCATGAAAATTGAGTAAAAACCAATGAAAAAGAAGAAAACACTCACAAACTCATCACATAACTCATGACAATCAGATAGGAACATGAACAGAAGCATGGCATGCTCATTTTTTTTTAGATAAGAAAATTGAAATATCTGAAAATCTAACAAAGTAACAATCACAAGTGGGGGTGT
The DNA here is from genome assembly GCA_022559845.1 of Amorphophallus konjac. Classification (NCBI taxonomy): domain Eukaryota; kingdom Viridiplantae; phylum Streptophyta; class Magnoliopsida; order Alismatales; family Araceae; genus Amorphophallus; species Amorphophallus konjac. The sequence continues at coordinate 196,676,047 of CM040117.1, forward strand.
GCACGCAGTGCACAAGGAAAAAAGAGAGTGCTACGTGGAGCACAAAGGGAGGTGCACCGTGGGTGCAAATAGGAAAGGGTAATCAAAGAAAAATAATGGTGGTCCCACTGTGATCTCCAATTTGTAGATCTTAGGAAAATCTACTTAGGAAAGTTACAGAATTAATAAGAGATGGAAAAGAAAGGGAAGAGGGGAAGAAATAGGGAGAAAAGGGAGTATGCGTGGATGCTATAGGAGTGTGATCGCCAGAGGGGTTACCTCAAAGGAATATAACAATAACCAAAGGAGGGATCGCGATATAAATACCTTGAAGTGGAGGTGATTGTGAGTATCACCTTCTTTTCCAATCGACCGGCCGATGAAGAGTTTCTCTTGTGTAGATTACCCTTGCAAAATAAATAAAACACCAATAAAAGATATGGATTAGAACCAAGGTGAGTGTAACATCAAATCCCATATATGAATATAAACTTGAAAAAGTATGGAATAGAACACACCTTGTTGGGTGTTGGCCCTTAAACGCCTGTGCAAGAGGGTATGGAAAATATGATGAATACTATAGAGGGTGTAAGTGTTCCACAAAGGGAGGTGTGCTAGAGTGCACAATATGGAGATCTCAATATTGAGATGATAAGAAATAAGAGAAAGAGGTACAATAATGATGCATGCAATGCTAGATTGAAATAAAAATAAGAGAAGAGAGAAAGAAAGGCTTATTGGTTTAATCCTCCATAGGGGGCTCCAAATCTTCAAGGGAGGAAGAATATCTCCATGGATGAAGCTTTAATGCATGGGAGACTTCCTCCTTGAGCCTTCAAACCAGCAGCACCTCCCCTTAGATTAGATGAGCAGCCTTGAACACAAGGGAGAGAGGAGTCCTATTTATAGGGGTAAAATTCAGAGTTTAATCCAAGGGAAATTAGGAAATCAAGTTTTAATTGGATATGGAAGGAGGTGTACAATGTCCAAGTGTCCCTTCAACTTAAGGAAGTCTTAGGACCCCTTTCCCAAGAGGAAAGGGAGCTCAAAACGGAGAAACAAGGAGATTCTGCGGAGATCGGACCCCTTTCCTAAGTGGTCGCCAATTAAAAGAGCGCCAGATATAAGCGTTGCCAATTCTGAGACATTTTCAGACAGATTAGGACTTTCCAAAATTTGAAAAGAATTGGCACCCATGAGGCGGTCGCCAATTAGGAATTAATACGAATTTTGGACGGAGTTACAAGCTCAAAATATGGCAAGAAAATTGGCGACTTGTTGCACGGGCGCCCATTTATGAATTAGCGACCTTCCGAACAGTCGTGGAATCAAAAATAATCCGAATTTGGCTCAAAATAGAAAGAAAAGAATTGGTGACCTTCCGAACGGTCGCTAATTAAGAATTGGCGACTTTCCGGAGCGTCACTAATTCAAGAATCTTGAAAAGTCGGCCAAAAAGAACTCAGAAGATCATATAGCCTGACCTTTTGATCAACTCTATATACACCGAAGATATGACTCAGTTCATCTGATCAGATTGACTCTCTCTCTCGAGACCAGATTCAAATGCTCGGTGTGTAAACCAAATACCCACTAGATGGGAAATATATATTGAGCCTAAGCATACATCTAGTGGATCAGACAAGGTAATCAAACCACGATGGACAGAAAGTTTTTAGGTGGTTCGGTCCTCCAGACCAACGTTCACCCGACACTCAAACCAGAGTGTGGATTCATGCTGATACACAGCTTAACCCGCTGGGCCTCACAGCTTGCATACAACTGCTGCTTCACAGCTTCAACCGCTGGGCATTACAGCTTGAGCCAACCGCTGACGAATAGCTTGACCGCTGGGCAATACAGCTTAGCCGACCAGAGGAACCAATACTCTGCAACCGCTGAGCGACACAGCTTGCTCTGCTGACTTACAGCTTGAAACAAAGGTTTAAAAGAAAACAAAAGAAAAAGATAGAAAATCACAGCACCGGAAAGCTGGAAGGAATTGCAAATAAGATATAGCTCTCGCAGGAGCTGATTGGCCTGAATTTAATCCAAGGTCCAGTGGAACAGGTCTTCAGGTAGCTTCAATCTTCTCTTCACGAACTCTCTCACTCTTTCTTTCTTTTTCTCTTTCTCAAACTCTTACTGCTACTATCTCTCCAACTCTTCTCACAAGCTCTCTGGCTCTCAGAATCTTCTGCTCTCTTTTTCTTCCTCTTCAGCTCTGCTCTTATTATGCTCTTCTTCTCTCCTCAAATCTCTACTCAGATTTCTTCAATTCCGCGTAGTTATCTTTTCTATTCGCAGAAGAAGGGCCTTATATATCTTCAGTCAGGGACCCACGGGCTCATGCATTGGGCGTGTAGAGGGAACACTCTCGCCCAAATGCTTCCAGAAGACTCTCACCCACGTGTCCAAATCTAGGCACTATACCTTCCACATGGCAGTCATCTGTCAGGGACGATCCACCTTGGATCATGTGCCCTTCTTAACAGTCACGAGCAGTTGACATGTCAGTGTGTCAAGACATATAATCGTCAGACAAGTGTGAAGATTGTATAGACTTGCTGGGTCATCAAGGCAACCGTGCATAGACTCAATATACATATGCACGGACTCAGTTTGGTCTCATAGCAATCTTTTGCACGGACATGATCAACATACGAGCAGACATGCACAGGCCATGTTGAGACACAAGACAAGAATATACCGACTTATACGCAAGCATCAATGAGAATAACACAGACTTGTATGCATGCAGCAGTGAGAGAAGCACCGAGTTCAGTTATGCATACGCTAAGTATGCATCGACTTAGATTCATGCGCAGAAAAACACTTCAAGGACTTGGTCACGACCAGCCATAGAGATTGCATCGACTTAATGAGACGGTAAACAGATAATGCATCGAGTATGAGAATGCAAGATGACCAATGCACCGACTTAATGTGCGTAGAGCTCAACATGCACGGACTTACTAACATGCAACATCAATGATTGCACTGACCCAGTGTGCCTTAGCACAGAATGCATCGACTTCAATCAATGGTTGCAACATAAGTTGCACCGACTTAATGTGTGCAACAACAGGGAATGTAGAGATCTAGTATTTTCTTAGCCTTAAGCATGCACAGACTTCTATACCAGACATTATGAACTCAACATAGATGAATGCAACGACCTATTCCTAACTGACATGAAACAGTGCACAAACCTCGGAGACATACAAGCAGATATGCACAAGCTAGTAAAATGCACAGGGGAGATGTGCACCGACCGTGTGGTGACATATGACAATGATGCACCGACTTAAGATCTCGCAGCGACTAAAGATGCACAGACTTGGTTGGCTCAAGGTAGACTTGCACCGGCTGTAAGAGTGCATGAAATGCCACTTGCACCGCGTTCGGTCTCATACCTGCCAAGTGTGCACCGACTTTAACGTGCACGCTACAGTCAAGTGCACAGACTTTGACTGCGTGCGCTATAGTGCATTGCACCGAATTAAACAGTAAAATGTACCATCCTTGAAATGCACATTAACAAGGTATGCACCGACTCTTTTACCTACGTTTTATGCTTTTACAAAAAGCATGCACCAACTCGGTATGCTGGACAAGAGAATGTGCACCGACTTGTTATATTGAAAACATGCACCGACTTGAGTGCAAAGACAAGCATTGCAACGACTTAGTCGCGTGCAGCAACGAAGGTTGCACCGACTTGATGTATGCATGCACAGACCTTATTCAGTTGAAATACAACATATGCACGGACTCAATACAGAATGAACTAAGTTTTGCACCATATGCAAGTCAGGACATGTATCGACTCACAATATACATCATGCAAACATGCATTGACTTAATATGGTCTAAACACAGACATGTATGTTTATGCACAAAGTTAAACAATGAATGCACTGACCTTCACTGACCAATCCAAGAGCAAATGTGCACGATTCCTCAATGCATGAATAAACAAATGCAGCATAAATACAACAGAGGATATTATGCACGGATGACTCATAGTGTTTGACATCATCAAAATCACAGGGGTACAATAATCTCCCCTTTTTTGATGATGGCAACACTATGAGTCACAAAACCAAGTCACAAAATCACAAGACGACTCATATCAATCTATTCTCCCCCTTTGACTTCATCAAAAAGCAGATAATATGTTGAGACAATAAGAATGTATGAGATGATTGAATTAAAATCTCCCCCTTTAACTGAATCAATAAGGCATAGAACATCTAAAAAGAAAGGACACCGTGGAAGATTGTGATCAGAAATAAATCTGATACCAATTGTTATGGAAAGAGAAGTCATCAAAAACACAGGCTCAGCCATAGATAATTTTAGGTCGAACCCAGGAGGCATTAGATTCAGTGAGGGCTTTCAAATTGAATTCCAACAGCAAGATATTGACTGGATTGCCAAAGAATAGATGAGACAGAAAGATTTTCAATAGGGTACCAAAACCATAAATCTTGATAAGCAAATTTCAGACTCTTTTATTATAATAGATTGTGAATGAGTCTGAATGTACCAGCATGATTTAAGAATGATGTATATAAAGTTTATCAAGAAAATTCAATACTCATATCTGAATCACCTTTTAATAGAAATGAACCAAATGCACATACGACATTCTTGTTTTAACCTCCTTCAATCTTACTCATTCAAAAATAATGACTCCTATGTGAGTTACATAAGATAGTATTGAGATTAAATAGTTATGAATGTATTTGAACTTGTCTTTGATTACACTAATTTTCTAGATTTTTATTTTGATCAGCACACTATTTTTCCTGAATAGTCTTAGTTGATCAACACATTTTTACATGAGACACAACACGTCTTAGGTGAAGTGACCCAGTTACTCAGTGTGATAACTGCATTGCTTCTCAGACATGAGAACATAGTTAGCAATAGAAATATCTTTTTACGTGAGGAGACACCTTGGTTAGAGGCAAGAATCCCCAGTTACTCAACACAACCATGCCATTGCTCTGCCAAATTTTCAATCATTTTTATAACAGAGGTAACTATGGCACTTCATGACATGGGTTTACTTTATTTCTTTGATAGAGAACCCAGTTTCTCTGTGACCAAAGTCATTGCTCTGACTTTAGTTTTCTTTCAAATATTTTCAGATGTTTCAGACAATGCTCAGTACATGTATTTTATCCAAAGGAAGGCATGTTTTTAAAGTTTAAGATTTTAGAGGATTTTGCATGAAATTACATGAGACAATTGGTTAAGATTTTTTAAGATAATGATTCAGATATTTTCATGTCTTTTATATCCAAACTTAATGAATACATTAGATTCAAATCAATTTGATTCATCAGTCATTCTTAAACCAGTATAATAGAAGAGTCTTCTTTTCAAAATATGTCAGATTTATGATTAGGGTACACAGATTGAGATCTTTCTAATACAAATAGATCAACTTTGACCGTGCAGCCAATCAATGGAAGCAACAAGAAATTTTTATTGAGAGAGCAGCAGAAGACAACAATGATGCAGCAAGAGGTGAACAGTAGAACAATGCAGTTCAGAAACCAGTTAGTAAAGTTTGGAATTCAGTCAGATTAGCTTGACAAGAGTGACAAGGAAGTATTCAAGCAAAACTCTCCTTCAGCAATTTAAGGAGTAGCAATATCAGACAAAGAATTCAGCTTCAAGAAAAGATATGAATTTAGATGATGGATAATTCAGAGGCCAAACACTACACAGGAGTAGGAGAATGATTTGAGTGACTAGACAAGAAGGGTTCAGATTGAGAGAGACTAATGAGTCTAAAATGCTCCCCCTGTCTAGATGCAATGAGTCATTCCTTTTTGAATGTTTCAAATTAACGAAATGCAGTGCAATTCACTATATGTATGCATATGCAATGATTTTCCTAAAAGCATTACATGAATATGAACATGAGTGGCATGACCATCATGCAGAGGCAGCCAACCTCCCCCTGACTATATGCAATGTATGAAAATTCTAAATGCAACATGTACAATGACAGAATGCAGGGAGTTTAACAAATCATGCATCATGACATAGGTATGCAATCGATTCAAGGACAAACTACAATTATTTCCATGTGCATTCATTTAAAGCAAACAAATTCAGAAGATAGTATTTGAACATAAATTTCTAAACTGACCTGAAAAGTGCAATCATGGGGTATTCTTTCTCGAATGTCTTAGTTTATTTACCCCCTTTTATTTCACCAAGGCATATATGCAAAACAACATTTATTTTGGGCAGGCAGGAACCCAAGCAGTCTAGGGTCCTGAGATACCAGCTGCACCTTTAGAGGGTGCTCTCCACAATGTTCTAGCATCATAATTATCAGATTTCATCAAACGACAGTTAGACATGAAATGGCCAAACTGTCCACAATAATGACAAGAAGCACTAGATTTCATGTTCTCCTTACATGCATTAGCATGGGCATGAAGTTGGTGTGAGTGAACATGATTAATTCGATTATTGACATGGAGATTTTTCTTTTCATAACCAGCCAGCCAACAGTTAACAGCTCTATGGCCTGGCTTTCCATATTCAAAACATCCAAAAGTTTCTCTCTTAGGACAAGATTTATTTTTACCAAAAACACTCCGATTTGCAGGGAATTTTATATTTTCAGAAAATATTTTTTTTCTGAGCATGCCAACAGTCCTTGACTATATGGCCATGCTTTCCACAATGAGAGCAAATAGAGAAGTTTCTTCTATGAGAACCTAACCAGCATTGTGCAGTAACATGTCATTCCTTACCACAATTAAAGCATGTGATACTCTTTTTCTTAGTGACAGGAAATTTTTTGACATGAGAGTCCATAGCATGCATTTTTCTAGCATTCAAATCATCTAGTTCCATTAATCTACATTCATGCATCAGATGGCCAATCTTGTGACAGTAATGACAAATTATTTTCTTTTTAGATGCATATGAGTGTGTGGGTGGAACATGCAAAGTGGGGGCAGGAACATTTTGGTACTTTTCTTTTTATTTTTCAATTGTTTTCTTTTGAGTAGAAGACTGAGAACCAGGAAGGTTCGGAGGGCTGTGAGAATTTGAGCTGGAAACAAAGGAAGTTTGAACTTTATTTTTAAAACTCTTTTTATTTGCAGGGTTATAGCCCAACCCTTCCTTCTGAAAATTAACCTTTGTACCTAGAATCTTGTTCAGATTATCTTTTCCCTCCACAAATTTTGACAAGGAATTATTCAAATCCTTAATTTCATTTTCCAGAGAAACAATGCGTATTTCATAACTGGCAATCTCTTATTCACTGTAATTTACACATTCGCTTAGCACCTTATTTGCAGTTTTATATGTCTCAACTTCTTGTTCCAGATTACTCAGTTTTTCAGATTCTTCAATGCAAACAGATTTTCTATTTTCTAAGACAAGAAGTCTCTATGACATAGCAGTGTTCAACTGCTTCAATTCTTCCATCTCTTTAATCAATTTGTCATTTTCTTCTTTCAGTTTTTCATTCAAGTCCTTCTCCAATTTTTTAAATTCAATTTTACTTTCCAGCAAATTCTTATTTTCTTCTCTGAGAGAGGCAATTAAGTCTGTTTGCTAATTTAAATCTGAGTGAAGATTTTTATTTATTTTCTTCAGAAAAGGACAGCCATTGCAAGCAGATTTAACAGAGGATGTTGTTTTAGCATTGGCTTTTAGACACTATTTCCTAAGGCATTCATTCTCAGATTTTAGAACCTTCAGTTCAGCGTTAACACAATCAAGATCTTTCAACAATTTTTCATTCTGAACAAGATTAGTGTTAAGAGCCTGATTATCATCCGTCGAGCTAAGTTTTTTCTTAAGTTCAGAAATCTCATTCACAAATTCTTGATTTTCATTTTTACATAGTCCAATTTGTCTCTTAAGCGTTTGGACATCAAACAAGCAAGCATCATAGGACTGTTTCAGTTTTAAACAATTTTCACATGAGGATTCTGAACTATTCAGATCACTTTTCTTTTTCATCTTTTTTATACTATTTTCTTAACTGTTCGTGAGAGTCAAGCAAGTCATTATATGCTCTAATCCAATCATCCACAGTATAATTGTCAAATTCAGAAGGTACCTCATCTTCATCTTCTTCTTCATTTTCTTCTTGTTGTCCATCATCATCAACCATCAGACATGTGTTGCGATTCCTGGTAAGCTTCAGTTTCTCCAAAATCTCCTTGGCAGACCTACAGGAAGAAACGCATGAAATTAGAGCTCTATCAGTTGATGTCTTCATCAGATCTAACGCTCTAGCATTTTCAGTTTCTTTCTGTCTATCCTTATTAGTCCATTTAGATTTATCTTTCGATAATTTGAGTGGACCGTGAACCATTACCTTCCAAAGATCAAGATCGGTTGATCTTACATACCGATGCCACTTCTACAGCCATAGATCGAAATCATTACCTCTGAAGATCGGCGGATGAGCCATCGAAAAATGGCTGACCAAGTATAGATCTAAGGGCAATGTATGAGAAATGCACCGAAGTCAAACAACAACAAAGCACGACACCAAATCCGCAAAACAAATCACCGAACATAAATAGACAAGACCCTCTCTGAACTGCACCGAGGAAGCTATAGCATCTGCTGTGGATCATTGGATCCGATTACACAGCAACCTTGCTCTGATACCAATTGATAGGGTGCAAGGGCCAGATTCAGAGGGCGGGGTGAATGAATCCCTCATTAAATCTTTGACCAATTAAAGCTTATAACAAACAGAGATACGGAATTAAAGCTAACAGGTGCCGAAGAGATGACTCAGTTCATCTGATCAGATTGGCTCTCTCTCTCGAGACCAGATTCAAATGCTCGGTGTGCAAACCAAATACCCACTAGATGGGAAATATAGATCGAGCCTCAGCATACATCTAGCGGATCAGACAAGACAATCAAACCACGATGGACAGAAGGTTTTTAGGTGGTTCGGTCCTCCAGACCAACGTCCACCCCACACTCAAACTAGAGTGTGGATTCCTGCTGATACAAAGCTTAACCCGCTGGGCCTCACAGCTTGCATACAACTGCTGCTTCACAGCTTCAACCGCTGGGCATTACAGCTTGAGCCAACCACTGACGAACAGCTTGACCGCTGGGCAATACAGCTCATCCGACCAGAGGAACCAATCCCCTACAACCGCTGAGCGACACAGCTTGCTCTACTGACTTACAGCTTGAAACAAAGGTTTAAAAGAAAACAAAAGAAAAAGATAGAAAATCATAGTACCGGAAAGCTGGAAGGAATTACAAATCAGATAGAGCTCTCGCATGAGCTGATTGGCCTGGATTTAATCCAACGTCCAGTGGAACAGGTCTTCAGGCAGCTTCAATCTTCTCTTCACGAACTCCCTCACTCTTTCTTTCTTTTTCTCTTTCTCAAACTCTTACTGCTACTATCTCTCCAACTCTTCTCACAAGCTCTCTGGCTCTCAGAATCTTCTACTCTCTTTTTCTTCCTCTTCAGCTCTGCTCTTGTTATGCTCTTCTTCTCTCCTCAGATCTCTACTCAGATTTCTTCAATTCCGCGTAGTTATCTTTTCTGTTCGCAGAAGAAGGGTCTTATATATCTTCAGTCAGGGACGCACGGGCTCACGCATTAGGCGTGTGGAGGGAACACTCCCGCCCAAATACTTCCAGAAGACTCTCACCCACGTGTCCAAATATGGGCACTATAGCTTCCACGTGGCAGTCATATGTCATAGACGATCCACCTTGGATCATGTGCCCTTCTTAACAGTCATGAGCAGTTGACATGTCAGTGTGTCAAGACATATAATCGTTAGACAAGTGTGAAGATTGTATAGACTTGCTGAGTCATCAAGGCAACCGTGCATAGACTCAATATACATATGCACGGACTTAGTTTGGTCTCATAGCAATCTTGTGCACGGACATGATCAACATACGAGCAGACATGTACAGGCCATGTTGAGACACAAGACAAGAATATATCGACTTATACGCAAGCATCAATGAGAATAACACAGACTTGTATGCATGCAGCAGTGAGAGAAGCACCGAGTTCAGTTATGCATACGCAAAGTATGCACCGACTTAGATTCATGCGCAGACAAACACTTCAATGACTTGGTCGCGACCAGCCACAGAGATTGCACTGACTTAATGAGACGGTAAACAGATAATGCATCGAGTATGAGAATGCAAGATGACCAATGCACCGACTTAATGTACGTAGAGCTCAACATGCACGGACTTACTAACATGCAACATTAATGATTGCACCGACTCAGTGTGCCTTAGCACAGAATGTATCGACTTCAATCAATGGTTGCAACATAAGTTACACCGACTTAATGTGTGCAACAACAGGGAATGCAGAGATCTAGTATTTTCTTAGCCTTAAGCATGCACAGACTTCTATACCAGACATTATGAACTCAACATAGATGAATGCAACGACCTATTCCTAACTGACAAGAAACAGTGCACAAACCTCGGAGACATACGAGCAGATATGCACAAGCTAGCAAAGTGCACAGGGGAGATGTGCACCGACCGTGTGGTGACATATGACAATGATGCACTGACTTAAGTGCTCGCAGCTGTTGACACCCGTTTTTTTCCGATAAGTTGGGTCATTTCTCTTACTCCCATTTGTTGATGTCTCGAGTTGTCCATTACTCGCTGGGCTATTTTCTGGCACATTCTGGGCCAATTTTATAGGTGGGCTCCCTCCTTGGCTAGGTCCGAGTTGATTCGGGGCTTAATGGGCCTTGATTTTGATTAATCGAGCTTTTCTATGAATTTAAAGCGCCCATGTACATGTGTGGTCGACCTCCAGCCGTTCAACCATATGTGCGGTTGATATTGGGCCGTTCATATATTTATGGGATATTTAGCTGATTTTCTGAATTGTCACCGACAAGCATATATACGGCATATACATAGCTGCATAAGACCGTTGTGCGGTACATACTAAGCCGTCTATCTCTCCAGAGTCCTAACGTCGCTGGTTTTCAGATAATTATCTAATTATCTTATTTATGTTGATTTATCACCGATAGGCATGAACGGTTTTCTCTTGGCCGCTCTTGTAGATGTAAGGTCTATGATCAGCCGTATATCTATGAGAGTCCAACGGCGAGGTTTTCGGTCAGTTCGATGGATAGTTGGATAATATTTATGATTTATTTGAATTTCCACCGACAAGGTTGGATGGCCTAGCAGATGGCTGTTCATCAGGTTGAGTGGTCTATCTTACGACCGTTCATCTGCTCGATTCCTGAAAGATTAACATATTTTCTCTCTCTATCTGTGATTTTATCCCTAACTTCTCCCGTCATTTTCTTAGCGATTTCGAGTGCCGTTTCTTCTGGATGAGAGATAATTCGATTATCTTCATCTTTCCTTTGATTATCTCGACCTGAAAATGCCTAAAAACTCTAATTTCGGGGCTGGCTTCCTAGGCTCTATAAATAGACCCTAGAGGCTATCTTCGAAAGGGGGGGGGAAGATTTTTGGTCGACGGCGAAGCCCTGCCGAATCCTTGAGCGACCTAGTACCAGGGAGGGAGGCCTTCTACGTTCCCACAGGTCTCCGGTTCAAGGAGTATACCGTTTGTTTGAGTCATTATTTCACTAGTCCCACCGTCGATTTTCTTGTTGCATGCTTCATCTTCTCCACGTTTTTCTTCACTTGCACTGTCATTCACCCATCCTCCCATGTTTTTGGTGCCCCTAGGGATTTAAAACCCCCCAGGTATCCTCCACTTCATTTAGTTACGTTTACTTCTGTCCATTTTAGCATTTTCTATACTTCACAGTTCTGATATAGGATTTTTCTTTGTGTTCTACACTTTTTTTTTCGTAGGTCAGCAACACACTAACACGAGGCCCATCCTTTCTGGCCGGTCGGAAAGGGTGGAGGTTGGACTCTTACAACTTCTGGCGTGGTGATCTTGCGCGGTTCCCATACGTCCGTTCAAGAGGAGGTGCGATGGATCTTCGACCGTTCTTCTTCCAACTGCGGTTGACTTGGAGCCATTCATCTGCCAGTAGTTCTACGTCCCGCATCCTCTGTAGCACTGACGATTGGTCTGTCGTGCGGCCGTTCAACATGAAAGGTGGTTTTTCACAGGCTGCGCATCCCAACAGTGCTGCTCATAAGACGAGTGTCTCCCTCTCTTTCCAAGGTACTGTGTGTCAATCACATTAGGCACCTTGGTGGCGATCACACTTGTTTATCTGCTTCTGTCTCCTTCTACCATCCATCTATGTATATTTTTCATATCGATTTAATAGAAGGGATAGAAGAGATCTTTTCAGCCAGTATTAAAGAGAAAGTAAAAACATATCAACAGCCCAAATTTTTTGGCGATCACGGTGGGACGCCTAGTGCCCATCGTGTTAGTGTTTGCTGACCCCCTGTTTGGTGTTTGTTAGTCTCCTTTGTGTTAAGCTGTCATAGGTTGTTTGCTGGATTTGAGGTCAAGTGTTTCTCATGGTTGTGCGGTTCTGTGGGAGCCGTCTGGGACTTAGTGCGGCTGAGGACCGTCCGTATTTCATTGCTTCCAGTCCTGTTCGTCCTGTGAGCCCGCTGCCTTATGCGGTCTCCTACCGCCCGTTCATCATCTCTACGGCCTGTGTTTGGCCGTCCACCGTGCTGGCACAGCTACGCCTCTATCTTCATAATGTTTGTTTGGTTGTTGTTGCACGGTTGCTTCAGGTCCATTCCAGCGCTTAAACGGTTGTCAATTGACCGCTCATCTGGGTACGCTTCTCATTTCTGTCATCTTTCATTCCAGCATTTCCTGATTTTTCTGTTACATTATCATTATTCCTTGGTTTGAACGGTTCATCAGGAACCGTCTGTCTCCCTGAGCGGTCTTCCAGAGGCCATCCTTATCGTGCTACAGTGCACCCGTGCTCCACTTTGATTGCCACGTTATATGATTGTCGTGATATTTGGTGCTGATTATTGATCTCCCCCCCTGCTCTTATATCATTGTTGCATACTTGTTTTCATTTTATACATATTTGATTGATCATTGATTATTAGTTTTTAGGCTAGATTTTGCATGCACTCCGGTGCACATCGGATCATACACTCTCATTAGTAGTTGCATTCCTACCGAGGTAGGGTTTCCTCTCGTCTCCATACTCCTTGGAGCCGACTAGGGGACCTTGCCGAGGACCTCCATAAGCCCCCGCGAGCGGTGGATTCCCACACGGACGCCGGGCAGATTGTACCATATCATCCCCCAGTCTAGGGTCTGCATTCATGAGGGAGAGTCCCTTAGAGTCTGCCATTTTCCCGTCCCCCACCCTGGTTAAGTACCTGGTGGTTGAGTGAATTCACATCTTAATTAATCCACTAAGGTTCTAAAAGGGAACTTATAAAAAATTTTTGCGCATCATTTGGAATTTGATTTGGTCAATTGGTTGATTCTTTTCTCATCTCTCCCCTCCATTGTATGTTGCAGTGTCATCATTTGCATCTTTTTATCAGATTAGGCTCATTAGGTCTAGGTCATCTTTGTGTGTCTCCATTTAGTTGCATTAGTCTAGGTTCATTTCCCTCCTTGTACTCATTTGAAGTTCACTGTATAAAGTCTCCATTCTCCCCATGGAGCATTTTTCCCCTGTACCTTATTCCTATACTTCTCCATCTTCTTATCCCCGCGTGGATTCCTCTTCCCATGCGGGCCCATCTCCTTATTCCTCCATTGGACCCTATTCTTTTAACGGGCCTTCTTATCCCGCCCGCTTGCTGCTAGCCCAATCAATTCTCATCCCCACATACACGATTCTTCCAGGCCCATGCATTCCTACATCCCCGGAACGGGCTTTCCCTCTTCTCATGTCGGATCCCCTTATCCGGCCCGTCATCATTATCCTGGTTTAAATTCATCATCTCTTGCTCGGGCTGGCCCATATCCTTCTCGGACTCTTCCTACCGAGGAGATGTTCGCTCAAGCCCAACGCCAGCTTGATGAATTGCAACGCCAAATCAATCCTCAAACTTCTTTGGATATCCCATTTGCATTCCATGGTCTTCAGCTTCCGCCACGTTCACAGATACTGGCTTATCGTCGCTATGGTGGAATTGGTGACCCCTACGTCCATTTGAAGGATTTCCTATATGAGTCGGCCCAGTTCCAGCATGATCAACGCTTGATGGCCTATTTGTTTGGCCTATCTTTAGAGGGCTCGGCCAAGGATTGGTTCTTCACATTGCCGCAAGAGCAGATGATGAATTTTCAGGCCGTCCAAGCAAGATTTATTCAGCAGTACCAGGACCAGGTTGGGCCCAGATATTCTATGGTTGATCTGGCCCAAGAGAATATGAAGCCCGACGAGGAATTCTCCACGTTTGTCGACCGCTGGCGTCGCCTGGCCACGCAAGTCCCGGGACATATTCCGGAGGGCGAGCAAATCAAGATGGTTATTTCTAATACAACGCCCGAGCTTAGATGCATCTTAGCCCTGAACGATATCACTTCGTGGCAACAACTTTACAGCTGAGCCCGCTTCATTAGCCAACAACTCCTAGTTTCTTGTGACCGAGAGTCTCCTTCACCGCCACCTTCTACGCCCACGTACGCCTCCCATCTGTCATCTCCTTTATATCCCTCCATAAGTCAGCCCTCCACTACATATCCCTCCACGAGTCGGCCTTCCGCTCCCGCTTACCTACATACCTCCACATATGCCTCCACATGTCCCTCCACTACATCTCCCTTCACGAGTCAGCCCTCCGCTATTTCATCTCCCCACGCCTCTCCACTTCCGGTCAAGGAAACACTATACCCGAGCGGGTGGATGCCGTCCACTATATTCCCACTCCCTCCACGCCTCCATCTCATTCACTTACTAGCCCTCTGCCTTCACCTACGCAATCCCCCTTGCCTACGCAACCCCCGCTACCATCTCCATTACCTTTTCATACCCCTCGGCATCCACCTTGCCCGAAGCGGGCTTCTCACTCTTCATTGCCGAATCTCTTACAAACGTTTTCAGGGCTTTGATGGCCACCCATGCGTTGCAACTCCCTCCGGTTATGCCTTGCCAACCCGCGGTCGGGAATTTGCTCCAGTTCTGTGAGTTTCATCGTCAACAGGGGCATTTGATTGAGGACTGCTCCGAGTTCCGGGAACTTGTTTACAGCTTGGAAGATAAGAAGATGATTGATTGGGATGTCATATGCAAAGTTATTTCAGATCTCAGCAGCAAGCAGCAGCAGCAGCAAGCCGTGCCGCCTAGGCAACCGTCTCCACTTCAAGACCAGGGGCACCCTGGTGTTTCTTCAGTTAATAAGATACCTGCTCCGTTACCCACTTCTTCCTCCATCCCATCTCCTCCACCACCTTTACCTACCCCAGCCTCCGCTCGGGCAACTTCTCTTTCACCCTCCGTTTCCACCACCATACATGTCCCCAACGCCTCTCGACGTGTTGTAAAGATACACCGAACAGCGCCACCACCTGCCACTTCCCCCACTATGCCACTACCTTCCTCTCCTCCTTCTTCCCCACCCCTACCCTCACCTCCTTCCTCTTCACCTTCACCATCTCCATCAACCACATCACCCCTTTTGCCACCCTCATCACCTTTGCCACCACCGCCACCACTTCTTTCACTCCCCCTCTCGCCATCATCGTATGAGCCCGAGCAGGCCGAGCCTAAACCACACCCCCGCCATTGCCTTCATCTCCACCCACGCCACTATCTTCACCTTTGCCCTCTCCTACACCTCCACCTTACAAACCTTTACCCCCACCAGAGCCTATCTTCGCCATTATCTCTCCGCCGCTCGCATTACCTTCGCCACCCACGCCCTTCAAACCTCCTCCTTCTCCACTCCTCCCTCCACCACCTCCCACTTCGCGGAGCAGGTACACGCTACCTTTGGTGCCCCTCGGGTCTAGTCCCCAGGGAGATAAAGAGCCGAACCAGGTTTTGACTGCGCATTACAAGCTTTAAGATTTCATTTGCCGCATGCCGGTCCGAGCCCTGGTCCCTGGATATTCTAGGGACAATGAGCCCGCACTTGCTATGAAGACGGTTGCTAAGAAGAGTTTTCTAGCATTGGTGTCAGTTCCTTCTAAAGCGAGGCCGGTGGCAATCTCTTTGCTCGTCGGAGAATTCACTGTTGATGTTGTTATCACCTCTCGCTTGATTGCTATTCAGTTCACTGGCCCATAAGAGTTTTTCGCCCGAATGGTGCTAACCCACACGGCTGCCAAAACTTTAATCAATTCAGCATTCAAGGGGTAATTGGTCGTATCTTCTACATTTTTCAAGGACATTCTGCACATCCTATGCAATCTCCCTCGGCATATTGGTAAGATAGCCACGTCAACGCCACGCATCGCCCTCCCTCAGTTCCGTCCTGCGCTGCTGACAAGGGAGTTATGCTTCATGCCCAACTGCTGAGTGAAGATGCCAAAGCTCCATGTTCTAGTGCCGAACGACAAAACTCCATTTCTTCCTAATGTTCATCACAAGGAGTTGACTGTTCTGGAATGTCCTTCTATGGTTAGCACCACACAGCTAGGGGCAACCATCCCAATAGAGCTGCATATTCATGATCGGGCTAGGCCGTCTGTCAGGTGGGCCCGTTATTTAAGAAAACATTGCAAGACAAGAAGCCCGAAGGCCCGAGTCCACGCCGGGCGGAGTTGTTTCAAGAAGATTGCTGCTAAGAAGAGGCGGCGGCATAAGTTCAAGGGCCATCAGTTGCGCACTTGGGGGTCCACTTCCTCCTCTCCTTCTTCCGTCCATTCATCTTTTCTTCTGCTCGGTTCTTATCCTTGGGTGGTGTATCTTCCACCACCTGACCATATTTCTACCATCTTCTCCTATCCTCACCATTCTAGGCCTCGGCCTATGTCCTCCTCTTCCCCTAATCTAGGGGCATCTTCTATTTTTTCTCCCCGGGTACGCCCGAATTTGCTTCTCATCTTTTCCCTCGACCCTTTTGGGGATTCCTTGTGCTCATTCCCCGACCTTGTCGGTGGTTTTTCTGATCCTTCCCCGACCTCGTCGGGTGGTTTCCATTTCTTTTCCCCGACCTTGTCGGGTGTTCATGTATTTTCTTCCCCGCCTCTGGCGGGTGATCGCTACTCTTCTTCTCCGACCACGTCGGATGGTCATTCTCCTTATTCCTTATCTTCACATCTATCTTTTCATCGTCTTTCTGTTCTTTCCTCCTCACCCTTTCAGGGTTCTTAACCTTTTTCTTGTTGTTTTCGAGGCTTTAGTCCACCTGATCTCAGTTAATCTCTGTTTATTCTGTATTCGGTTCCTTGTTATCAGGGCCTCTGTGCTTTAACGAGGGAGTTATAGCCCTTGTCTCTCTTCTTTTTTATTCTTCTTCATCCAATTTGATGTCTGCCGCTCCTCTGTGTCGAGGAATCTAATCTTTTGCTATCCTTTTTCACTCTTTTATCCTGGCAAGCAAGGAATATAAAGCTCGTGCTAATCAAAGCTCGTTGATCAAGATCGCTTCAGGATGCCGGTTTCCATGCCATGGATTTGTAAATGTATCTTTATTTTGTGCAAGAAACGTGCTTTCATTCCCATTCTTTCTATTGTTTTGGCACATGATTACAATGTTGTTTCCTCAACATGATTGAGTGGCTTTAGAAGCTTTTGTTTAAATTAGATCTTAACTTTGTGTCAAATAAAATGTCGCTTCTGCAGCATCCTTAGGCTGATGATGGCTCCGTGCTGGGAGTCTAGTTCCTTTCCCCGATCGTTGAGGGTGACCTTTTGAGTATGTATTTTTCACACTCTACACGTCGAGCCACAGCCTATCTCTCTAAGGCACACCGTTGCTGCTTTGGCCATACTTTCGGTATGCACGAAGGCCTTTTCTCTTCTCTGCTCGGCCAAGTGCAGGGGCAAGAGATTGATGGATAAGATGACTAACCTAGGCACTCCCTAATACGAGAGAGGTCTCAAATAGGGGCAGTCTTGACCCTCAAAAGTGAGCTTTCATGCTATATCTGGCCAATAAGGGCTATCAAAATGAAATGAATCGAATGCAAAATTATGAATCAAAGGCATGGCAAGAGTGGCAGTATAGTTCCCCGCGGGACGTCATGAGCCCGGTCGCATGCGTGCCTGATAAATATGGGTCTAAAAATCAAAGACAAAGCCCTAGCGCAACAGACCTACTCTTTGAGGGGTAGTGCCCTAGAAGGAATTCGAGTCTTGATATCTCCCATCCTGCACGAAGCTTGTCTCCAATTTTTCTTCTGCTTCTCCCTCTTAGGCTGGGTTGTATCCCGGGTATGGCTTTAGTAGGGACACCGTTCTTTAGAAGTGGTTGGTTGTGGTAAGTCACCCTCACATGCACGCCCTGTTTAAGGGAAGCTTTTAATGAAAGGGGTAGAAACGATGATCCCTGGTCAGTAGTTCGAGCTTGTCTTT
The DNA here is from genome assembly GCA_022559845.1 of Amorphophallus konjac. Taxonomy (NCBI): domain Eukaryota; kingdom Viridiplantae; phylum Streptophyta; class Magnoliopsida; order Alismatales; family Araceae; genus Amorphophallus; species Amorphophallus konjac. Next base: position 196,694,463 of record CM040117.1, read on the forward strand.
GGGTACTACGGATTGCTATTTCAAAAATACAAAAAAATCAGATATTGTCAAAATTCTAAAAAAATTAAATATTTTCAAAGTCCTGAAAAAAAATCAAATATTTTCAAAAATAAAAAATAATAATAATCAAGAAACTTGAAAATTTAAATATATATATATATATATATATTTATCTTTTGTTCTTTTCTATCTATTTATTTTGAGGACAGATACGTAATCCGTTTGCCAAGTGTGCAGGTTGCGGGTGTTCAAGCATTCCTTGCTCTATATCTTTGTGATCTATCTCATGTTCACACATTCTGATCTGTTCTTTCCTTCTTCAATCTTATCTCTCGATCTGTTCTGAAGCTCATATCCTTCTCAACTTTTGTTTGCAATGATCATATCTATGTGAGAGGGTTTTACCTCACGATTATGAACTTGGCGGTTCTGCTTCATTCTGATCTTGGGTTTTGATTGAATGACGTATTTTGTTCATGTCTTTTGTCCCGCCGTGTCCTTGTCTCATGTCTATGTCCCACCGTGTCGTCTCACACATGCTATTTTTTCCCTCACCACATGTTGTTAGTTGCTTTGCATATGTTGATATTCGTCCCTCCACGTTCCCTGTGTTGTCTCAACCCATGTGATCATCTGTCATGTCCTCGTCCCAACCGTGTGTTGTCCCGCCGTATTGTTGTCTTGTCACATCGTGTTCATGCATGCATGTTGCTGGTTCATGCCCTTGCATAGGTGCTCGTTTGCCTTTGTTTGATCGTTATGCTATGTCGTATTGTTGGTCGTTCAGTTAATCATTGTGTTATCTTTGTTATACTTATCTTACTTATCTTATTTATAAAAATCCATAAAAATCTGAAAATGAAAATCCAAAAAGTTTGCTGTTTCACCTGCGCAGGTAAGTCAGGTATGGCTTTCTGTTCTTACATCCCTTATTGCATTTCTATATGGTACTATGCTATATTATCTCGAGAACTAGTTGGTTATCTATGTGTTCTAGGATCTGATGTTCCCCTTTAACGAAAACGATGATGATTCAAGTTCACATGTTTAATCTTTGGATAGGCCGTTAGGTTGGGATGTCCTGGGGAGGATGGTTCTATCCTGCACGCTGTGGTTGCAGATAGTGTCTTGACTCGAATTCTCCCAGCCTAGCAATATTATTCTCGAGTATTTTAGATTTTAATCTTTCTTCGCATTTGTTTTAATGATTTCTTTTATTTTAGCCCAGCATGCATCATACGCATCTTTTGAGTCTTCATGACCCATGGTTTGCTTGTAAAATATCCCGTCAGTGATGGTTAGCTGTGCGTTCAGTGTTTGGGTAAGAGGAACTAATTCCACTATGAGTTGGAAGGTTCTCTTTGGTCAATTCACTTGGTTTGGTTGATTAAGAGGTCCCGTCTGGAGCTTTAGCCTGTTTCCTTTACTTTTACTGCCTGCTTTTGGCCTCCTCATTGGACCGCGGATTGTGTCCCCCATGTGGTTGGTCTTATCGATTTATTTCATTTCGTTTAGTTTAGTTCCTCCAGACTGGTGTCGCTTTTGGTTTAATCATTCCTTGCGTTTGGTTCAGAGTTTTCCGAAAAATTCATGTCGCTTGTTGGTAAAAACGGGTGTCGTTTTACCTTAACGCCCGCTTTCCGGTCCACTCCGCTTCATTTCCGCTTCATCTCCATATTCCATGTCACTTTCGCTTCACCTCTGCTCATTCCCCTGCAAAGAGGACGTTAAGGAGGGACATCTGTTGACACCCATTTTTTATCGATAAGTTGGGTCATTTCTCTTACTCCCATTTGTTGATGGGTCGAGTTGTCCATTACTCGCTGGGCTATTTTCTGGCATATTCTGGACCAACTTTATGGGTGAGCTCCCTCCCTGGCTAGGTCCAAGTTGATTCGGGGCTTAATGGGCCTTGGTTTTGATTAATCGAGCTTTTCTATGAATTTCAAGCGCACATGTACATGTGCGGTCGACCGCCAGCCGTTCAACCATATGTGCGGTTGATACTGGGCCGTTCATATATTTATGGGATATTTAGCTGATTTTCTGAATTATCACCGACAAGCATATATACGGCCTATACATAGCCGCATAAGACCGTTGTGTGGTACATACTAAGCCGTCTATCTCTCCAGAGTCCTAACGTCGCTGATTTTCAAATAATTATCTAATTATCTTATTTATGTTGATTTATCACCGACAGGCATGAACGGTTTTCTCTTGGCCGCTCTTGTAGATGTAAGGTCTATGATCAGCCGTATATCTATGAGAGTCCAACTGCGAGGTTTCCGGTCAGTTCGATGGATAGTTGGATAATATTTATGATTTATTTGAATTTCCACCGACAGGGTTGGATGGCCTAGCAGATGGCCGTTCATCAGGTTGAGTGGTCTATCTTACGACCGTTCATCTGCTCGATTCCTGAAAGATTAACATATTTTCTCTCTCTATCTGTGATTTTATCCCTAACTTCTCCCATCATTTTCTTAGCGGATATTGAGCCATTTTGAGTGCTGTTTCTTCTGGATGAGAGATAATTCGATTATCTTCATCTTTCCTTTGATTATCTCGACCTGAAAATGCCTAAAAACTCTAATTTCGGGGCTGGCTTCCTAGGCTCTATAAATAGACCCTAGAGGCTATCTTCGAAAGGGGAGGAAGATTTTTGATCGACGGCGAAGCCCTGCCGAATCCTTGAGCGACCTAGTACCAGGGAGGGAGGCCTTCTACGTCCCCACAGGTCTCCGGTTCAGGGAGTATACCGTTTGTTTGAGTCATTATTTCACTTGTCCCACCGTCGGTTTTCTCGTTGCATGCTTCATCTTCTCCACATTTTTCTTCACTTGCACTGTCATTCACCCATCCTTCCACGTTTTTGGTGCCCCTAGGGGTTTAAAACCCCCCAGGTATCCTCCACGTCATTTAGTTACGTTTACTTCTTTCCATTTTAGTATTTTCTACACTTCACAGTTCTGATATAGGGTTTTTCTTTGTGTTCTACACTTTTTTTTTCGCAGGTCAGCAACACACTAACACGAGGCCCATCCTTTCTGGCCGGCCGGAAAGAGTGGAGGTTGGACTCTTACAACTTCTGGCGTGGTGATCTTGCGCGGTTCCCATACGTCCGTTCAAGAGGAGGTGCGGTGGATCTTCGACCGTTCTTCTTCCAACTGCGGTTGACTTGGAGCCGTTCATCTGCCAGTAGTTCTACGTCCCGTATCCTCTGCAGCACTGACGAGCGGTCTATCGTGCAGCCGTTCAACATGAAAGGCGGTTCTTCACAGGCCGCGCATCCCTGCAGTGTTGCTCATAAGGCGAGTGTCTCCCTCTCTTTCCAAGGTACGGTGTGTCAATCACATTAGGCACCTTGGTGGCGATCACACTTGTTTATCTGCTTCTGTCTCCTTCTACCATCCATCTATGTATATTTTTCATATCGATTTAGTAGAAGGGATATAAGAGATCTTTTAAGCCAGTATTAAAGAGAAAGTAAAAACATATCAACACCAGCGACTAAAGATGCACAAACCTGGTTGGCTCAAGGTAGACTTGCACTGACTGTAAGAGTGCATGAAATGCCACTTGCACCGAGTTCAGTCTCGCACACGCCAAGTGTGCACCGACTTTAACGTGCATGCTACAGTCAAGTGCATAGACTTCGACTGCGTGCGCTACCGTGCATTGCACCGAATTAAACAGTAAAATGTACCATCCTTGAAATGCACATTAACATGGTATGCACCGACTCTTTTACCTACGTTTTATGATTTTACAAAAAGCATGCACCGACTCTATATGCTGGACAAGAGAATGTGCACCAACTTGTTATATTGAAAACATGCACCGACTTGAGTGCGAAGACAGGCATTGCAACGACTTAGTCGCGTGTAGCAAAGAAGGTTACACCGACTTGATGTATGCATGCACAGACCTTATTCAGTTGAAATGCAACATATGCAAGGACTCAATACAGAATGAACTAAGTGTTGCACGATATGCAAGTCAGGACATGTATCGATTCACAATATGCATCATGCAAACATGCATTGACTTAATATGGTCTAAACACAGACATGTATGTTTATGCACAGAGTTAAACAATGAATGCACTGACCTTCACTGACCAATCCAAGAGCAAATGTGCACGGTTCCTCGATGCATGAATAAACAAATGCAGCATCAACACAACAGAGGATATTATGCATAGATGACTCATAGTATTTGACATCATCAAAATCACAGGGGTACAACATGCGCCAATTGGAATGGGCGCCCAGGATATGGGAGCCATTTAGAAGAATGGGCGCCCAGGTCTGAATGGGCGTCCATGACCTGGGCGCCCATTAAATGGCGACCTGGTCCTAGCCACCAATTGATTTAAGGTCCGAAAAAATAGAGAAAAGTCTCTAAAAAATCTAAAAAATCAGGAAAAATAGGAAAACGTGTAGGAAAGATGGGAAAGCTGAAAAATCAAGAAAAATCACTCAAATGAGACGATTTGAGGGTCAAATTAGAGCATCGTAATGTGATAGGAGGTGTTCTCATAATGATGTCAATTTTGACGTGTCTACATCTGTCGCGACCCCAGTGGAGGTGTAGAGACTCTTGGGGGATTCACCTCCCACGGAGGAAGTAGGAACTTGTTGAGGCATAGCCACGAGGAAGTGAGGATGGACAGGAAGCAAGAGATAACGAGTGCCTCGATGAGGTCTCGTGTACCTACTACTTATAGAAGGGGCAACCCCTCCTCAAAGAGCAGCGGCGAATTACTTCCCTCCAATGGCGTTCGGCCTTCCTCAAGGAACCCAAACGTCATAGGGAACTATGTACCCATTAATAGAAAGCGGATAAAGAAAAATCAAGCAAGCGTCGAAGAAGGAAAGAAAAAAGGTCTATTAACATCCCATGAGCAAAGAAGATGTAGCGAAAGATGATTTTTTATTAATTCAGGGGGAGGTACAAGGGTTCACTCATCCTCCTTGAAATGGTACAGGTTGGGGGTGAGCTCGAGCCCCCCCTTTATACAATAAAAGCGGTGAACCTTCACCAGGGCGTCACGCCAGCCTTGGAGATACCCCCTCCGGTAGTCCTCGGACTTGCTACCGATGCCGTTGTCGCCAGTTGAGGATGAGTCCAACGCTGGGAGAGCCTCCTTCTAGAAGCATGCACGTTTAGCGGAAGGCTTTTCGAATGAAGACTCAGACTTCTCAGACGACATCACTTCAGAAAGTAGCCTACAAGACGAAGGGAAGATATCAAGTGCCTCCAAGGCCCCTCACTCCTATTTATGGGAGATAAGCGAAGGCTTCAGTGGATGTTAGGGATTCCCCTCCTGTTCTTGAATCGACGGGAAATGAAGCGGTGGGAATCCTGGGAATCTCCCCCTTCAATATCACATGCTTTTCGAAGGAAGTCCAACCACTGGTCTGTGCCCCCTAAGGAGTCCAAACGATGGAAAGCGTCCTGAGTCCCCGTGGGGAATATCTCAGATACCAAAAAGACTAGACACCCAAGGAGCATGGTAAATACTGTTCATTCCAATAAAAAGAAAAAAGTACAAAGAAAGGGTCATGCCTGCTCGGGCGTACCCAAAGGGTCAAAAGAAGAAAATACATGAGATGCCCTAAGGAGTGCGAGCACTTCCCCCCGACGTGCTCACCCCGACGGCCACCTGGGCAGATGCCGTGTCTTGGGCTCTGGGTGCATCCCCAAGCGCTGTGTCTGGTGGTGGGGAATCATCGGGTAGGATGATTAGCTCCGGATCTGCTAGATGCTCGACTCCCGCGCCTTGCTCCTCCTCACCTCGGTCGCCCTCGGGCTCGAAGGGCGTGGAAGGAGGCTACATGACCATCACCGGGACCCTCGTGGCGTCGGTATCCGCCTAAAGAGCTGCCCCCTCACCCTCCTTGAAGTCAACATCCCACGCCGGACCGAAGACCTCCACGGCGGCGACGTTCAGCTCAGCCACATTTTCTGAGGACTCTCAAAAACGTTTGACAGCTTCCTCGCCAATCGTCGCCACCAGTGCCTTGGCTGCGGTGACCACCGCCTTGAGCTTTGTGACCTTGGCTACCATTGCCTCCGCCTATCTCCTCGCCACACTGGCCGCAACCTCCAGCCCGACTGCCTATTCTTCCGCTACCTCTGCTCAGCCCTTCATCTGCTGCCAGGAGTCCTTGGACGCCTGGGCCTGCACCTTGAAAGCATCTCGGTCACGCTCGGCCTCCGCCAGCATCCGCCCTTGGGACTCAGGATCCCCTGGAGATCGGCGTGTTCGGCCATCATCTTCTGGAGCTGAGCCTCCAATGCCGACCGCTTGATATGACTGTTAACCAGTTGTCCTGTGGCCTCTCGGGAATGGACTCCCCACAATTCGAGAGCCCGAGCCATCGAGCACAAGTTCCAGGCTGACAGACCGAATAGCTCCCAGTCGATCCTCAGGGAGAGGGTCGACGAGCGCTCCCTTGGCCTCAGAGACTTCTCCATCAGCGCGTAGGACTCCATCTGGTAGGCGAGCACCCCTGGGGCATCCTCGATCGGGGAGAGCTGGGATCGGCGACATAGCACGACGTCTCACCCCTTTCGGCCGGTCCCTTGACAGGAACCGACGATCCAGCCCCCATTGGCAGCGTGCGGGCGGGTGATGATAGCACCGGCAGCAAGGCCTCTGTAGGGTCAGCTCCAGTGGCCGGAGGAGTTTTGGATTGCGGAGGAGGGGGCATCTGAGCACGTGGCGGCTCAGCGGTCTCCCGGTCAGAGATAACTTTCTTCTTCTTCTCGAGGTGGCATTGGCGATCCATCAGCGCCACATCTATGAGATCAACTCGCTGGCGCTTTTTCCCAACCATCGGTGAGACCTCAACAGGTGCACTCGATGAGCTCCTCGGCCTACTCGAGGTCACCCTCGGACTGGCCACACGAGTGCCCGAGTTGACGCTGGGCACGAAAATAGTGGCCACATGGGATGACGACAGAGGGGGGTGCGAGCTCTCCGGCTGAGCCGCTATCGGCAGGGGGTGATATGGCAGACGCCTCGGCTTGATAGCGACTGCTAGCTAAGGGGCCACGATGGTCACTTGATCAACATCATGCTCAATGTGGTCACGGAGCCATGAGACGAACAACGGCAACTCCACCGTGTCAAACTACAATTTTGGTGGCGCCGGAGCCTCTATGACACGACGAGAAGAGTTAGAATTCAAAGACAGAGGAACCGAGGAAATAACAAGGGCCGTACCATGAGGCAATGGGGGGCTCAGTCCTAATTCCCGAAGAACATCGAGAGTCAACCTCATGTCGGCGTCGTGAAGAGGGTGGCGAAGAATGGCCTTTATCACCTTGGCCTCCTTGCTGGTCGGGGTCAGCAAACTGTCACTCGCACGAAGTTGGGGAATCTAAAGGAAGCCCCAGTCACTAGCTCGGCCAGAAACCCCTACCTTCGTTAGGATGACAAAGCGCTCGGCCCAGCACTCGATGTTGGACACGACGGAGGAAACAAATATGATGAACTTATTCTTCCTAGCCCGGAGGTAAAAAGACAGATGTCCAGCGCCGAGACATCGCTGAAGGCTGTAGAACTGATGAAAAAGGTGAACGGTAGGTGTGACCACCACTTGGTTACAAATATACAGAAAGGCGCAAAAGATGCGCCAAGAATTGGGGGAGAGGCCACCCGAATACATACCATAGAAATGGAGGACAGACTCTAAGAAGGGATGAAGAGGAAGACGGAACCCTGCTCGGATGGACTCTATGGGGACGCTAATGCTGTCGGGGTGATAGCACCCCAGATACTCCTCGGCAGTAGGGAAGATGATGTCGTAATCAGACATGATTTGAAAGGCCTCCCGGAGGCCACAGACCGCCTAATAAGATACCAGGGGGGAGAACGTGGACGGTTGGGATCGGCACCCGAAGTACTCGAGACACTGGCATGACTGACCTCTTCCTCTGTGGAAGGTTCAGAACCATAAGGGATGATCCTCCTACGGGGGGCCATGAGGAGCAGAAAGAAGAAGAGAAAGAAAGGTCCTCACTAGGGCAAAGAACGGATGCTAGGGAAGTGGTGAGCACCTTTGCCGGAGACGAAGGAGATAGGTGAAGCCTCTCTTGAAACCCTTCCGCCCTTATTTATAAACCCCGAAGGCAAAGTGGCCACCTCGAGGGGTCACACGGGTAGAAAAGCAACCATCACCGCCAAGGTTGGCAGCGAAAAACCCAAACAACTGTTCACACCCGTTTCTCCAGGCAAAAAAAAATGGCTACGCCATGATGATGGTGGCATCGTCTGACACCTTGACAGTGGTTGCCTTGCATGCCAAGAACTGCGGTAGGTGGTGGGGCCCATGTGCCAGGAGACCAGACAATGCGAGAAGATTCTCCTAGAAACCTCCCCCAACTGGCCCATTAGGAGTTCCGCTCTGACCCCGAGCGTGCTCGGCGTCCAAGAGTGGGGAGCTAGTGAAGAGGGTCAAACCCGTCAGGCCCAGTGCGGCCCACCAGCGCCAGGTCCATGGTGGCCTGACCCAGTCAGGCCCGAGGTAGGCTACCTGACGGCTTGCAGCCTAAGCCGAGCGGCCCGACTGTGGCCCACGATGGATTCACCAACCCATGGGAAGATCGACACGAGGATCTCGGGCGTTGGAAAACTCTCTAGCAATCAAAGGTTGGCTCTGCCATTATAGACCCTTCCCCAATAGGGACGAGGTCGTGCCCACAATACCGAGATTCTCGCCACGAGACCTCTCTTCCCGTATAAGCAGGTGCACAACGGGCAACTCTCCCCATGATCAAGGGGACATTACTCCACGTCCTACGCCCTGTCCCCACTGAAGAACGGATCCTCATCGCCAGGACAACCTATATAAATAGGTCTCCGATCAAATACACAGAGGACACACACATACATGCACGGATACAGAGAGAGACAGATAGAAACAGAGACGCACAAAGAGAGACGAGATCTATACCCATAGTTCCGAGCACTCCAAAGGCTCTCTTAGCACACTCCAGGCCCCGTGAACACTCTCCGAGCACCCGTCAGACGCGGTGAGTACTTCAGGGGTCCCAGTTCCTAGACCTAGCCTTGTCCACTCTGTTCTCACGCTCGTTCTCTCTCTTCCTCCTACTAGCTTTCTTCCCAACGTGATCCTGACTTAGACATCAGAGAGTTGTCTCCTGAGAAAATACTTAGGGCTTATTCTGACGCCATTTTTTTAGTATTTGTAAGCTTCTATGGGTGGCTGGTCGATCTTCCCCAATAAACAAATCTTAAAAGTGTGGTACGAGCTCTAGGGATCATTTTCCTACCTCTACAAATTTGATTCATAGAATTTTAGCCAAATGATTCTTAATTCATTTTATCTTACTAGATGTCATCGACCTTAAATATTAATCAGAATTAAATTTTAAGTATTTTTAAGGGTAGTGCTGAAGATACTTTTATTTATTCGTAAGGGCGATGGTAGGAATGTAAATTTTATCATCATGAACTATGAATCATTTGGTGCAATGGATGTCAAATTGTTAAAGAATATTTAAAATAGATGAGATATGTCTAAGATTTTATAGTTATATTTTTAAAATTTTTGAATATGCATCAATTAAGAGTTTGATTCTTTTGAGTTTGTCAACCTTAAAAATTAAGTTCACATGCTCTTCAACCGTCTTTAAATATTTTTACTTTTAAAAATAAATTTTATTTTTAAAATTTAAAAATTAATATGATTAATATATTAACAAAAATTAATCACATGTATTTTAATGATATAGTATAATTTTAATTTTTTTAATTTTTATTAGGGGGACGAAAGAGCTTGCGTCCGTGTGCACGTTGACGTGCAGTCACCGGCAGTCACCGGCGGTCCAATATCCAATTGCGTCAGATTGGATGTCGGGGACCGCCATCAATGCATGGCTCCCAGATGGGGCCATCTTCCCATCACCGTCTGATCTCATCTGGGAGTTAAGGGTCCACAGTTTTAGTGCTTTTAGTTAAAGTTTAAGCTGTTGATACCTAGAAAAAAAAATCATGCCATTCTAGTAGATAGGGGTATTTATTAGAACTCTTTTACGGCATTTCTTATCGCAAACTTCAGATATGGGAGAGGATGACATGTCCTTAGTTGCAGATATCATGGTGGAATCAAAACTCGTGTCAATCTTGTGAATTAGTAGGCTAAGTGGTCATTTGTTTTGGCGTAAAATATCATAAAAATATCATACTTTGTGCGTCACGTAGATATTATATTTTATGACAGTTTACGTCATTTTATGATAAAATAAATTAATAGACATAAATTTAAATTTTATTTTTGTTACTGATATAGGTAGATCTTTCTCGCCATAGACACGTGGCCCACTTCTCTACTCGGAGTAGGCTCTTGTCAAATTGCGTTTCCCAAGTGACATGACGGCGGCGACAACGTATCGCCATAGTGGCTGATATCGCAGAGACATTATTAAGAAACCCTCTTCCAAAGTTTCCTCGCCACACATGGCTCCCACATATATTACATAGGCTGATAATTTCAAAATCCTCGCATGATTACTTGGATTTGTGATCTCTTACCGTCAATTAATCAATCTAGGGTTTCAATGTAGTCTGCCTTATTCTCACGATTGCACGATACCTTCTCATATAGAGAGTTACGTCATCACTCGGAATCTACTCCTATAAAAGATTAGTCATAGCAAGCCCCCAAAGTACGCAGAACATTGCTTTGTACAATATACTCACTCTTCCAGCTAGTTTATCTTATACTTTTAGTTGACTTAAGTATTGGAGAATTTTCTCAGGAAACATCATCCCCCGATGCAAACTTTTCTTCCTGTGTAGGAGGACCTAGCTACTTCGATGCTCGGAGAACATCCCATGATGCTCGGAGCTCCTTCCTTGAGGCTCGGCTTTTATCTTTAGCGTTATGGTTTGTTAACCAAATTCTTTTATCTGATCTCATAAAAAAAATTCAAATGTAACATATGTAACGATTACTTTATCTTCAATGAATGTAAAACGCTCCGTCATAGGATATTCCTTCATGCGTAGACTGAGTTAGATTTTGATGGATAGACATTTTCAAACAACATAATCTAGAAATGCATCTATAAACTGACATTATGTTGATCTAATGGACCATTAATTTTAAATTTACTTATAGGTATAATATTGCACTCAAGGTTTATCAGATGTCGGACTATTAACAATATAACACATCCAACCATCGTAGACGAGCTAGCTCTTTACATATGCCCACAGAATCAACAACATGCACACAACGCGACGGGATACAAATGGAATAGTAAAAGAGGGAGTAGAGGGGGAAGATTTCTCACATCTATCAGAGGGAGACATTCTCCACATATGGAGGAACAAACATAAAGAAACCACCTCACAAACCTGCCCATTTCTTGCGATGCGAGGAGAAAGAGGAATCCCAAACCCCAGAGTTGCAACGAAGAAAGAAGAAATGTTCTATTCATGTTCATGCAATGACAATATCACAACTGTGATGCCCACCCAACTCTCGAAAGCCCACTAGGAAAAAATAACAAAGAAACAATCATGGGATCCACCTTCCCCATTTTAGCATCTAAAATCTCACATAAGAAGTGGGTTTGGATCACCTGAGGCCCAAAGTCAATCTGTTAGGAGATCCTGAATTTTTAATTAGCAATAAATTGCATTGGATAACATTAGCTTTCATTATTTAAAAGAAAATTAGAATTTGAAACCAATTGATGGACTAACTCTCGTTGCCAAATAATCTGGTCATCATATGACAAGTCTTCCGGTGGAAACAATGTGACGTGGGGTCGTGTCCCTTGGCGTAGGCATACGGCCATTAGCATAGAGGCATTTATGTGGTACCAACAAGTTATGGAAGGTCCAAATGCTAGTTTTAAGGTCCGTTTGGATGGGTTGCGTAAGATTTCAAATTACTAAAAATCCTTGCAATCGTACCAGTCCGACAATAAAAGGATTTGTGCAGGGTTCGTCTAATCGCATATGGACGATCTTCGGACATTTGAAGTATTACGGTCTTCGAAAAAAGTTAACACCTTGAAAATATCGGTTGTGCCCGTCGTCACTTTACCCACTACCCTTTTTCACTTTCACATTTCCTCTCATTTATTCCCAGGTAACACCCGCAGCGATCCCTTCCCGACTGGCACGAGGGATCGACTCGATTCTATAACCCAAAATAATAAGAAATAAGATATAATGATCAAAATAAATAAATATACATGTATAATTATTAGTCATGATTATATAACTACAAAAATTTGTCCTGCATTCTCTTACCACAAGGGGTACGTCTAACATTGCTTTTGAAATTATAATGGTAGAGGCAAAAAATTGTCATCTTGACCTCGTACTATATCTTTGAGATTTATTTGGAGAGAAAGATCATCTGACTACCACGAGGAAATTTACAAGCACTGAACAACACGTCAGAAATAGCCTTGGGTGTGATCTCAGAGGACAACATTCCGATACTTAAGTCAGAGTCATGTGTAAAAGTAAAATAAGAGATCAGGAAGAGAGGGAGATGATAGTTGTGGAGGAAGAGCGAGTGCTCGACTGGGCATCGAGTGCTCGGAGGTGTAGTTGGGGCCTAGAGGCGTTGGAGAACCCTCTGTCCCTCTCTCTCTGTGTGTATGTCACCTTGTCGCTCTCACTGACCCTCCATCGAGATCCGTTTAAGTTCTATTTCTACTGGTCGTAGTGGCGTCATCTCTTTCTTGACTTAACGAGGGCATGGTTAGTGGAGCGATACCCTGCTCGATGGTGGGGATCGTTCATTTCTCACTCGCTCGTTCTCTGTGAAAGGCATCGTGGCGGACATCTCGACAGCATGGGTATGATCTTATGTTCGTCGGGGTAAGTCTCGTAACTGTGACATCAACGCTCATCCCTTGGTGACTCTCATGATGTCCGGGATACACGCCTGCGAGAATCATGCTTGTGGGCCCGTAGTCCTGAGTGGTCCTAAATTGGGTCACATTCTTGAACTGTTGGTTGGCTGGCGATGATAACTATGGGCCTCGTACTGAGCCTTACTGGGCATGACAGATTTTTCCCTCCTCAATGATGTTCATGGAAAATGTGAATAAATTTGATTCTATCTTTTCTAAACAAAGGCAAGGTCTGTTTTGTTCAAGTTTAGCTCATCTAACAATCAAGTTTTCGTCGAGTTCTTTGGATTATAAATAGTATGAATTATGTAATATTTACCAACTTGTTTGGACCACTAAGAAATCAAAATGAATGAAAAAATATCTATATATTAAACTAACATATTAATGATAATTAGTGGATAGGATATGGTTCAAGTGAGTCACTGAATGAATATATTATTAAATAAATATAAAAAAGATTCACAAAAAAATCTTGTTAAATTGCAAACTGTCATCCTTACATAGCTATTATTATTAATAACTCTCTTGCATGAAAATAAGTGAAAAATACCCTTGAGACTAATTGTCATTTACATTCTTCATTTTCAATTATGAAACTAAAATTTTGAGTGAACATACTCCTATAAAAAAAATTTACATCGACATATTGTGCCAAAAAAGAGAGGGAGGGATAATGAGATAGATACGGGAAGAGAGAGAAAGAATTTTGGAGACATTAAAGGTATTTCGATCTATTCAAATTTATGCAATGTTTGGGAGCAAGTTTTAACTCTATTTTCTCTTAAAATAAAAATTTAGAATGGAAATCTCACCTAAACATTTTTGGTGAGGCCTCTCCTATTTTTTAGGATGACATCCCATCCTTCTATAACTTCTCCAAAAATAGAAATAAGTATTGAGCAATTTTTTTTCGAAGAAAGAGCTCAGGCATCGCAACCAACCCCTTCAAGACCTCAACATCATAGTCAGAGTTGGCTTGGATGGCTGGCCAGATGGTGAAGGGGTGTTCCCCTTCCTGGCTCTCTCTCTATCCACCCTGTGGACCCCCTCTTTCTGTGCCCGGTAGGGGGAGATCCCCCTTCTCGTCTCTCTCCCTCTCCTCCGTTGAACTCTCCCCCACACCCCCCTTGGTGTCTGGCAAGGGCAGATGCCACTTCCGCCTTCTAGGGGAGGCAAGGGAGCACTTTGCCTACCATCCTCCCCATCTCTCTCTCTCTCTCTCTCATGAGGTGAAGGAGCTAGGTCTACTGTCATTGACGGCCCCAGGCAGTGCGAGTGCCGGCGAGGGTCATCTTGAGGAAGGGCCTCTACAAATTGTGAGCCCTTGCCGCCATCCTCCTCCTCTTCTTTTGGTCCATCTTCACCATCATTGTCATCCTCAAGTTGTCCACCACGTACATATCTCCAACATCTCATCGACGACCTAGACACTCCACTTCATGATGACCTTGGTGTCATAGTTTGGTTCCATCCTATTTCCTTTGCTCCTCCAACACTCCCAGTGTCTAACAAACAACTCTATATAAATTTTAAATATTATGACATTTTTACCAAACACGTAATTATTCATTTTCATCAATTTTAAAAATTATGTTAAAGTTTTATGTAGCATAAATTTTTAGGTAGAAAGAGCTTATTAAAAAAAATCACTCTCAAACATCCAATTAAGACTAACTAGGGTTAAATAAGAGATTTTAACACATTGTCAACGATGAGTGATGATAAATGTATTTTTGTAAGTATTGCAACATAATAAGGTTATTAATAATAATAGTTGTGCAAGGATAGTACTTTTGTAATTTTTCATTTAACAAGGTTTTTTATATATTTTTTCCTAAATATAATTGAGTCTTAATTGAATCAGTTCACAGACATAGACAAGCTAAATATTTTTATACTTAAGCTCCACTCATCTATTAATCGAACTTAGATTTTTATCCAAGCTAAACTTATTTAATTAGACGAATGAATTGAATCAAAACTTTTAAGTGTATTTGTTTATTTGCACCCCATACTTGATAGAGATGCAGTAGGATTGTCAGCACCCCCATTTCTTTGGTTTTGAGGTGAAGTGTGATTCCTTTACACTATTTAGTATCGTGCAGGGCTCATCCTCCTGCTTTTGGAGACTCATTTATTTTGAAGCATAAACTAGAGTTGGTAGCTCTTTTGTACATCTCTATTTGTCATGTTTACAGTGCGACCAATCGTACAACTAATAGATTGGCTAATTTTGCTTGCATCACTTATTCGTTTTCTTTTTGATATAATAGAGTCAACTTTCCTCACCTTGTAAGGGCAGCATTACTGATAGATAAAAGAGATTTTTGCATATAAATCGTTCTTAAAATAGAAAGTACACAAAAATCATTCATGAAAATATATTAGTAGGTATCTCACTATATAAATTTATATTATACAAAAATACCATCGCAGTTAACTTCAATCCATAGAAATATGAATATTGTAAAAAGATTCAAATAGTCTCCTTACGGTAATAGAAAATGACTAAAATACTATACTCACAATTCTAAACTCTTCACTCTTATAAGAGAGAGGTGTGTGAGAGAGAGAGAGTCTCTCATCGGTGGCAGTAATATAATGATCAGACTCTCGCCACTGGGTGGGAGGTTAACAGAGAGAGAGATCATCGGAGCAGGACAAGGAGAGAGAGGAGTTATAAGAGGTGCTCTCCTCTGGCCGACAACCCCTTTGCTATAAGGGTTAGAGAGAGAGAGTAGATCAAGGAGAGAGAAACCACCCAAGACGCTCCCCTCCAGCATTGGCAACTCTTGTTGGGAGGGTTAATTAGAGAGAGAGAGAGAGAGAGAGAGAGAGAGAGAGACGACAAGGTGGTGCGAGAGACTGCACAGTGGGGGCAGGATGACCTGAGCAACTCAAGGGTGACGCGAAGGTGGTCTGGGTAGAGGCGGAGGGTGATGGCGAGGTTGAAGATGTCATTGGTGAGGAGGGGGGTGGGCTAGGCGGCGATCGGGTTGTGGAGGCTTACGGGGGAGCAATTGGGCGCGATGGGCGGCAGTGGCGGAGGGGGTGAAGACCACGTGAGTCTCCCTCCCCTAGTGATTCACACTTCTCCTAGTGCCCCGAGCCCCCTCTCTCTTCCCCTGGCTCACGCGCCCCCCCCCCCCCCCCCCCCCCCGACCTCGAACCCCCACTCAACCTCTCCCTTCCCCGGGGTCCCACCCCCAACCTCCCCACAACCTCTCCCTCCCCCAACACCCTGCTCCCCCAACCTCCCTCCGGTATGCCCCCTCGCTTAGGATTTTAGAGTTAGCCCATTTGGGCTAGTGACCTCTTTGGCCCGTATCCTTTATTTCACACACGCGCGAATTACCTTGCCTTGCCGTGGTCGTGACGTACGTGCGTGTGATCATCAAATATTATTTTATTTTATTTTATCTTTCTTTTGTTTTTGACCGTTTGACCGCGCATCTCTTGGATTCTCTTCGTGTCTCTTCGGATTCTCCTCCTTGGGTGATTGTGTATGACTCGGTCAAGGGTTGCTTTCCAAGAGGGTATTTGAAGTGAGTCATTTTTCTGTGAGGAGCACGGTTTTCGGTTCTCTCTAACCCGAAAGCTATCTCTCTCGAACTCTTCTCTCCGATCTTCTTCTTCCTCTTGCAAGAGCCGTCTGTCACTATGGTGTTCACCCCCGGCAACGCGAGTTGGAGTGCACCTTCGCGTCGCCACTAGTTTTGGGTCGTCGTATCTTGGGAGAAGTTCCGTCGCGAAGCCTATCTGCACTAGAGTAGGGGCGGAACAACTCTAAAGAAAGCGACTACGCGTTTCGACCTGTGTTTGCTCATCTTGATCTTGATTTCCTTTGATTTTCGTGCTAGACCTAGTAGAAAAACTCTACCCGTGAAATACTATTTTTTTATTAGATCAAATCAATGGCACCAGAAATTGTTGCTCGCCCAGATAAATTTACTTATCCATTTTTTAAACGTTGGCAACAAAAAATGCGCTACTGGTTGACCTCTTTGGCTCTGTTCTCCGTCATAGAATGTGACCCCCCTGTAGATGAAGAAAATGAACCTGCTAGGTCGGTAGATGTAGCCAAGTTTAAGGAGAGAGATTACCTATGTACTGGTAGCATCCATTCGTGCCTTTCTGATAACTCTATGATATCTATTGCACTGCTAAATCCGCCAAAGACCTGTGATTCACCTTAGAGAAAAAGTATGGTTCCGAGGATGTTGGTCTAGATAAAATTATGGTAGTCAATTACTTTGATTTCAAGATAAAAGATAGCGCGTCCATTGTTGACCAAGCCCATGAAATCTAGTCCCTTGTTTTGGACATTCAAAGGTGTGAAATGTCTATTGATGAGAAATTCCATGTCTGTACTTTGATAACAAAACTACCACCTTCCTGGAATGATTTTTCTCTATCTCTGCAACACAAACGTGATGAGATGACTGTTGAACAGTTGATCTCTGCTATTCAGGTTGAAGAGCGAAATAGGGACAGGAATAAAACTAGAAATCCTCCACCAGAACCTGAATTCCAATCCAAAGTCAATCTGATTGAAAAACCTACCTCTCGTTCCTTCAATTAAACCTTCAAAAAATCGAAAGACATCAAAGGGAAGAAAAAGATCAAGAAGGAATCAGAGAATATTACATGTTATGTGTGTCGAAGGCCTGGACATAAAGCGTACAGGTGTTTTGAAAGAAAAGACAGAGACAACAAACCCTACAAAGGAAAGAAGTCTGCTGCCACTGATCAACAAGTCAATATGTTGACAGTTGGCACCACCTCTGATGAAAGGTTTATTTCCTTTAATCCTGGAATTCATATGGCATGTCTACCAACATATTGGTTAGTAGATACGGGAGCAAATGTCCATGTCTACTCAGATAGAGTTTTGTTCTCTTCTTATCAGGGCCTCGAAGGCAGGAGCGTGACAATGGGCAACTCCACTGCAGCCAGAGTAGAGGGTGAAGGACGTGTTGACCTGAAGCT
The DNA here is from genome assembly GCA_022559845.1 of Amorphophallus konjac. NCBI lineage: Eukaryota > Viridiplantae > Streptophyta > Magnoliopsida > Alismatales > Araceae > Amorphophallus > Amorphophallus konjac. Next base: position 196,712,373 of record CM040117.1, read on the forward strand.
TACTTCGGGGAAGACCTTAAGCCTCTACAAAGTGCAGCATGTGCCAGATGTCAGGAGAAATCTAGTTAGTGGGTCTTTGTTAGTGCAGCAAGACTATGAACTTGTATTTAAGTCTAATAAAGTTGTTATCACTAGACATGAAAACTTTGTAGGAAAAGGATATATGTGTAATAGTTTATTTGTACTTAATGTTTCAGACAATGTTTCGTCAAATGAATTTTATTCTTTTGTCAGTTTTCATGTAGAAATTAATGACTTGTGGCATGCTAGACTTGGTCACGTTAATTTTAATACCATCAAAAGAATGATGCATTTAGATTTAATTCCCAAGTTTGATGTGAAGCATGCTGATAAATGTCAAATATGTGTGCAAGCTAAACAACATAGGAATCCTTTTAAGTCTGTTGAACGGAACACCTCTCTATTAGAGTTGGTACACTCTGATATTTATGAAGGGACATGTTCCTTAACTAGAGGTGGGAAAAGGTATTTTATTACATTTACTGATGATGCTTCTAAATTTTGTATTATGTATCTACTTAGAACTAAGGATGAGGCTCTGGAAAAATTTATGGCTTTTAAGTCCTTGTCTGAAAAATAAATTGAAAAATTACTTAAAAGATTGAGATCTAATAGGGGTGGTGAATACGTGTCTAATGTCATGAATGATTTTTGCGTCAAAAATGGAATCATCCAAGAGTTGACAGCTCCATATTCACCTGAATCAAATGGAGTGACTGAGAGGAAAAATAGGACATTGATGGATATGGTGAATTCCATGTTATGTAGCTCAGGATTACCTGAGAATATGTGGGGAGAAGTTCTGCTCTCTGCATGTCATGTCCTTAACTATGTTCCTCACAAGGCAAAGGATAAATCACCTTTTGAAATATGTTTTAAAAGAAAATTAAATTATAAATTATTAAGAGTTTGAGACTGTTTAGCCAAAATAAAAATTCCAGAGAAAAACAAGAGAAAAATTGGTTCTAAGACGGTAGATGGCATTTTTATTGGTTATGCCGAAAATAGTTCTGCTTATAGATTTCTCATTATTAAATCTGATATTTTTGATATTTCTGCTAATATTATTTATGAATTTGGTGATGCAATCTTTTATGAGGATATATTTCTTTTTAAGGTTAAGGATACTGTACGTGTAGATTCATCTTTTATTCCTTCATCTAGCACTTCTAGTCCTATTCGGCATGATCATATAGATATAGAACCTAGAAGGAGTAAAAGAACTAGAATAGAAAAACCATTTGGAGATGACTTCATTTCATATCTAGTAGAGGATGATCCTTTAACCTTTAAAGATGCCATGGCATCTAGTGATTCTACATTCTAGAATGTAGTTGTTAATTGAGAAATAGAAGCAATTAGAAGCAATCACACTTGGGAACTGGTGGATCTTCCACCTGGTGCTAAAATAATTGGTTGTAAATGGATTTTCAAAAAGAAATTGAGACCAGATCGCCCCATTGACAAATATAAGGCTAGATTGGTTGCTAAGGGCTTCCGACAGAAGGAGGGAATAGATTTCTATGATACCTATTCTCCCGTGACTAGGATAACTACAATCCGAGTGCTTGTTGCACTGGCCTCTATATATGATCTAAAGGTTCACCAGATTGATGTGAAAACTGTATTCCTGAATGGTGAATTTGAGGAAGAGATCTATATGGATCAGTTAGAAGGATTTATAGTTTCTGGCCAAGAGCATAAAGTATGTAAGTTGGTGAAGTCCTTATATGGACTTAAGCAAGCCCCTAAGCAATGGCATCATAAATTTGATGAAGTCATCTATTCTAATGGTTTTTCTATGTGTGAATCTGATAAATGTTTGTACATTAAATTGTTTGATAGTACTTGCATTATTTTGTATCATTATGTTGATGATATCTTGATGTTAGACAATGACTTGATGTTGATAAATGAAACCAAATATTTTCTGAATAGTAAGTTTGACATGAAAGATCTTGGAGAGGCAGAGGTGATATTGGGGCTTAGGCTTCTAAAGTCACCTGAGGGCTATTCCATTTCACAATCTCATTATGTTGAGAAAGTCTTGAGAAGGTTTGATCTATATGACTGTAAACCTGTGAGCACTCCTTTTGATCCTAGTGTCATACTTAAAAAACATCATGGTGAAGGTTTTGAAAAACTTAGATATTCACAGTTAATTGGTAGTTTAATGTATTTGTCAAATTGTAGCAGACCTGACATCTCTTTTGCTGTGAATAGACTTAGTAGATATACGCATTGTCCTAACAAAATAAATTGACATGCACTGGAGAGAATCTGCAGATATTTAAAAGGTACCTTATTTCATGCTCTGCACTATGGAAGATATCATGCTGTAATGGAAGGATATTGTGATGCCAGTTGGGTGACTGGAAAAACCCAAGGAAAGGGTACCCCTGGCTTTGTGTTTATGATGGGTGGTGGGGCAGTTGCCTGGAAATCCACCAAACAAACTATATTAGCTCGGTCTACCATGGAGGCCGAGTTAGTGGCAGCAGAAGTGACTGGGAGAGAAGCAGAATGGCTGAAGAACCTTATGGTTGAGCTTCCATTGCTGAGTAAGCCAATTCCTGCCATCTCTATTCACTGTGATAGCCAAGCTGCAATAGCTAAGGCTAAAAGTGAGAAAATAAATGATAAATTGAGTACTCATATAAGATTAAAATTAAAATTTATGAGAGAGTACTTGATCAAAGGAATAGTCTCTTTAGACTATGTGAAATCAGTAAAGAATCTTGCTGATCCTCTAACCAAGGGATTAAATAGAAATTTGGTTGAACAATCATCGAGGGGGATGGGGCTTAAGCCCATGTTAAACACCATCACTAGTAATCCAACCTGATGTTTGGAGATCCCATAACACAGGTTCAATGTGAAAGCTAGATGAATGGGTGTATTGTAGAAAGCACTTGTTGGAGACTGGTGTCTCAATGTCCATCCCTATGATGAAGTGCTTAATCTGCAACGGTAAAGGGTGGTTACAACTCTTAATGAGTCCAAAGGCCTATATGGCGAGGTGTAGATACGTTTCAGTGCACCTTGGAGGATTCACCTATGTGAGTGTGATTGTGTGGCCGCAATCTATGGGATTTTTTGGGCCAGTCCCTAGAGCGCTCATGAAACAAGATACATAGCACATGGCCAGAAAGTGCTACCCCGTGAGAACACCACTATTGACTAATGATATGTGTGCTGTGAAACCTTCTTCATAAGGGTCTAAGTTCAAGACATAGTTCACTTAGATCTGTGGAGGAGGGGAAGTACATCACTATGTGAAGGTTCAAGTCGGAAGACACCTTCACTTATGCGTGTCATCTCAGGCTCTTGAAAATTCGTGTCTAAACCTTTTAAAATTTTTTCTTGGTGGGCGAATGTTGGAATTTGTGTTTAAATTTTAAAAGGTTTAAGTCTCTCTTTATATTGCTTAGTCCCACATTGGAAAATGGAAAAAGTTTCCATTTGTTTTTTAGTTGGGACTTGTGTCTTTATTGTGTATACCTTTGAGGAGACTATGGAGGTTGGCCCGTTTGGGCTAGTGGGCTCCTTGGCCCGTATTCTCTATTTCACACACGCGCGAATTGCCTTGCCTTGCCGTGGCCGTGTCGTGCGTGCGTGTGATTCTCATTATTTTTTTTTTTCTTTCTTTTTTTTGACCGTTTGACTCGCGTCTCTTGGATTCTCTCCGCGTCTCTTCGGATTCCTCTCTTTGGGCGGTTGTATGTGACTCGGTCTAGGGTCGCTTCCCAAGGAGGTATTTGAAGAGAGTCGTTTTCTGTGAGAGGCACGGTTTTCGGTTCTCTCTAACCCGAAAGCTATCTCTCACGAACTCCTCTCTCCCTTCGTCTTCTTCCTCTTTCAAGAGCCATCGGTCTTTGTGGTGTTCGCCCCCGGCAACGCGAGTTGGAGTGCACCTTCGCGTCGCCACCGGTTCTGGGTCGTCGTATCTTGGGGGAAGTTCCGTCGCGAAGCCTATCTGCACCGGAGTAGGGGCGGAACGACTCTAAAGAAAGCGAATACGCGCTTCGACCTGTGTTTGATCCTCTTGATCTTAATTCCCGTTGATTTCTGTGCTTCGATCTAGTAGAATATCTCTACCCGTGCAACATTTTCTATCAGTTTTCTATTAGATCATTTCAATGGCACCAGAGATTGTTGCTCGTCCCGATAAATTTTCTGGCCCATTCTTTAAACGTTGGCAACAAAAAATGCGCTATTGGTTGACTTCTTTGGCTCTGTTCTCCGTCATTGAATCTGCCCCCCCTGCGGATGATGAAAATGAACCCGCTAGGTCGGTAGATGTAGCCAAGTTTAAGGAGAGGGATTACTTGTGTACTGGTAGCATCCTCTCGTGCCTTTCTGATAAACTCTATGATATCTATTGCACTGCTAAATCCGCCAAAGACCTGTGGCTCGCCTTAGAGAAAAAATATGGTTCCGAGGATGTTGGTTTAGATAAAATTATGGTGGCTAATTATTTTGACTACAAGATGAAAGATAGCGCATCCATTGTTGACCAAGCCCATGAAATCCAGTCCCTTGTTCTGGACATTCAAAGGTGCGGAATGTCTATTGATGAGAAATTCCAGGTCTGTGCTTTGATAACAAAACTACCGCCTTCCTGGAATGATTTTTCTCTATCTCTGCAACACAAACGTGATGAGATGACTGTTGAACAGTTGATCTCTGCTATTCAGGTTGAAGAGAGAAATAGGGACAGGAATAAAACTAGAAATCCTCCACCTGAACCTGAATTCCAATCTAAAGCCAATTTGATTGAAAAACCTACTTCTCATTCCTTCAATAAAACTTTCAAAAAATCCAATGACATCAAAGGGAAGAAAAAGATCAAGAAGGAATCAGAGAAGATTACATGTTATGTGTGGGAGGCCTGGACATAAAGCGTATAGTGCTATGAAAGGAAAGGCAGAAACAACAAACCCTACAAAGGAAAGAAGTCTGCTGCTACTGATCAACAGGTCAATGTGTTGACTGTTGGCACCACATCTGATGAAAGGTTTATTTCCTTTAATCCTGAAATTCATGTGGCATGTCTACCAACAGATTGGTTAGTAGATACGGGAGCAAATGTCCATGTCTGCTCAGATAGAGCTTTGTTCTCTTCTTATCAGGGCCTCGAAGGCAGGAGCGTGACAATGGGCAACTCCACTGCTGCCAGAGTAGAGGGTGAAGGACGTGTTGACCTGAAGCTTACTTCGGGGAAGACCTTAAGCCTCTACAAAGTGCAGCATGTGCCAGATGTTAGGAGGAATCTTGTTAGTGGGTCTTTGTTAGTGCAGCAAGACTATGAACTTGTGTTTAAATCCAATAAAGTTGTAATCACTAGGCATGGAAACTTTGTAGGAAAAGGATATTTATGTAATGGTTTATTTGTGCTTAATGTTTCAGACAATGTTTCGTTTAATGAATCTTATTCTTCAGTCAGTTTTCATGTAGAAATAGTGATTTATGGCATGCTAGACTTGGTCACGTTAATTTTAATACCATAAAAAGAATGATGCATTTAGATTTAATTCCCAAGTTTGATGTGAAGCATGCTGATAAATGTCAAGTATGTGTGCAAGCTAAACAACCAAGGAAGCCTTTTAAGTCCGTTGATCGGAACACCTCTATATTAGAGTTAATACACTCTGATATTTGTGAAGGGACAGTTCCTTAACTAGAGGTGGGAAAAGGTATTTTATTACATTTATTGATGATGCTTCCAAATTTTGTATTCTGTATTTACTTAGAACTAAGGATGAGGCTCTGGAAAAATTTATGGCTTTTAAGTCCTTATCTGAAAAACAAACTGAAAAATTACTTAAAAGATTGAGATCTGATAGGGGTGGTGAATACATGTCTAATGCCATGACTGATTTTTGTGTCAAAAATGGAATCATCCATGAGTTGACAGCTCCATATTCACCTGAATCAAATGGAGTGGCTGAGAGGAAAAATAGGACATTGATGGACATGGTAAATTCCATGTTATGTAGCTCAGGATTACCTGAGAATATGTGGGGAGAAGCTCTGCTTTCTGCATGTCATGTCCTTAATTGTTTCCTCACAAGGCAAAAGATAAATCACCTTTTGAAATGTGGTTTAAAAGAAAACCAAATTATAAATTATTGAGAGTGTGGGGCTGTTTAGCCAAAATAAAAATTCCAGAAAATAAGAAGAGGAAAATTGGTTCTAAGACAGTAGATGGAGCTTTTATTGGTTATGCTGAAAATAGTTCCGCTTATAGATTTCTCATCATTAAATCTGATATTTCTGATATTTCTGTTAATACTATTTGTGAATTTGGTGATGCAATCTTTTATGAGGATATATTTCCTTTTAAAGCTAAAGATACTGTATGTATAGATTCATCTTTCATTCCTTCATCTAGCACTTCTAGTCATGTTCCGCATGATCATATAGACATAGAACCTAGAAGGAGTAAAAGAACTAGAATAGAAAAATCATTTGGAGATGACTTCATTTCATATCTAGTAGGATGATCCTTTAACCTTTAAAGATGCCATGTTGTCTAGTGATTCTACATTCTGGAATGAAGCAGTTAATGGGGAAATTGAATCCATTAGAAGCAACCACACTTGGGAACTGGTGGATCTTCCACCTGGTGCTAAAACAATTGGTTGTAAATGGATTTTCAAAAAGAAATTGAGACCAGATGGCTCCATTGACAAATATAAGGCTAGATTAGTTGCTAAGGGCTTCCGACAGAAAGAGGGAATAGATTTCTTTGATACCTATTCTCCCGTGGCTAGGATGACTACAATCCGAGTGCTAGTTGCACTGGCTTCTATATATGATCTAAAAGTTCACCAGATGGATGTGAAAACTGCATTCCTGAATGGTGAACTTGATGAGAGATCTATATGGATCAGCCAGAGGGATTTATAGTTTCCGGCCAAGAGCATAAAGTATGCAAGTTGGTGAAGTCCTTATATGGACTTAAGCAAGCCCCTAAGCAATGGCATCTTAAGTTTGACGAAGTCATTTGTTCTAATGGTTTTTCTATATGTGAATCTGATAAATGCTTGTATGTTAAAGTGTTTGATTATACTTGCATTATTTTGTGTCTTTATGTTGATGATATATTGATATTAGGCAATGACTTGATGTTGATAAATGAAACTAAACAGTTTCTGAGTGGAAAGTTTGACATGAAAGATCTGGGAGAGGCAGAGGTGATTTTGGGGCTTAGGCTTCTAAAGTCACCTGAGGGCTATTCCATATCACAATCTCATTATGTTGAGAAGGTGTTGAGTAGGTTTGGTCTATATGACTGCAAACCTGTGAGTACTCCTTTTGATCCAAGTGTCATACTTAAAAAACATCATGGTGAATGTGTTGAACAACTTAGATATTCACAGTTGATTGGTAGTTTAATGTATTTGTCAAATTGCAGTAGACCTGACATCTCTTTTGCTGTGAATAGACTTAGTAGATATACACATTGTCCTAACAAAATTCATTGGCATGCACTTGAAAGAATCTGCAGATACTTAAAAGGTACCTTATTTCATGCACTGCATTATGGTAGATATCCTCCTGTGATGGAAGGATATTGTGATGCCAGTTGGGTGACTGGAAAAGCCCAAGGGAAGGGTACCACTGGCTTTGTGTTTATGATGGGTGGTGGGGCAGTTGCCTGGAAATCCACCAAACAAACTATATTAGCTCGGTCTACCATGGAGGCCGAGTTAGTGGCAGCAGAAGTGACTGGGAGAGAAGCAGAATGGCTGAAGAACCTTATGGTTGAGCTTCCATTGCTGAGTAAGCCAATTCCTGCCATCTCTATTCACTGTGATAGCCAAGCTGCAATAGCTAAGGCTAAAAGTGAGAAAATAAATGATAAATTGAGTACTCATATAAGATTAAAATTAAAATTTATGAGAGAGTACTTGATCAAAGGAATAGTCTCTTTAGACTATGTGAAATCAGTAAAGAATCTTGCTGATCCTCTAACCAAGGGATTAAATAGAAATTTGGTTGAACAATCATCGAGGGGGATGGGGCTTAAGCCCATGTTAAACACCATCACTAGTAATCCAACCTGATGTTTGGAGATCCCATAACACAGGTTCAATGTGAAAGCTAGATGAATGGGTGTATTGAGAGCACTTGTTGGAGACTGGTGTCTCAATGTCCATCCCTATGATGAAGTGCTTATTCTGGAACGGTAAAGGGTGTTACAACTCTTAATGAGTCCAAAGGCCTATATGGCGAGGTGTAGATACGTTTCAGTGCACCTTGGAGGATTCACCTATGTGAGTGTGATTGTGTGGCCGCAATCTATGGGATTTTTTGGGCCAGTCCCTAGAGCGCTCATGAAACAAGATACATAGCACATGGCCAGAAAGTGCTACCCCGTGAGAACACCACTATTGACTAATGATATGTGTGTGTTGAAACCTTCTTCATAAGGGTCTAAGTTCAAGACATAGTTCACTTAGATCTGTGGAGGAGGGGAAGTACATCACTATGTGAAGGTTCAAGTCGGAAGACACCTTCACTTATGCATGTCATCTCAAGCTCTTGTAAATCCGTGTCTCAAACTTTTAAAATTTTTCTTGGTGGGCGAATGTTGGAATCTGAGTTTAAATTTTAAAAAAGTTTGAGTCTCTCTTTGTGATGTTTAGTCCCACATTAGAAAATGGAAAAGGTTTCCATTTACTTTTAGTTGGGACTCGTGTCTTTGTTGTGTATTCATTTGAGGAGGACTATGGAGGTTAGCCCATTTGGCTAGTGACATCTTTGGCCCGTATCCTCTATTTTACACACGCGCGAATTGCCTTTCCTTGTCGTGGTCGTAACGTACGTGCATGTGATCATCAAATATTATTTTATTTTATTTTAGCTTTCTTTTATTTTTGACCGTTTGACCGCGCATCTCTTGGATTCTCTCCGCGTCTCTTCGGATTCCTCTCTTTGGGCGGTTGTGTATGACTCGGTCTAGGGTCGCTTCCCAAGGAGGTATTTGAAGAGAGTCGTTTTCTGTGAGAGGCACGGTTTTCGGTTCTCTCTAACCTGAAAGCTATCTCTCTCGAACTCTTCTCTCCGATCGTCTTCTTTCTCTTGCAAGAGCCGTCTGTCACTGTGGTGTTCACCCCCGGCAATGCGAGTTGGAGTGCACCTTCGCGTCGCCACTGGTTTTGGGTCGTCGTATCTTGGGGAAAGGTTCCGTCGCGAAGGCCTATCTGCACTGGAGTAGGGGCGAAACAACTCTAAAGAAAGTGACTATGTGCTTCGACCTGTGTTTGCTCATCTTGATCTTGATTCCCTTTGATTTTCGTGCTAGATCTAGTAGAAAAACTCTACCCGTGAAATACTATTTTTCTATTAGATCAAATCAATGCACATAAATTGTTGCTCACCCTGATAAATTTACTTGTCCATTTTTAAACGTTGGCAACAAAAAATGCACTATTGGTTGACCCTCTTTGGCTCTGTTCTCCGTCATAGAATGTCCCCTGTAGATGAAGAAAACGAACCTGCTAGGTCGGTAGATGTAGCCAAGTTTAAGGAGAGAGATTACCTGTGTACTGGTAGCATACTTTCGTGCCTTTCCGATAAACTCTATGATATCTATTGCACTGCTAAATCGCCAAAGACCTGTGGTTCGCCTTAGAGAAAAAGTATGGTTCCGAGGATGTTGGTCTAGATAAAATTATGGTAGCCAATTACTTTGATTTCAAGATGAAAGATAGCGCATCCATTTTTGACCAAGCCCATGAAATCTAGTCCCTTGTTTTGGACATTCAAAGGTGTGAAATGTCCATTGATGAGAAATTCCATGTCTGTACTTTGATAATTAAACTACCACCGTCCTAGAATGATTTTTCTCTATCTCTGCAACACAAACGTGATGAGATGACTGTTGAACAGTTGATCTCTGCTATTCAGGTTGAAGAGCGAAATAGGGACAGGAATAAAACTAGAAATCTTCCACCTGAACCTGAATTCCAATCCAAAGTCAATCTGATTGAAAAACCTACCTCTCGTTCCTTCAATAAAACCTTCAAAAAATTGAAACACATTAAAGGGAAGAAAAAGATCAAGAAGGAATCAGAGAATATTGCATGTTATGTGTGTGGAAGGCCTCGACATAAAGCATACAGGTGCTTTGAAAGAAAAGACAGAAACAACAAACCCTACAAAGGAAAGAATTATGCTACCACTGATCAACAAGTCAATATGTTGACTGTTGGCACCACCTTTGATGAAAGGTTTATTTCCTTTAATCCTGGAATTCATGTGGCATGTCTACCAACATATTGGTTAGTAGATACGGGAGCAAATGTCCATGTCTACTCAGATAGAGTATTGTTTGTAGACACGCTATTCCTGACGTCTCCTGAGAAAGTCTCATATTACTATACGACGCCCTGCAGCGACTTTCACATTTTGAATCGCCTGAGTGCTTCCTATTTTTGAGTCTTCTTCCGCCTTTTTTTAGCATCCGGAATCATCCCGTTGTGGCTTTCAGACGGCATCAACACCAGTCGGATGCACCGGAAGGTTCCGAAACCAGGAAGGGTGCCTGCCGGGGAGCTGCCGACGCCTTTTCAGCGGACCCGGGGGGTCTTAATGGAGGCGTCCAGGCTCCTGGACGCCTCCATTACCTTAATTTATTTTTAAAGACCGAAAATACATTAAAAAATGATATATTAATGGAGGCGTCCAGGCCCCTGGACGCCTCCATGAAAATAAATATAAAAAATATAAAAATGCGAGCTTTGGCATAAAAACAAAACAAAAATAAAAAATATATTTTTTGGAGGCGTCCAGGACCCTGGACGCCTCCATCAAGTTGCCCACCGGGCCCCGTCCACCGATCGACGGTTTGTCATGTGTGAAAAAAGCCAATTGTGGAAGCGTCCAGACAACTGGACACGTCCATTTCCGAATCACGAGGCACCGCTCACAAAACCACGCGTTGTGCCAAACCGCGTGCGGCTTTCGGTGGAGTTCGGTGGACCTTATTGAGGCGTCCGGGACCTTGGACGCCTCCACGAAAATATTCGAAAAAAATGAATAAAAATAGAATAAAATATTAGTTCGGCCCTGATGGAGGTGTCCAGGGTCCTGGACGCCTCCACCCTCCGGAGCCCTATAAATAGAGGCCCACCCCCTCAGTTCTGAGGAAGCTAAGAAGCGATCCGATAGGCTGTCGGAGCCCAGAGGCTACCGGAGCTATTTCTAACCCGTGGGTTCTTTTGTAGGAGGAGGTTCTGTCGGCTTCTCCAGGCTCGCGAGAAGAAGGCTATCTTCATCCACCGCGCTTCCACGTCGTCCCCACGCTGCCGAAGCTCCGTCGGATCTCACCCTCGCTCATCCAATAAGCCTTTTTCTTCCCCTTTTTTCTTCATAGTTCTTTACATTCATCATACCGCATCCTCTATCTCCCTTCATAAGGGCGCCGTCTCTTGCATACTTCTTGCATTCATCATTGCATTTTCCTCCTACTCGAGTTCGAGAGGGGTTTAAAATCACACCAACCAGGTGTGTGTCCGGTCACGATCTCGTTACTTTTATTGCAAGGAATTGTTACTACACTGCCATTTTCTAATTCCGTTCGTTTATTGTCTATTATTTTGCAAGGGTAACCGAGGAAAGCCCTCTCCGTCGGTCGGCCGGAAGGAGAGGAAGAAGCAACCCACCATCTCCCGCTCTTGAGGTAGGCGCGATCTCTTTCTATTTTGGGGTCCTCGACCCCTGGCGATCACCTTATATTCTCGAGGCCGCGGAGAGTTACTTCCCGCCATGGCCGTTTAATTTTTGTCATTCATATTCTGCCTCTTTCTCACATTTGTCTCTTATAATTGCCATATTCTCGAGGCCGCGGCGAGTTACTTCCCGCAATCGCCGTTTAAATTTTTATTCTTTATATTCTGCATCACTCTCATATCTGTCTCTTATCTCTGTCATATTCTCGAGACCGCGGAGGGTCATCTCCCGCAATAGCCGTTTAAATTTCTGTCATTATATTATCTGTTATTCTTCATATCTATCTCTTATCTTTGTTATATTCTCGAGGCCGTGGAGGGTCATCTCCCGCAATGGCCGTTTAAATTTCTGTCATTATTACGTGTTATTCTTCATATCTATCTCTCATATCAGTTATACTCTCGAGGCCGCGGCGAGTTACTTCCCGCAATGGCCGTTTCAATTCCCGTTATTTGATTTCTACATTATACTTGTCCCGCTCGCCCCGCCGGAGCAATCTCCCGTGGTGGCCCCTTCCCTCCTCTCTTATCTTTAACATATTGTGTTTGTCCTGCTCACCCCGCCGGAGCAATCTCCCGTGGTGGCCCCTTCTCTCTTCTCTCCTGATCTCTTCGTGCTGCAGCTTAAAACACCAGGGGACAAAAGCAAAAGAGGAGCCCGCGCGCTCCGCTCTCTCCGCGTTCATCTCCGAACCGCGTGATGTCTCTCACAGATTGGCGATCACGGTGGGACTTCTACTGCTTCCTTTCGGCTACCCTTGCAAGTTCGGCACCGTCCGTGCCTCTCCACCTTGGCGCCCTCGCGGCTCCCGTTGTGCCCACGGCAGCACTGTCAGTTGTGATTGGTTGGGTGTTCATTATATGATTGTTATTTCTGTTGTTTTCCCTACTCTATATCTCTGTCAGCATTCCATTGCATACATCCATCCTTTTTTTTTCATATCCTTTTT